>OY728129.1:828122871-828675871 GCA_963277665.1 Viscum album
AGATATAAATGTGCGTGAAATATGGTGTTGCGTGAAAGAATCTTTTGCGCCCAATACGACATCAAAAGAGGTTTTATGTGCTCAGAAAGAAACTTACGCACACCAAAGAAAACATGTCGAGATCTTGCATGCAGGGTCATCAAAAACTATAAATATGCTTCTACCCCTATAGAAGATTTAAGAATTTTCCAACGAAATTCTGGTTGTTCATCCACGTGAAAGATCTGCAAGCAAAAATTGGAAGAAAGTTAATCTTGTGCGCAAGGTGTTACTTTAGTCTGAAAATACCAAGTGAACACTTCAGTTGAGTTGCACGAAAGATAAGGGTTGCACGGAAAGTAGGTGTTGCACGAAATTCATCTTTCACAAAAATTCCAAAATCTTGCATGCAAGTTGGGGTATTGCACACAAGTGTGGTGTTATTCTTCTAATAGGTTTTTGAATATCTGGTGTGTGTGATCAGTGCTTTGATGTGCATCAGTCCAGGACTTTGATGCAAACAGTGTCTCATGCTGGACTGAGACAAAGAATTCAATGTAAATCTAGTGAATAGAACCTCAATTTAATAAATTGATTAAGACTACTCCCAAGGTAGTGAGATAGGGGGATTCAAAGGGAGTGACCTGAGGGTAGAAGTGAGATATCCCTGAACATTTGTAAAGGCAGTGTTCCTAGCATAGAGTGACTACGACCGAACTCTTTTACTCCACAACTAGTAAAGATTAGTGGATTTTGGTACGACCGAAACACTGTCAGCATATGCTCCTTAGACGTAGCCCTTTGTGGAGAACCAAGTAAAAGTGTTCTGTGGCCTCTTTGCATGTATTTATTTATTTTTTGTTCTTATACATTATACAGGTTTAACACATTCCTACCAACGTGGGAACAAAATCCGTCACTTTAAAATAAAAACTTGACACCTTGATTCACCCCTAACCTATCAGGGCATCTCAAGGTTATATAGAATGAATAATATTTATTATTCAAGGTTTGTAAATGTCGAGGAGGGTGAATGGACAGATTGAGGAACTGTGTAATTGAAATGATATACTTAATATCATTTAAATAAATATTAATTAATTTATTGATATTTATATTACCCAAAATACATAATCCCTTTAAAGAAATAATGATAATAATTTTATTATTTTTGGGGTTTGATATGGATTAATATATGGGATAATGTCCTTCATGCAATTAAAAATACTTTAACCCTTTATCTATATATACCTGATTATATCATTTCTATTGATGGGTGAGAATCTTTTCTTGTACACAAAATTTTTACTCCCAAGATAATTCTCTCTCAATAAAGAACATATCTAGGGTTTCTCTCAAGATTGAGAAAAATCTTTCACCTTCATCCTTCTCAAGAGTGAGACAATAAGAATCAATCCTTACAATCTAAATGATTGTGTTGTGATCAAAGGAAAGTGATGAAAGATGATTGGTACTACCACACTAGCACCCAAAGTAACTTCAATGATTCTTTGAGATCAAAGATAATGCGTGAATCACTAATAGAGGAATTATAATTTTAATCCTCTTGATTAAATGATAATACAACCTAGATAGAAGTTCGATCAATCAACAACTACATCGAAGAAATTAATCAAAATTGAAGTATTTTTTATTAAATTAATTATAATTTTAATGTGAAAGATACTATCTCTAGTTTCAATATTATTTCATTATCATTACTTTGATATATTCATGGGACATATAATTCTTCATCATGTTCTTGTGGTATATTCAATGAAAAAATGTCATTTGGAATAGACACAATCAACTTTCGCTATGCCTGGAACCTTCATAAGTGTCATTTAATCAGTAAATTTTTCCTTATTTCTTAGTTTTATCCAGAATCATTTTTATGATTTAAAATTAAGTTTTAAATTATAAAATCATGAAAATAAGGATATTATTCATGTAACATTACTTAATTCATCTCAAAAGATTCAATCTATTATTTACGTAATCTAAATTCTTATTAAAATTTGATAAATATGCATGACTAATTTAAATGGAAATTGGCGGGTTAATCAAGATTTTGAAAAAGAAACACTAGGAGAATCTCCACTAGGATCAATCATTTACTATATTAAAATTTAGATAGTTTCTCTATGTGACCTATTTTTCTATCTCATACTTAGATAACCATATCTTTTTCTCTTTGAGTTCAACAAGAACTTATATGATTGACTAGAATTTCCCTTCATAAAGTTCAGTCTTGTGATAATTTTTCCATTATCCTTATCTATGTAGAAAATCATTAAAGCTTTATGTCAAGGTAGCAGATTTAATAACTCACTTTTATTTAGCGTAAATCATGGGTTTATCTTGCTTCTACCTTCATTTGGATAAATGGGGTGAACCAACCTAAGAAAGATAAAAGATGAAATATTGGAAAAGAGTATCACATGGACCTTTTGTTATTTATATTCATTTTTAATTATCCTTGTCTGAGTCACTGTTGTACATTTTATTTGATGTTATAAATTACTTGTTACTATGATTTTTATTGCTACTAAAGATACATGTTTTATTTTAGTGATTACTTGCTCAAAAAACCTCTCATAAAAATTATAATTATCTAAATATTGTAATGAATGGATTGCATGGAAATATAGAAAATGAAAATTGTTGACCATGATATCTATGTGTATTATACTTGAAGGAATGATGGAAGATGAGTGATTTGGTGTTTTTATACTGGTTTTTGATTGTTATTTGTTATTAATGGTTGTTTAGTTATATTTTATATGGTAGCTATTAGTTGGGAATTACTATAGTGATGATGGTGGAGCTAGTATATATAAAAAGTTGATTTTGGTGGGAATTATGGTGTCTATTGGCATGAGTTTGTGTGGTAGTTATTGTGGTGGATGACAAGTGTTGTGGGGCTATGTTAGCTATTTCTTTTTTGTGTGGAGTGGTATGGAATGAAATGGAATATGATTGTAATAACTAATAAAATACTAGGAAGTGGGCTAGAAATTAATAAGTAGTAGTTATTAATGAACTCATTTGATCTTTAATGGAAGGAAAAATGTTATAAATAAGGGGGTGTTAGTTTATGAATGGATTTTCATTAAATATGGTTAATGAATATCATAATGAATTCAATATGGGTGGTAAAATGGTAAGTCTATAAAAAAATAAACATATAATTAATTAGAGGGATGTACACCTTTATTGTGGCTATTTTGTGTGGTAAAGTGGGATGTTTTGATGTGTATATGTGAAAATAGTGTATTTGGGGTATGATGGAGATATGGTTATGTTTATGTGTTATTATAGGGTTATTTAGTGTGGACTATTAAGTTTTTATTTTGTGTGTGGATATACTACACTCGTATTTTCTTATGATTTCATATGCACCCCCTGAGTTGGATTGTCTTACCAATACATAAATGTTTTGGAATTTAGTTTTCTTCCCTAAAGATATAGGTTAGAAAGGGAAAAAATGGATGACTCTCCCCTCTTCACCACTCTCTCTTTCAAAGGATTTTATGCATGGGCTATGATGGACACAAATCAGAAGTGCGATTCATGTGTTGAGGATGAGATGATGATGTGTTATATAGTAGGGGTTGTACATGGTAGGTGGAGGGAATGAGGTTTATGTACTTTATTTTCATGATACCCTACTATGATAGATAGTGATATGTAGTTGAGATGTGGATATGTGATATGTGGATGTGGATATGTGGTTATGTAGTATAATGGGGATACGTGATATTTGGATATGTGGATGTGGTTATGATGATATGAAAGGGATGAGAGCATGAAGACATTTTTGTTGGGATATAATAATGAAAAAACAATGGAGAAGTGGTGTAGGGTACCCTTATTGATATATTATTTTATATTATTTTATTATACTTTCATGTGATATTTATTGAGCGAGCCTTGGTGGGGTAATAGTCAACCTAGTAGGTACTTGTTGGTTTTTTTTACTCACTGGGGAATCAACATACTCCATTCAAATTTTCATGGGAGATATTGGGAGGATCATACTAAGTATACATGTATTCTTAACCCTATAAATATACATATCTATTTTTGAGGTTTCCAAGGTGATTTTAGATATAGTGACAAAAATTACAAGCTCAGATCTTGGACTTGTGGCCAGTTAATTTTATATTATGGAGTTTATTGATATTTTTCCTTTTTATATATGTTCTTTTGATTCATTAGGGTAATTCTCTCATTTTCATGTTCTATACCCTCAGTTCTAGTCGCCAACCCAGTATCTACTAGAGGTGGTCCTTGATAGTCACTCTATTCTTCACTATAGGGTCAAAATGGGTTTATAGTGGGGGTGGGTTGTGAAAACGTGGTATAAAATCTATGTATGGGAGTTAAGATTGAGTTTGGAGCTAGACACTAGTGATGATTTCATGGGGATGGTAGGGAAATGGTTCCAATCAAACCTAGTGTGTGATATAACATGGGAGATGGTCTTGGAAATTTAAGATTAAGGGACCTTGTGATCCTACACAAAGAACCTAATATTACTAAACATTATATGTGAAATAATACCTATTATAAGATATATACCTATGAGAGGTACATGCATCATGTCTGTTTACACTTGTATTTGAAATGGGGTGATATTGAGGAAATTGAAAAGAATGTAATTAAATAAAGATTAAATGTTACCATCGGGTTTATAATATTCTTCTTACTTATAGATACACCTATTGGTCATCATCTGCATTTTGTTTAGGTTGGTAAGTTTTTTTAGGATGATTCGGTTGACCGCTAGTGGGTCTACTAGACTGAGGAGGATGAGGTTTGGAGGAAGAAGTTGTGTGAGTTACAACACCAAGGCTTAGTGAAGTATGATGGGAGAATATCCAATTTTGAGAAAAATCACATATTGTTTGAGCTTGGGATTTTCTTTATTTTGATCCATGCTAGAGTAGAGTATCAGGTTCAACTATCAGTTAGATATGAGAAAAAATGTTCCAGTGGAGGATTTTGTATCTCAAGGAGTGAATGGAGGTGGAGATTTCATGGGATAATTTATAGAGGAAATTTCATATGATGTTCATATTATTGATGATGAGGGAATAGATAAGTAAAGAGTTTCTATCCCTTCAGTAGGGGAGCCTAAGTGTGTGAGAGATTGGGATTTATTTAAAGAATCTCATTTTTCTAGGGATAGTGGTTACCATGTATCCATCAAAATATCTAAACCGGTGTGATTTTTTTATGGGTGTCATGTCCATCAATGATATCAGTGATAAGCCATTCTTGGGGATCAACATGGTATAAGAAGTTAGATTTATTATCAACCCCAACAACAATTTCCTCTAATGTCATATCAATAGTCGAGATAGTATTCTTATGTTTCTATGAGAGGAGATAGAGCTGGTATGGTTCATCCTTATAAATTTCCTCATCCCTATGGATATAGGGTTGAATGTTATCATATAGGAAGTCATTATTATCCAGTTAGGGGATACATATGAGGAAAATTTAATGTAGTGGAGGTTTTGACACCAGGAAACCTAGATATTGTTTGAGGTATTGTTTGCACATCCTTTAATTAATATTTTTCCTTATTTTATTATATATTATTGAATTATTTTATCTCAACCATATTTATCTACACTATGAGAATCAATGTGTAGAGGTTTCTATAACCCCTAGTGTTGATTACAAAGGTTAGAGTTTAATTTAATTTGTTTGATGTGTGATGGTGTCATGGGATAGTGATGGGAAAGCATCAATCAATGGGGGATTTCTTTATACTTTATATAGCCATATAATTCCATTATTAACAAGGATTAGATTTATTTTGTGCACATGATCATTGATTAATTTTGTATAAGGGATGTGTTCTATGATATGGGAGGCCAATTTACAGTGTTCATTAGTTAGTGGGACCATCATATAGGTCATAGGCCTTTAGATCTTCTATTATCTTAGTTAGTAGCCTTTTCATTAGATTTAGCAGAGGCATAGGTAGAGGAGTTTCAAAGAATCATTGAGGTTTTTACTAATGTATCCTATGAGGGTGTTATGATGTTACCCCATCGATGTGATATTGAGTTCAAGATAGTGTTATAGCCTGGGGTCTATCTGATTTTGATGGATCCATATAAATCAAACCTTTTGAGTTGTGGGATTTGTAGATCTAGATCGATTTTTTAATGTATAATAGTTTCATTTGGATGAGAATATCACCATGGGGTGCTCCAGTATTGTTCACCAGGAAAGTAAATGATGGTATTAGGTAATTTATAGACTACTAATAGTTGAATAATGTGATGATCAAGAGTCATTACTTCCTTATAATGATAGATGATTTACTTGACCAGTTTAAGGGATCCAACTAATTTTTAAAGATTTATTTTCGATTCGGCCACCATTAAATGAGTTTTAAGTAGGAGGATATCCTGAATACCACATTCAAGTGTTGTTATGGTCACTTTAAGTTCATAGTTATGTTGTTTTGTGTCAAAAACACCCAAACTATTTTACTAGGACTCACAAACTCCATGTTTCATGAGTTCCTAGACCCGTTCAAGATAGTGTTTATCAATGATATTCTCATATACTCAAAGTTGGAGAAGAAACATAATAAGAATCTTAGGAATATTTTACAAGTCCTTAAGCACCATTAACTATATGGTAAGTTTTCTAAGTGTAAGTTTTGGATACATGAGGTGAATTTTCTTGAGCATGTGGTGTATTAATAGGAAGTGAAAACTGATCCTTTGAATATTGAGACCATTTTCTATTAGGAAACACCAAAGAATATTGTATAGTTCCATAAAATTCCTTGGTCTCATGGGCTATTATTGGAGGTTTTTGTTTTATTTATACTGGGTTATAGCCCTATTAAAATCCTACATTAAGACTCAATGAGATTTATTTTGAACTGATTAACATCAGGTAGCTTTCAAAAACCTAAAGAAATATTTGACCAGTGATCCTTTCCTTTGATTTCTAGAGGAGTGAGTGGTATTTTAAGTTTTATATGACACTTACCATATTAGTTTGGGTTGTTTTTGGATTCATTAGATGAAAATGATCATATACGGTTCCCATCTATTGTGTCCACATAAGTGTAACTATTTAAACCATGACCTTTAGATGAAGGAGATGGTGTTTTCTCTAAAGATATGGTGGAATTACCTCATTACTAAACACTTTTTACTCTTCACATATCATAAGATATTGATTTATATCTTCTCTTAGCAAGATATATATTCGAATCAATGGATGTGGATGAAGTTATTATAGGATTATAACTTCAAGATCTATTATTTCTTGGGTAAAGAGAAGTAGTTGCTAATAAGGTGATTATGAAATCATGAGGAGATATCATTTTGGTGTCTGGTGATGCTTGGAGAGTGATGGAGGATCTTACGTTGATTCATTTTTATGTAGAGGAGGTTGGAGATAGAGGGTTTATACTTAGATGATAGCACAATAAAACTTATTTTAGAAGGTATATGAGTATCATTGGGGAGACTTAGAGGTGGAGGTGATGCAAGATGATGTATTTCATAGAGATGATCTTGCAGAATGATTGTAGGATTATAAACATCTGATGTTATTTCAAGGGAGGTTGTTTATCCCATTGTAAATGCATGATTAATTTCTCTGTGAGATCTATATATCACCCTTAGTGGTGAATTATAGTATATTCAAGATGTATCATGCCCTAAGGAGTCAGTTATGGTGGTCAAGGATGAAGTAGTCTGTGGTAGAGTATGTGTCGTAGTGTTTAATCTTCCAATAGTTGAAAGTAGTGTGTTGTGTTCCAATTGGGTTGATACAATCATTGGATGTCCCTTAGTGGAATTGGAATAATAAATTTATGGATTTCACCACTAATTTAACCCAATACCAAGTAGGTTATGATTCTATTTGGGTGGTTTGGGATCAGTTGATGAAGTTGGCTCATTTCTTAGTAATAAAGAAGTCAAGTGTTGTGGATGTTTTATTAAGGTATTATGTGGATGAGGTGGTGTGTATTCATGAGGTAATGAGGGTCATAATTTTCAATTAGAATCCTTATTTCAACTCATGAGTCTATATAGGTATTCAAATTGATTTTATCTCTTAGATTCACCTTATCACAACTTTCCATCATGTGGCAAAGTAGGCCATTCCAATGATATAGGATATACTATGTGTATGTATCTTGGATTTTAAAGGATCACAGATGAATCAATTTTCTTTGGTCAAGTTTTATTATAATAAAAATCACCACTCCTCCATTGTTATGCATTTGTTTGAGGCAATGTATAAGAAGCCTTAAAGTTTTTCATTGTACTGGACTAAGGTTAGATAATTAGTAGTCCTTGGATGGAATTTCATTCAAAGCACTACTGAAATGGTTTAAATTATTTGAGAGTGTATGAAGGTGTAAAAGCACTATAATAAGTCTTATACTGATCAGAGGAGGATGCCTCTAGACTTTGTGGATGAAGATAATGTACTCTTTATGGTTTCCCCTCATTGTGGGAAGAATAGGTTTAGCCAAGGAAGTGATTTTTTTATAGTTCATTATCCCTTTAGAGGTGCTGGGGAATGTTGGTGAGGTGTCCTAATAGTTATCCCTTCCCTTGTAGTTGGATTAGATCTGTGATCTCTTTCATGTGTCACAAATTCACCAATATATTTATGAAATATCTCATGTGATCTATTGGGGAGATATTGATTTAGAGGATGATACAACATTTGTGAGGTGGTCGGTCATGATTCAGAATCATCGAGAGAAGGTTTTATGTGGCATGATATTTCTTTGGTTCATATTCTTTGGAAACATATTGGCTTGTAGGAATATAACTTGGAGTGTGATTCGTAGATGCATGCTCAGTATCCCAAGATATTTTGAGTCTTGTTTTCTTTGTTAATGACATGTTTTACTTGATGTTGATTTTTTTGATATTATATGATATTTTTTTGGTTTTTTTAGCTTGATGATCTCCTATATTTATTTATTCATTAGTGACGAGATTACCTCTATTTGATAGGTATATCTTGGGGGTGTTAGGTATATAGGGTTTTTTTTACTTTATGGGGTTTAGATTGATTCTCAAGGATGATAATTTTGAGAGTTATCTAATGTAAGATCCCAGTTTTTCCTAATCCATTTCCATTTTCATTTATTAGGTATTGTGAATTTGGGGATGTTCATTGTGATTAAAAGGTTTGAGAAGGAATAATTTTCTTTTAAAATGTAGTTTTAAAGTGATTCTATTATTTTAAAAGTGATCCTTCATTTCTGGAAGTTATCTATAAGTTTTAAAGTGTCTCTATTTTTTTTGGTTTTGACTGATTTTTAGATACATTTGGAATGACCCCTATGATTGAGGAGTTTGTCAAATTTTTTATTTCCTTAAGTTTCATTGTGATTTCATAAGGTTAATTTTAATTTTTGTAAGAGTCATGTGATTTCCATAAGAGTTATTTTTTATTTTTAAAGAGTCGTTATGATTCAATAAGAATCATTTAAATTTTCATAAGAGTCATGTGACTTCCATAAGAGTTGTAAGAGTCATTGTGATTTTTTAATGACAATTTCGACTTCTATACGAGTCACGTGACTTCTGTAAGAGTATTTATTATTCTATAAGGATCATTTTAATTTCTACAATAATAATTTTGGGATTATGTAAGGGTAATTTCCTTATTGATTTTTTTTATTTATTAGTTTTGTCTAGAATCATATTTTATAATTTAAAATGAAATTTTAAATCATAAAACCGTTAAAATAAAAAACATTTGTTACATAATTTTATTTCTTTCACCCTAAATGATTAAATACATTATTTAAGGAATTTAAATTCAAGATGATAAACTTTTATTAATGATTTAAATGGAAATTGTTGGGTAGAATAGGATTTTAAAAAGGAAACACCGGGAGAATGGAAACTAGGATTAGCCATTTACTATCTTAAAATTTAGATGGTTTCTCCCTTCAAACTATCTCATTCACTTGTACCTATGTGAAAAAATATTTACCCCTTTGAGTTCCACAATATTTTCTATAATCATTTTAAGTTTCCATTCAAAAAGTTTGGGTCCATGATCATATTTTCCTTTTTAATATTATGTGCACTAAATTGAGAAAGTTTCATAATAAGGTAGAGGATTCAAGAAGTATCTTTCATTTGGTTTAAATCATGGTATTATCATGATGTTTCCTTTATCTGTATTAATAGTATGAACCAAACTAAGAAATATAAAATCTAAAATATTGAAATTAAAGGTAAAATATTATTTCATGGGCCTTCTATTATTTCTATTATATTATTGATTATCTTTTTATGATTTGTTGATATAAATTTATTTGTTGGTATAAATTCATTATTTATTTGAGTTCTATTATTGTTGAATAAGAATGTTTTGTTACTATGATTTCTTTATAAAAACACCTCTCATAAAAAGGATAATTATTTAAATATGTCAATGAATGAGTTTCATGTAAATTTGGATTGTGGAAATTGTTATATGTTGGCCACATGTAATATGCATGCATAGATCGATGTAAAATGATTGATTATGTGTTTTACTATAGGTGTTTTATTGTAATTTTTTTGTGATTAGTTGCATAATTCTGTTTTATATGGGAATTATTAACTAGTAATTTCTATGGTGATGGTGGTGGAGGTAGTTTTTGGAAAGGGTTGATTTTTGTGGAATTATGATGGCTGTTGTCATGGGTTTGTGTGGAAGTTTTTATGGTAGATGGTGGGTACTGTGGGTTTATGATATCTGATTCTTGGTGGTTTATAATGGTGTGTAATGTTATGTAATGAAATGGAATATGATAGGAATAACTAATAAAATTATAGATAGTGGTATTAAAATTAATAAGTAGTAATTGTTAATAAACTCATGTGATCTTGAATGAAAGGGTAATGGTTTGAAATAAAGGGGTTATTGTATTATGAATGGTTTATCATTAAATATGTTTAATTAATGACATAATGATTGTAATATGGTTGGTAAAATGGTAAGTATAGAAACAACCAAACATATGATTAAATAAAGGGTTGTAAACCATTATTATGGCTATTTTTCATGGTAAAGTGATATGGTTTGATGTATAGAGGTGGAAACAACTAATGTAGGGGATGGTAGAGTAGTGGTGATATTTATGGGATCTTATAGGGTTGTTTGGTATGAAAACTTAGATTTATATTTTGTGTGTGGATATACTAAACTTTTATTTTCTTGTGATTTCATATGCACCCAACCCATGTTGGATCATATTACAAGTTCCCAAATATTTTGGGTTATGGGTGTTTTCTCCAAACATACAGGTTGGTGAGGGATCAGATTAATGAGTACTCCATATTACTCCTCTCTCATTTAGAGGTTATTATACATTTTCTATGATGGACAAAAGTCAAAAGTGTGATTTATATGTTGAGGATGAGATGATGATGTGTTATATAGTGGGGTTCATGTGTGGTAAGAGGTGGGAACACTATTGATGTCCTTTATGTTCATAATACCCTACTATAATGGAGAGTTATGTGGAATTGAGATGTGGATATGCAATATTTTCCCATGGAAATGTGGTTATATGGTATTATGGAGATATGTGATATGTAGATATGTGGATGGGTTATGATTGTATGGAAGGTATTAGAGCATCAATACATTTTTCATTAGCATGTGAGAATGAATCATGAGTGGATAAGTGGTGTGGTGTAGACTTCTTGCTATATTATTTTATATTATTCTATTATACTTAGATGTGATGTTTGGTGAGAGAGAATTGGTGAGGATGGGTAGTAGTTAACCTAATAAGTGCTTGTTGGTTCTACTATTTACTCACTAGGGCATCTATACGTTCCTTCCTGATTTTCATGTGAATTCTTAATGAGTATCCTACTTAGTATACATTTATTATCACCCCTATATATAAATATGTTTTTCCAGTTTTCAATGTGAGTTTAGAGATCAAGATAAACATTAAAAGCTCAGATCTTAGAGCCATGGTATGTGTTGCTACCTAGGATTTCATTATGTTATTTGATTTTGGATAATATGTTTTTGTTATTCATGTATTATGGGATATTAGTTCCTTTTATATTATTGAGTTGATTTCTGGTTTTCCTTTTTTATATATTTTCCTAGGATTTATTAGGGTAATGACTTCCATTCACATTTTCTATACCCTCGATGTTAGTCTCCAACATGGGTCCTATTAGAGTTGGGTGTCAGGGTTCACTCTTGTCTTCACTGTAGGGACAAGAGGGGTTCCCAGTGGGAGAGGGTAATGAAACCTTTCATGTATTTTATGGTCGAATTTGAGTCCGATTACACCATGAATAAAAGGTTCTCCTATTCTTGAGAATGGAAAGACCACTATACAGGGGCCTTGACTCTTCTCTAAGAGAGATAACTTCACCATAGTGTGCACTGTAATCCAAAATCATTAATCTATGACCATCATGAATAATTCCCTTACCCTGCATAATACCACTAGATTAGTCACTATTAGTGTTGATTTTATATCCCGACATAAGAGGAAGCCACCCAGTTCCTGGAACCTCTATAACCAAGATGCTGGATAACAAAGATGTCAAATTACAAATTCCACAAGGGATAGGAGTATAAAATACCACTAGTGTGTTAATCCATATCATAAATCATTGAGAGCATCCTATTTTTTAGATGGTGGAAGTTGGAATTCACTTTGTGGTGTCTTGAATGGTTGTGATTCTCCTATATAGAATAACACCCTATAATAAAATCCTCCCTATGAATACCAATTTCATCAGAATTGATATCAATGCCATGGAACCATGTAGATATAAACTACTTTCATTTTTTAGATAATATCCTAAGATCTTACATTGTTTGGAATAACCCAAAAGTTTAAACGATGTTAACTTAGGCCGATTATAATAGGCCAAGGATATTATATCTATGAAGGGAAAATTAAAGGTCTTAGTTGTATTTATTTAGCATTGAGTTAGTTTGAGGATGACCATAAAGACTCAATAATATAGATTCCCACTTGAGAGTCATAAAATGATCAACTAGGGTGGGGGTATTTCTTAAAAGAGATGAAATAAATTGCAAAAATACATGCTACACCAACTATACAAAATATACCAATCAAGATTCTAATTCTAGACCTCTTGAATATTGATTAATCTTGGTTATCAACAATGTTTTAGGGGTTGAAACTAAAAAACCATAATTTGTTTAATATTAATGAATCAAATTAGTAACATAACATTTATTAATTTTTTAATATTGTTTAAATAAGAAAAAAATATTATCTTAAAAAAATGTTTGAGTAAAAAATTATATTTTTCAAAACAACAAGATGGTATAAAATAAAATTACCTTTTTATTGAAATTATAAACAAGTTTCTAATAAGTAAATAATGGAAAACTGATGAGTTGATTGAATGATGAAACATATAAATGATGAAAGAAAAATAAAACTACAATGACCATTATCATAGAAGTTTAAAGTGGAAACATGTGAGGTTTATATTTCTTTAAGTCCATCTTGTCCATCTATTTCATCTAGGAAATTTATGTCTGTAGGATCAAATCATACCCATGTAATTTTATTGAACTCAATTAATGATAAAAAAATCAAATGGAATTAATATATATGATATCTCAAAAATCCCCTTATTTGTATAGGTGTCATAGATGTGGTTTTTTAGGATATAATTTTTACTATGCCATGTTTATTGAAAACATCATACTTATAACTTATTTATGTCGAGATGAAGTTAACATGAGATACAAAATGATAATGAAAATTTCAAATATAGTTATCAATTTATCCCTAATCAAAACTTATCATGGAAAATAACATGTTATAAGGATCATGATGTTTTTATTATAAGTAAACATTGCATTACAATATTCATCACAACAATATCATTTTATTTGATCATAATAGTATAATGCACACTAGAGAGTTAAATTAATTATAATATCTAAAACTAGTGTTATAGAACATATAAAAATATATAATAATTCCATGATATTGAACTTTGTAGGATCATATTCTAAAAATAATGAAAAGGATAAAAATATATTGATATTATGAAGAAAACTACAAACAATGAAATATATATAATATAGAAAATGATAGAATGAAATGAATAGTTTTAAAAGTTAGAATAAGGTGTAGTTATAATGAGTGATATAACCATTTAAAGGGTAATATGAACATTGTAATAGTAACATAGTAATATGACTATTGTAATTTTAATGTGACCGTTATGTGTTACATACAAGTGTTTAATAAAGTACTTAATATCATATGAAAATATTATAATTAATAAATTAAATAATGTGTATTAATCAATTAATGTAAATATAATTACGATGGATGTAAATGGTATGAGTCTAGACTTGGATCCGTTCTAATTATAGAACCATTTAAGCGAGTCTAGTGAGATATCTCTACCTATGAACATAAACCAAGAACTAGACTCGTTTAGACACTCCTAATTGGGACAGAGTATGGAATTACTTATTATAGACACATTAAACTTGAAACTATTTAAATTATTAATAATTAATAATATTATATATATTTAATATACTTTTATATATTTAAATTCTGGTCTACCTAGACCTACCGAGTCTTGTATTTTAAATTATAGGTGTATAATTCAGGAAACCTCATTATTTTTCCATTTTATAAATTCAATAATTAATAATAATATATAAATTTATATATTTAATATAATTCTATATATTTTTATTTTAATATAGTTTTACTTAGACCTAGACCCTATATCGGTTAGAATCAGAACCAAGTCTATAATTCAAGGCCCGATGGGTCCAATTTTGAGCCTATTATCCCCAAAAAATTCATAGGTTTGGGTTTGGAGCTATTTTTTTAGACCCATTGGACCCATTTATAGCTCAAGTAATTATATATCACTATTAGTTTTTTGGCCCATTATCATAGATATATTATCATGGTTTATATAATCATGAAAATAGGCCTATGTTGTTACAATTTTTATAAACCATAATTATTTATGGAATTTGAAATTGTAGTTTTATGGTTTTTAATAAAACATAAAGTAGAGAATCTATTATTATATTTTTTGAAAATTGTAACAACAGAGTAAAAAAACATGAAAAACCCACCCCTATTGGTACCAATTATGTGAATGAATCATGGACACAAGTAAATTTTAAAATAATTTCACCATATTGATGTCCTAACATCATATCCATTTTAACAATACCCATTTCTTAACCTAAGGATCACATTCAATTAAAATAAGCATGAAAAACTAAATAAAAATGATACCTAATGAAATTTGAAGATGTTGGATTGTTCCAATTTTCATTGGTGAGCATTTAATGATGGATCTAAATAAATAACCCTATAGATAACCCACACATGCTTTAAAAATTTACTATTATGTCAATATATGAACTCTAGGTGCTGGATTAGAGAATCAAAAGAACTTTCAACATACTTGAAATTTCTGAAGCACTATTTAATTGATCAAAAAAAAATCTTTGGTTAGGGTGCTTTGAACTCTTATTTATCATTATATTAAATAATAGAGAAGAGGTAGAATCTCTCAAATTCATGAGATAAATAGTTACCTAGAATTTGGGATTATTTTGGCTTAAATAGGTAGGTTAAAACTTATTAAATTTTCACTTATTCATTTAATAATTTTATCCTTATAAATAAACCATAAATGAATCCTATGACTAAGTAAATATGGCATAATTTTGATAAATATTTCATTAATTACTTGTAACATTAATAATATGTTCTATGATAATATAAGAGGCATTAAATCGACTCGTTTCACTCATGGAATATTTAATGTACCTTAAATAATGAATATTCATTCATAAAATATTTTTAATTATATTCAATTAATAATTTGGGATTATTTTAATAAATTAAATATTAATTATTCTAATTTGAATAGAAGTTAATTTATTTATTTTCTTATGATCATTCATACTTGGAAATTACTTGCACTTGTCATGGGTAACACTATGTCCTAAACTACAATTCATTATAATCAATCAAAATGTTGAATACACTTAGTGTAGACACTTTAGGGACTTATATTGATAGCATTGAGTAATAATCACAGAATAGGAGAAATTTCTAGAAACAAATCAAGTCCCCTAATGTGATAAGATCAATTCATAGATATGAAAACCTTTCCTATGAACATACATGTGTAATATAATCTCTTTGTCATATGATATCTCATAAAGTTGAATGCATATCTTGTGTCGCCACTCTCCATGATTTATTTATTATTTATTCAACCATACTAGAGGGAATTATATTATAATATAATAAACATGGATTTAATGAAGGTAATACCATCATGGTCAATAGAGCCTAAGATATATCTTCATATACTCAGAAGCAACAAATTAATTCTATATTATTCAATAAATGTAATATCATCAATAATGAATTTGATACAATATATCTCGTGACATAGATAAACTTTCATGGTCTTAATAATGGCTAAAATTACTTTATCAATGACATATATTAATAATAATATCAATATATGAGACCGATACATGTGTTAATATATAGTAATAACCAATGTAACCCAAAACATGTGGTATTTCTATTGGTGATCCAATACTCATGATCTCATATACTGAGGATCACCAAATTCAAAATTATCGAGAAGAAGTATAAATTATTCTAATTCTCAAACACCTAATATCATCTGTGTTTCTTCAAAATTATGTATATAGACCACATTAAATATATTTAAGATTATTTTCATAGTATATCGAGGTTCTTATTATAGTTTGGAACTAATGTATCCTTTTGATTTTATATGTGATATAAAGAAATTACCATATGTATAGTAGATACATAAGTATTATTATTATAATGGTATGTTAAATTTACACACACACACAAACACACACACACACACACACATATATATCATGATGTATACATGTAATGTTAACCAAAATACACATATGAGTTGGGTCTAGGGCATCCACTCTCACAATACTCCCACGTGGACTAGAGCTAACTACAAAAACTCAAACCACTCACTCTAACATAAGAATCATGATTCTGATGAGATATAATTAGCTTTATTCTTTGTTATCCTCTATGGATATTCCAATAACCATAAATTCACCACTGTGGTTAAAATACCTCAAGAGGTGAAACTTTTAAAGTATATACTTTGTCCTCTGGTGTGACCTAGACTCCTTGGTAAGTATACTACTATAATATTTTCACAGTAAACTATAACATGGTAAGGAATTCTAGGTATAATAATAATACATGATAAAAATATTCATATACAAATTGATTACTTATCTTTAACAAAATTCACCATATAATTCGATTCTATAATAGAATTATCAGCCATGAGTTTTTTTTTGAGATTTTCCATCTCACTGATTTATCATTCAGAAAAAATTCATTGCCTAACTATGATTTAAGATCACTGTGATTTTTTTAGAAGATAGTATCTTGTATCATATCACCATTATCTCTCAATATACCCCATACACTATGAACATACCATTTTTTAATCTCAATTACTTTAAGATAGTTTTAACCGCTTCCCAATGTAGTTCTCATGGATTAGATTTGTAATGGACTATACCTTTTTGGACCATTACTTTGAATCTTTTGGATGTTGGAGGTGTTAGTATAAGTTTTTATGAAGGTAGGTGTTTATAAATATAAACTTTTAGATCAAAGGTAATCTTTTTAGAATGTCCATAAGTGACGCATCCTGAAGAGTTTGTTGGAAGAGAGGGTAGTTCTATAGTCTGGTGTATCAGTCCATCACACTCAATTTTTTAAGAAGTCTAGATTTACCCTTATTTATTGAGTAACCCTTATGTATCATAGGGTTAAACTTACGTATCATAATATATCATGGAGTAACCCTTACATATCAAATATAACCTTATGTATCAGAGCCTTCAAAGGTATACATAAAGGTTTTCAGGCCATGCTACGTAATGAATAAGGGTTACACTGCTGGAACCCAAGAAACTTAAGAGACTTACCTTTACTAAAAAAGAAAAAATATTGATATGTAATGGTCAATATCCATGCGTTATAGTCTCATAATAATTATAAAAGGACATATAAGATTTAATCCATGAAACAAAAAAAATCATAAGGGAAACTCAATAAAAAACCATGATATATAAGAGTAATCCATTTACCATTTCACTCTTTCAATAATCTAGAGCTCAAAAAAAATATTTATAACATGAATCCCAAGATCATTGTCCATAATGACGTTTTCAAATCTTTTATTGTAGTGTGACCAACTTAGTTTCATCATGGAATTTATTGAATATGTAAGGGTATGATGGTTTTGACTATGATACTTGGGAGAAGATAAGGGATATTAAAGAATGATTTCAAGAGATTCATTTGACTCAACACCATTGTGCTATGGTTATTAGAGTTATTCCATGATTCCAAAGTTTTCCAATTATATTATAAAATCAGGTGTATTCTCATATTCCATTCTCTTTCTGTGACCTCTCCCAAACCCTAGCTGATCTTGTGTTCTCTTATTTGTGATTATATATTCTTTAGGTTTATCCTTAGGCCTTGTATGTGTGTGGTCAATTATTTCTTGGTACAAGGATATACTTTCTTCTATTTTCTTCTTTCTTTATTTCTTTTCTTTCTAAGAGGCTTTTTAATTATATTTTATTTGTCTTAATGGGTGGAATATGAGTGATTTAATGGGTGGAATATGTGTTATAGGTTAGAGGAAACTTCATGAAATCTTATTGGTTATCGACTTCAGCTTTATTCAGGTATATGATTTTTAAAATCTTTTTTTCTCTAGGAATAATATTCTTGGTTGATTTGGTGTGATTTATTCTAATGGTATTTTCTTATTATTTATGGTATGTAATTTGGTGACATCTTCTTGAGTGTTATTAGTTTTTGAGAAATGTAAAAAACACGGGGAATTATATTTAATAAGGATTGTTTTAATGAAGATAACAAGCTATGTTTAAGGAAATTATAATGGAGAGATACGGAAGCATGCACTTTATGAGTTTTCATAATATTTTTCTATATGTTGATTCTCATTTACTAACATTCACTACTATGATTTATTATTTCCTATTATTATCGAATAACATCATTACCTTCATAATTAGATAATTACTTAAAGATGGTAATAAAAAGGTGATTATTAAAACCTAGTTTTTAGGAGCTATCATTATTATTGACTATTTATGCTTGATATTGGGTTTTATTCTATATAATCTTATTATAATTGGGTTGATCTTGGTTGGGATGGTTCACTATGGTTGGAAAGTGGTGTTTTTGTGTTGTTGTTTTTTATGTCTCTTATTAAACATTGATGAACTAAAATATGATTTAAATATGATATTGAGGAATGGAATTTATAGTAAAAGTCTAGATTGGGTATTAATAAAAATTATGAACTAAATATATATTAAAATATGGTTGTTGAGAGTTTTGGGGATTCCATTGTGCTTAATCAGTGATGTGTTCTTGTTTCATATTTGGTAGAGGTCTTAGTTGGGGTGAATTTGTGTTAATTTATTATTGGGATTCTTTTCTCTCTCTCAGATTTCATTTGTATGTGTATATTGGGGCCTATTGAGATAAAGGGAAGGTTTTTTGAGTTAAAATCTTATTGATTTGGATTCATTAGCTGTTTGATTTGGGTGGTGATCTTATGGGGTGTTCTTGTGTATTATTTATTCTATTTGTGTTGTCACAAGATATGTGTGAGTTAGGAAGAGTGTGGATATAGAGATGATTGGGTAATGTATATTTAATTATTGATTACTGGGTTGAGGTGTCAAGTAAAATATAAAAGTGATGGGCTTAAATGTATAGTGAAAACTAAATGAATCTATTATTAATATAATAATTAATGTCTTGTGAAAACTAAAATGAAATAAATTAAAGAGAATTTTGATGTGAAATTATCATGGTTGGAATAAATGTGATTAATGATGAATGAATGAATTGAAATAATAAGTGTTTTAATAAATGGTTTAAGATTAAATATGGGTAAATAGATAAAAAATGGACATAATGAGGCTGGTAAATTGTAAATGATTGGATTTAAAATGAAATGTAAAATTAAAAGTTACTGATTAAATGGATTCCCTTTTCTTACAATTCCAGTTATTCTATTGATGATGATTTATTTTTGGAAGCTGGTTTTTGGTGTATAATTACTATGTTTTTATTTTGATATTATGAAAGTGGATTTAGTGATAAGTTTTAGTAAAAGAGGATGATATATAGAAATTTATCAGGTTGTGATGCATCATGGTAGGTATATATATATATGTAGATTATAATGGTTTTTGATTATAGTGTATATATGTACTAGATGACATGAATAAGATGCAATGGATCATGGGAGGTATATATATATATAGGCTATGATGGATTTTTGTTTTGGTTTATATGTATACTGGTTCATTTGGTTGCATAGTTGGGGTATGGATGCACTGTGGGGGTCATGTATGGTAGGAGGAAGGCATGGGGTTGATGTCCTTCATATTCAAAATACCTTATTATGATGAAGAGGATGCATATATGTGAATATGGGTGGAGAATGTACATAGAAGGATGATTACACAAGGATAATGGTTTTCATGTCTATGTTACCTATCGATGTGTGCTTGGGAAAGGTAGATATGTGGTGGTGTAATATGCAATGATGGATTTATGGTTGTGGATGGGAAGTTGTAGTATGTGTATATTTAGTATGTTGGTTAGTTTGTGGTATTAAGAGATGTTTATTGATGTGGTGTTATGGATATTTCATCCTTTATTCTTGATTAGTTGGTGAGGGGAAGTCCTATTATGGGTTTCTACCCAATTGTGTGCTAGAGAAAACATAGAACTAATGGGTAAAAGAAATGGTAATTTTATGATCCCTTTCCTTTAGTTGATTTTGGTGATGTCTATGGATTTGATGATATTTATAATTTATTGATTATTGTTTTAGTATATGAATCCTTGGTGGGATTGGGAATTGGTTTTGATTCTTGACTTAGGGAAGTGGTTGAGGGTTTTATATGAAATAGAGTAAGTTGTAGTAGTTGAGGTGGAATGTGAAGTTCAATGATTTATAATTCACATATTAATTATATTTTTTTAAGGTTTATGTTTGGATTGGTTAATATTACACCCATATAATCTTTCATATCTCTTGTACATGGTTGATAATTTGTTTATAAGGATGATCCTATTGAGTACTCTCAAGTATTTACCCCTCCACTGTTTGTTAAGTTGTTTTATAGGATAGTATGAGGAATATGGGAGATATTTTTTGGATATCTCAAGGGAATTTCCATGGATTATTTAGAGTCTTAAGAGATTTTTATTTCACATTCTTTTAGGATGATTGTATACTTGACATATAATTTATATTTGGGTAATGGGAATTTATTCATGGAATGAAAATTATTTGGATTTTATCAGTGGTTTTGTTTCATTATTTCCTATATTTGAAGGGAAATGCCTCCCATTTGTGAGTTTTATAACCTTTTTCTTAGTATCTAACCTATCACCTATTAGAGTTAGGATTTAGGGGTTACTATTTCCTTTACTTCCAATCCAAGAGGGATTCCTAGTGGTGGTGGGTCATAGAAGAGTGGTATTCATGCTTTTGGTTGAGAGTTAGGGTGAAGTTTGGAGTTATGAATAGGTGCGGGTTTTATAGTATTGGTAGGTAATCAACGATACTTGAGGGTTACATGTGATTTAGTCCAAGGATACTAGTTATGACAGAGATGATTTGGCCCCCCCTATGATCTGACATAAGGACTTTGACAACCTACTAAATTGTTTAAGTGAAGGTGTAACCGTTGCATGAAAGAAATTATAGGGAGGTACATGCATAATTATCATTAGATGTATTGGAATTTCAATTCTATATTATATATATGTTTATATAATTATACTTATGTAATAATTCTATTGATAATTTATATTTATCTTTCTATAATGATAACATTATCTTAAGGAAAAATTAAAATTATGATTAACTAGAATATATAAATTAAATAAATCTTTATTGAATATTGAATATATTGTTTCCATGATTACTACAACATGTTTTCACTTCAATTAACCTTAATTATCATTGCTGAAATGAATATCATGTTAATAAAATCCCAGGATTTTTAGAATTTTTATTCAGTCATGTTTAAGAAACCCTTTATATTATTGATTGAAAACCTATAGAAATTTCTAAATTAAGAGTATCCATCACAATAGACATCATATTAAAAAATTATAATGAATTATTCTAGTGACATTACCTAGGAGTTTTTAATTTTATGATCAAATTAACATTCCATATATAGTTTACTGAAAATTTAATATATATGATTAAGGGTAAATTTTTAAAGTTAATAATTAATTATATGACATAAAGAGTAAATATGAATTAATTAATATAGTAATCATGTATAAAGTTAAAATAATGTTTATGTGAATTATCTTGACATCCCATTGGAATGTATGTTATATCATATTTTAGTGATCATTTAATTTGAATAATTGATATGTATTTTCTCAAGAATTTTTCTATCTTGATCATGTTTCACTTAAAATATGAAAGAAAAAGTCTGTCAACCTTTATATAATATGAAATAATTTTTTATTGGAAATAAAGTGTTTAAAGAATGTTTACATTGAGAAATTAAATCATGATGCATGAGAACAAGGCTTGTGGAGTTCTTCATTTACCATCCAAAAGCATGTTTAAGAAATATTATTGAAGTGTAAGCTATAATTATTTTAAATAAAATTTAAATAAATTTGAGTGTTGTTCATGATTTTATATTTGATTATTATTTCCTCAAAGTGATGATATATTTTATGGATAAACTATTTTCTAAACCATAAATTGATAATCTAAAGGTTGGATAATATGCAGTTTTCCCATAACAAAATTTATGCTTGTAAGTTCTGTTTTTTTGTTAAAATACATGGGAAGTTATCATTGTTTCTTGGAAGGAATTAAAAATGATTTTTCCTAGAGGGATTTTGATATATTTGTTATGCATTGAATGTGGTTTATGGATAGAGATTTTATTATGGTGAAGGTTTCTTCTGATTATTGGATTTTGAATTGGTGATGTGGGAAGTGGAGTGTGAAAGTAGGGTGGAGGGAAGTGTTGTGATGATGAGTTGGTTGGGAAGAGTAGTATGTGGGATGTTGTGTTTTTTATATGAAATATTTATTTAATATGTGATGTTGATGTGATTTGTGTGGTTTATGATAAATTTATTTATATTTGATATTTGGTTAAACATATACGATTAAAACTTCATCAATATATTAGGAATGGAAAGTAAATTAGGTATCTTGGGATAGGGAATTAGTGCAGTTTTAATGGTAAAAATTACTAAAGTTCCTTGGTGGGGAAACTAGCCATGAGTCCAAGGTCTGGTAAAAATATATTGAAGTTTCTTTTGAATTAGTGAGTGTTTGATTTGGTTCCCTAGAGCCAACTTTTGACAACAATGATCTTTATTATACATTAATTCATGATTTATTACATAATATTACACATAATACAACCTGGAAGATCGAGCATTTTAGTGTCCTTGGGAATTAGGTACATTACATAACAACTTAAAATAGGGAATACATCATCTTTATTAAAATCTTTCTTAACATTCTCATATTATTCCTTCATACTTAAAACTGTATGGGATAACCTGGGGACATACTTAAGAAAGAGGTGAACTATAAAGACCTATAAGGGAATAACCATGGAATAACATGAATAAAATATTACATGTTAGAAAATAGCCATATCAATGAGACATAAAATGGATTAGAATCATAAACATGAACAATAAGACATGATATAGCATGATAACATAAAGACAACATGATAAAAATGGAAACAACTTAAAACATGACATCATAAACATATGTCAAGGCCAACTACCAAGAAATAACGATGGAAAAAGTATCATTATGGGTTAATCTCACTCCCCAATCCCTTTCATGATGTCTAATGAGACTAAAATAGTACTTAAAACATTGTATGACTATATAGTTCTAAGTGCACCTGTCACTTTCATTTCATTCACATGAATAAGTATGCCACATAGATCATGAAACATGGAATCATTTATCCTGAATTTTTATTCCATGATAATGGAGTGTGAAATAAATACATTTAATTCCCTAATAAAATAAGTTTAAGTTCATATAGGTGAACACCCTTGATAAGAAATGGGTATGAGTATTCACTAAACAATTGTTTGGCATGGAAAATCATAGTGAAATTTCGGCAACATAATGAGGGAATATAAATGTTCATGGATAGGATTAATGAGAGTTGAAGGGGTCTATAATAATTTATAAATAATAGGGTAAGTAACATTTGGAAATGAAGATAAAATTCATAAGATAATGAAGATACGTGAATAAAGAGGATAAGAAGAGGACCCATTACCTTGATAGTGTGATTAAAAATCTTGGGAGAAGCTTCTTGAGAGTTTGGGGGAACCTTGGGATGACTATATATTGGATCAGGTTATACCAAATATGCACAAGAGGGGGGGGGGGGGTGAATTGTGTGTTTTATAATTTCTTTACAAATCATGATGATTGCCGAGTCTGTCCTTTATCTTTATCAGAATATTTATGAAGTGGAAATAAATAGTTATCAGGACGCAAGTATTTATAGTGGTTTGGGAAATAGAAGGCCCCTAGTACACTCCACCAATGCTCTACTCCACGAGATTGGTGGTTTTTACTATCTGGTCCTCTTATCAAGTGACCTTCCACAACTGAGTGCAGGCAGTTGACACCTTTACAAGTTAAGGCTAAACCAGATCCTTCTGGTTCATATACAGAACCAAATACACAACTTAGTATGAGAATCCGGTTACTCAAAATTAAAAGAGTATTTGTTTTAAAAAAAATTATAGTTGTTCTTCACAGTTGCAGCAATACGCAACTGACAGTAGATGGATCGGCATCTTCAGAAATGATGTTCTTCAGGTAAGGGCAGTTATGAGTTGATCCGGTTGCAATAGATACAGAAATAAATTCAGAAAATCTAATAAGAGACTATTCCTGATATATATTTGATGTAGAATATGTGAATATTCAATGTGTTTCTTCTTCTTTAGAAAACAGAGTTTTATCATACTTTGTAACAGTAGATCTGTATATCTCGAATATCTCTATAAACTGAAGTAGAGAAACTTGAGAGCTTTTTCTTCTAATATTTTTCACAATGATATGTCTCACTCATTATATAATTCAAAATAACACAGATCTATAAAGAATAAATACAATCATTTTCCTTTGAAATTTATATCCACAAAAGTCGGCTTTAGAATCGCGATATTCAAATGTTCAAATAACAAAGTAGCCTCAAATTCCATTAATAATCAGAACATGATCCTCCTCTTAAATCGATTATTTGAATAATAAATAAATATATTTGAATCAGTCAAATATGTGCTTTAAAAATAGGCTTTGAATCTAGCTTGAAATCAGCCCGATAATCCACATAAAGACCGTTGCTCGATAAAGTTAAATTTTAATCTCTAACGCCAAATGTAGGGTTGAACTACATAGAATTATTTCTCAGAACATAATCTTGAAAACTTAAGGTTGATCTCAAACATAAGGTTGGTCATTCATACTTTTCTATGCTTTAGAACGTAAGGTATATGATCCATACTTTTTGATAAAACGTAAGGTTGTTTAGAAAAGTAAGGTTGATGAACCATACTTTTGAGAAACAAACATAACATTCCATACTTATGTAGGGTTCTTCTTTCATAATTTTCTGATAACATAAACATAAGGTTCCTTCCAAACGTAGGGTTACTCTTCCATACTTTTCCGATAATGTATGGTTGCTTAGCTATACTTTTCTAAACATCCGTAAAGAAAATGACGGATTTTGTCCTTATACTTATGCTCTTCAACATAGGGTCTGAACAATGTTTCCAGAACACTCTGAAATGATTTCCAAATACATTTTCAAATATTCCACGTGATTTAAATGCTTTAATATTACTCCAAAAATAAGAATATAAAGAATATTAATTTTATGAAATATACTCAAGGTAAAATAATTATAATAACAAACAAGGGTATTTGTGAGAATCAAAATCATTATAAAAGATAAAGTATTGTTCTCAACAATCTCCCCCTTATAATAATAAAATAGAGTGTTGTTGAAAACAAAACATTCTTAAAAATGTCCCCCTTTTTGATGACCACAAAACCCATAAAATTAACCTAAAAATTAATTGCATATAATTTATAATTTTTCAAGGATAAAATATATTTTTAATTTTAACAAAATTATTTCAATAAGAAATAAAATGTAGTGTTATCCAAATTTTTCATATATAAAAATAAACATTCAATTTTTAAAAATTCTCCCCCTTGCTGTTTATCTGTATTTCTTCCCTTTAAGAAAATATTTTTTTAGAAATTTCTCCCCTTTAAATGAAACACACATTTCTTTTCTCCCCCTGAGTAAAATATTTATAAATAAATAATAAAAAAACTTAAAAAATATCATGTTTATCCATATTTCTCCCCCTTTTTATGAAATCAAAAAGAATAATATAATAAGGAATATAACACATTTTAATGTAGCACTGAACTTAAGTAAATTCTATGATAAAATGTGTATAAATATTTGAATCTAGATTACTGAAATTATAATATAGACAACACGGTAAAACAAATAAAAACATATGAAAATTAAATGAAAAGATATTTTATTGAAAATATATATAAAAGTAAATAAACGAAAACAATAATCAAGGTTGGGTTAAAAGGTCTGTGAAATAGGTTTTAGTATCTCTGAATGACTTCCTTGAGCTTTGTTATCTGCATTCTCAACCTTTTCATCAGTACATCTCCTAACCAGACTACGAGATCCCTTCCTTCCTGATTCAGATGAAGGTATTCAATCAAATTGACTTTGGAAAACTCATGTAACCTATATTCCTTCTCTATAATATGATTAAGATTCTCTGTTAATCTGTTCAACAAAAATCTGATCCCTGGTTCATCTGATGTTAATTGATCAACAATATGTTTTTTATTGTCTAACAAAACAGATAATAGAGAACTGTTACACTAAAGATCCTACAATTTTTCATTCATATTTCTCATTACAGTTGTAATAGCCTGAAATATCTTTATCAAATCAGGTGAAGTACCTGATGTACTTGCTTGATTGCTTCTGACAGTTGTGAATTTTTTCTCCATGAAAATTTTAAAATATGCCAAATCTGACTTCCTCACCATTTCAGATTTTAAATTTACTACTTCAGCCAACATCTCTTTCTCAAAAATACCAAACTCTTTCTTTGAAAATGAACTAGATTTCAATCTTTTAAATCTCAGTTTCTCCTTTTCCAATACCCTTATTAAAGCATCATTTTTTAGATTCAACTTTGGTTAACTTTCGGTACAGCTCCTCTACTTCTTCATTTATAGAATCAAAGGCATATTGTTCTTGATTTAGTCTGAGCTTCAACTTGATTTAATATAACTAAAGGCAGTGATTTTGCATATGATTTCTCCTATTTTTCCCTTTTTACTAGTTTTTTCAATTGATTTTTCCTTTGAGTCCTTCCCTAATTCATCCATAGAAAAATTTTCATTAAGAACTTCAGTATGAATTTCAGAAGGATTATCTTTATATTTTCATTAGTAGGATGTTGCTCCTCATGAGAATATTATTCTTTAATTCCTTATAAAACAAGATCCTCTTGAACAAATTCATTTTGTTGTGAAGATTGTTCTTGAACAGATTCAATTTGAGCCACATCAGTCTCTTCAGGCTCTACCTCTTCCTGAGGCAAATCTCCTTTTCAACTTGAGGAGTGACCTCAATATGAGAAACTATTTGTTTTTGAACTTCATATACAGAATATTCTCTAATAAATCTATAGATCAAAATATCTCTAGTTGTAAGAGCTTTAGTAGAAGTAGATTCCCCACCAGCTGGAATCTCTCTTTTCCTTGAAATCTAAAGTGTTCCTTGATCTGCAGGTGCATAAAATGTTTCAAATCTCTGTCTTATTGAAGTTTTTGAAACTTCACTTACTCTTGATTTAGCCATGCCTTCTTTAGACTTTCCAGTTTTCTCCCCCTAAGCCAATTCCTGGCCTTACTCATCTCCAATAGGCATAAGATTGCCTTTCACTGTACTCCATAAGAATCCAATCTTCCTTAGATTTCCATCATTGGAAACATTGCTGTGGTGTCATCTTACTCTGGAATCAACTAATCTCACCATATCATACTTAAACAACAGTTTATAAATGAACCTTCCAAATGGGTAAAAGTTAATTCTTGCTTCCGGTTGGCAACAATAATTCAGATATCTTACTATATATCTAGGGAAATTCTGCTTGATGTCACTTAGAAGTAAAAACATCAAATACATTTCTAGAAATAAAATCTTTTCCATTTATGATATTCTTGGTTCAATCACTGTTTTCCAAAACTTCATAATTATTTTATGATTAGGATCAAAATCATTTACAAACATCATTCTTACATTAGTAGAATAAAAAAGAAATAACATAATGTCCTCATACTTATGTATATTATCACTAATATTCTTTAAGTTAAAATGATAAACTCCCTCATGAGGGAAGTTTAATATCTTAGCTATTTACAGAGTAGTGATTGAAAAATATCGATCTTCAATTTGTACAATTACTGTATCTTCTTATTCTCCTAGATTAAATTGAATAGTTTTGAATAAATGACATAGTTCTATCTCATATAAAAATTCTGTTTTTTCTCCACTGAACATATATTCTATATATTTAAAGGTGAGAGCTAGCCTTAGAATCAGATCGATTTGGTACAGCCATTCCAAGTCAATCCCTTTACTTTGTAGGATTTTTCTTCCTGCTGAGTGTTGACGTTTGGCATTACTAGATCCTACTTCCTCGATTCTATTTGTCTTGGAAATTTTTGTTGCATATTTATAAAGGTTCAAAGAGCTAGGGTTTTGAAGGTTTAGGTTTGGGTAGAAAAGAGCGGTAAGGATTTTTCGGTTTTGAAAGGTTTGAGAGAAATAAATGGGTTTAGAATTTTAAACAGCTCTGACAGCCTTGATTCTCATTTCATTTTTGTATATAATAATCATTACATTATTTAAAACAAAATAAAACATATGCAAAAAAAATTATAGCAGTATAGATGAAATTTTAAATTATTTTGAAAACAAATAATTAAGTTATTTAAAACAGTGAAGATTAAAATAAAATAAAATAATAATTAATATAATCACGTAAATAAAATTAAAATTAAAATTTCATTTAAAGTTAAATAAAAATAGACCCCCATTAATAAAATCAAACCTTGCAGTGGGATGTAGTTTAGTAAAAATATCATCTAATTGAATTTCAGTACTTAAAAATTCTAAGAATATATCCTTTTTAAGAACATGATATCTTAGAAAGTGATGTCTGATATCAATATGCTTACTTCTAGAATGATTAATATGATTTTTTTTGAAATATTTATAATTCTTGTATTATCACATATAATAGGTTTATTTTTAAAA
This sequence comes from Viscum album, assembly GCA_963277665.1. Lineage (NCBI taxonomy): Eukaryota > Viridiplantae > Streptophyta > Magnoliopsida > Santalales > Viscaceae > Viscum > Viscum album. The sequence goes on from OY728129.1 coordinate 828,152,455, forward strand.
TTTAGTCCAAAGTCCATAAAAGTGTTTTTCATCCACAACACTTGTGCACAACAATTACCTACAAAGACATATTCTGCCTCGGTTGTTGAAAAAGAAACTGAGTGTTGTTTCTTACTAGACAATAAAACTAAATATTTTCTTAAAAATTGATAAGTTCTTGAGGTGCTTTTTCTATCTAATATACAGCTTCCAAAGTCAGCATCTGAATATGAAATTAAATTAAAATCAGAAGTTTTTTAGATATAGAAGAGATTGAAAAAAAGTTCCTTTTAAATATCTAAAAATTATTTTAACAACACTTAGATGAGATTATTTGATATTTGATTGAAATCTAGCACAAAGACATACTGAATACATTATATCTGGACTACTAGTAGTAAGATATAATAAACTTCCAATCATACCTCTATATAAATTGTTGTCAACTTATTTTCCAGTTTCATCCAAATCAAATTTATTTTAGTACACATAGGTGTTGTATATGTCTTGATGTTTTCAAGTCCAAATTTCTTCAATAAATCAGTAATGTATACGATTTGATTCAAAAAATTTCCAAAATCATTTTGATAAATTTGAAGTCCTAAAAAGAAATTGAATTCTCCCATCATACTCATTTCAAATTCTTTTTGTATCAAATTTGAAAACTCATGACAATGTTTTTTTTTTGTTGATCTAAAAATTACATCATCAATATAAATTTGAACCAATAAAATATTGGAGTTTACAGTTTTCTTAAACAATGTTGGATCTTCCATTCCAATAGTAAGATCATTTTTCAAAAGAAAAGAACTTAATATTTCATACCTAGCTCTAGGTGCTTGTTTAAGGCCATAAAGATCTTTAGTAAGTTTAAAAACAGAATATGGTTTTTGAAAATTTTCCAAACTAGGAGGTTGCTCAACATAAACTTCCACCATTAAATAACCATTTAAAAAGGCAGACTTAACATCAATCGGAAATAATTTAAAGTTAATATGAGATGCATAGGCTAAAAGTATCCTAATAGCTTCTAATCTAGCTACATGTGCGAAGGTCTCATCATAATCTATACCTTCTTTATGATTATATCCTTTAGCTTTCAGTCTTTCTTTATTTCTAGTTATTATTCCTTTATCATGTTGTTTACATCTAAAGACCCACTTAGTTCCTATAAATGGATAGTTCTATGGTCATTACACTAAATTCTAAAATTCATTTCTCTTGGAATAGTTTAGTTCTTCTTGCATTTCTATTATCCAACTTTAATCAAATAAGACTTCTTCTATTGACTTAGGTTATAATTAGAATAGAAAGGCAGAAAACTCAACAAGATTTCTTATGATCCTTCTAGTTTTTATTTCTATGTCGAGGTCTCCTATTATAGTTTCTAATGGGTGATTCTTCAGGGTTCTAAACTGTCTAGGTAAAAAAAATTTAGGTTCATCAGTGTCATGTTCTTCTAAATTGGACTGAATTTTATTCATATATTTTTCAAAATCATATTTCAAGTTCTCAAGTCACATGTTATCATTAGAGTCAGATTCATTAATTTGGTCTTTCTTTTTCTCAAAGGGATCAGATTCATCAAATTTCACATGAAATGATTCTTCAAAAATCCTTTACTTTTTATTAAAAACTATATAAGCTTCGGAAGTATTAGAATATCCTAATAAAATAACTTCATCATATTTTGGATCAAACTTACCAAGATTTTTCTTGGTGTTTAAGGTGTAAACCTTGCATCCAAAAACTTTAAAGTAATTTACTTTAGGTTTTCTATTATTCCAGAGTTCATAGGGTTTCTTTTTGAAAATTGGTCTGATTAAAACTCTATTCATTATATAACAGGATGTTCTTATAGCTTCTACCCATAAATAGGTAAGAATATTGTATTCATTTAGCATAGTCCTAGCCATTTCCTGAATAGTTCTATTTCTTCTTTCAACAATTCCATTTTGTTGAGATGTTCTTGGTGCAGAGAAGTTGTTTTCAATACCCATATTTGAGCAAAAGGAATTAAATTATAGATTCTAAAATTCTCCACCATGATCACTTCTTAATGAAATTATTTTAAAACCTTTTTCATTTTGAACAACTTTTAAAAAAAATTCAAATATTGTAAAAGATTCATTTTTATATTTTAGAAATAAAATCCAAGTAAATATAGAATAATCATCAACTAATCATATACATATAATTTACCTGCAAAAATTTCTATTCTTAAAGGTCCAAACAAATCCATATGGACAAGTTATAGAGGTTTAGATGTAGGAATTTTGTTAACAAATTTGAAATATGATTTGTGCTGCTTTCCAAGTTGACGTGCATCAAAGAATCTATCACTTTCAAACTTGAGACTAGGCAAATCAGAAACTAGTTGTTTCTTAGATAACTTATTTAAAGTATATATATTACAATGTCTAAGTCTTCTATGCCAGATCCAAAATTCATTTATTTTAGCAGTTAATCGGTTTACTTTTTGTTTACACAAGGAATTTATGTCTAGGGTATAAACATTATCAGTTCTGTGTGATCTAAATTTAAGCATTTTATATTTAAAAACAGAACAACATTTGTTAGAAAAATCAACAAGATAACCATCATCACAGATTTGAGAGATACTTATCAGTTTGTGTTTCAATCCTTGTACATAGAGTACTTTATTGATTGAGATAGCTTCTGGATATCCAATAATTACAATTCCAATAATTTTACATTTGGAATTTTCACCAAATGTGACTAATACACCATACTTTTGAGTTAATCTTATAAATTTTGATGAGTTTCCACTCATATACCTGAAGAATCCTCTATCCATATACCATATTTCAGTTCGGCTTCTGTGACCTACTTCCTACAAAGGTATTCAAAATAAAGTTTGTTTTGGTACCCATACTGTATTGGGTCTAGCAGTGTTAGCTAACAAAGATCTAAGTATCCAAACTTGCTTTGTTTTTATATAATCAATAGAATCATATAAACTGTTTACAATAAAGGATTTCTTAATTCCACTTATTTGAGGTTTCATTAAATAACAGTTTTTAGACATGTGACCTTTTGTTCCATAGTATTTGAAAATTATATCTTTTGTACTTGGAATAAAATATTTCCCATACAGTTTAGGTTTCTCACCTTTACTACCTATTCCATATCTTTCCTTTTTAATCACATTCTTTTCAAGAATTTCATTTAGTGAATTTTCTTTTTTTGTAAAAACAAGAGTTGTATTTTTATATGTGTCTACTTCTGTTTGTAGTGTTTTTATTTTAGTTTCATTATCTGTACAGTTTGTGTTTGATGAGTTATATTTTTCAATTAACTCTTGATGTTGTTTTAGCAGAGTTTATCTTTCTCCTAAAAAAATAGTGTGAATATTTTTTTTAGAGATTTATGTTTCTTAAATAAGGAATCATATTTCTCTTCTAGCATATTGTAGTAGGCTGCAAGTTTATCTTTTGAATAACTAGAACTAGAATCAGAATCAGATGAGTATTAGGATTGTACCTCATCAGCTTCTGCCATAAATCACATATTTTCTTTTAGAATCGATTCTTCCTTTTTTGAGTCAGAATTTGATGAGCTGCTGGAGTATTTAGAAACACTCCATGTATCTTTCATTGCTCTTTTGTATTTCTTCTCATAATCATTGTTTTTTTGAAAAAATTATTTTTCTTTTCTCCTTTTAATTGAGGAAATCCAGGCCTTATGTGAACCATCTTTTTGCATTTATAGCATCTGACTTCATTTAGTTATTTTTCATATTTCTTGAAGAATTTTCTGAATCCCTTCTTCTTTCTGTAGAACTTGCTAAACTTTTTGTCTAGTTGAGATAGTTCCATATCTGAATTAGATGAATCAAAACTCTCTGATTTCACTTTGATTTCATTCTTAATATTTATGCTCTTATTTTGAGATGTTTCTTTCAAAGAAGTATTTTCTCTTTTGATCAAGACTTTATGCTCATTTGCTTTATATTGCATCTCACCTTCATACATCATCAGGGTTCCAATTAATTCTCTCATAGTTAGATATTTGACTGGTGATGATTTCTTAATGGCCGCTGATATCCCATTCCATTGGGTTGGAAGTACTCTCATTACTTTTAGGGCTTGATATGCTTGTTTGGTAGGCTCACCCAAGGCAGTGATATTATTAACAATTTCTGTAAGCCTTCCATTCATTTGGGTGATACTTTATCCTTAAAACATTATGAATGTTTCAAATTTCAATTTAGTTGTGGCATAATTCATTTTTGTAACATTGTCAGTTCCTTCATATGAAACTACAATTGTCTACCACATTTCATAAGTAGTCGGGCACTGAGATACTCTGTTGAATTCATCTGGTCCTAGATCAAAAATGATAGCATTCATAGCTTTTGAATTTATATCATACTCTGTTTCAGTAGCTGTATTCCATGTTTCAGGTTTCTCAGAAATTTCATAAGGAGTAAGAATTTTTTATCATACTTTGTATCCAAGATTTTTCAGATAGATGATCATCCTCAACTTCCAACATCTATAGTTTTCACCATTGAAGTATAGAGCTCGAACCATTGACATTCCCTCTCGTATATCATCCATTTAGATCTCTGAGTATAATTCTTTGAAACTTTCATCTTTTTATAGCTTTATTAAAAGAAATACCTACCTCTGATACCAATTGTTGGATCAAGTTATACCAAATATGCACAAGAGGAGGGGGGGGGGGGGTGAATTGTGTCTTTTATAATTTCTTCACAAATCATGATGATTACTGAGTCTGTCCTTTATCTTTATTAGAATATTTATGCAGTGGAAATAAATAGTTATCAGGACACAATGATTTGTAGTGGTTTAGGGGTAAAAAGGCCCCTAGTACACTCCACCAACACTCCACTCCACGATCTTGGTGATTTTCACTATCTGGTCCTCTTATCCACAAACCGTCCACAACTGAGTGTAGGAAGTTGACACCTTTACAAGTTAAGTCTAAAACAAAGCCTCTTAGTTCATACATAGAATCGAATACATAGCTCAGTATGAGAAATAAGTTACTCAAAATGAAAAAAAGTATTTTTTTTAAAAAAATTCCATTTGTTCCTCATAGTTGCAGCAATACACAACTAACAGTAGATGAATCGTCGTCTTCAGAAAAGATGTTCTTCAGGTAAGGGAAGTTCTGAGTCGATTCGGTTATAATAGATATAGAAATAAATTCAGCAACTCCAACAATAATGGATTCATGATAGATCTTCGATGTAGAATCAGTTAATCTTCAATGTGTTTCTTTTTCTTTAGAAAATAAAGTTTTATCATAATTTGTAACAACATATTTGTATATCTCAAATATATCTGTAAACTGAAGTCGAGAAACTTGAGAGCTTGTTCTTATAATCTTTTTCACGATGATATGTCTCACTCATTTTGTAATTCAAAATAACCCAGATATATAAATAATAAATATGATCATTTTCCTTTCAAATTTAGATCCACAAAATTTACCTTTAGAATCATGATATTCAAATGTTCAAATTACATAGCAGTTGTAACTTCCCTTAATTATCAACACAAAATCCTCCTCTTAAATTGATTATTTGAATCATAAATATTTTTTTTTGAATCATTCAGATATGTGCTTTAAAAACGGTCTTTGAATCTAGCTCGAAATCAGATTGATAATCCACATAAAGACCAATGCTCGATAAAGTCAAAATTTAAATCTCTAATGCCAAATGTAGGGTTGAACGACATAGAAATCTCTCTCAGAATGTAAGATTGAAAATTTAAGGTGGATCTCAAATGTAAGGTTGGTCAGTCATACTTTTTTATGCTTTATAACGTAAGGTACATGATCCATACTTTTTGATAAAACGTAAGGTTGTTTACAAAATTAAGGTTGATGAACCATACTTTTGAGAAACAAACGTAACGTTCCATACTTACGTAGGGTTCTTCTTCTATATTTTTCTGATAACATAAACATAAAGTTACTTCCAAAAGTAGGGTTCTAATTACATACTTTTCTAATAATGTAGGGTTGATTAACCGTACTTTTTTGAACTTCTATAAGGAAAATGACAAATTCTGTCCTTACACTTATGCTCTTCAACATAGGGCATGAACAGTGTTTCCAGAACATGCTCAAATTACTTTCGAATAATTTTTCAAATATTCCATGGGGTTTAAATGATTTAATATTACTCCAAAAATAAGAATATAAATAATATTAATTTCCTAAAATATACTCAAGGTAAAATCATTAGAATAACAAACAAGGGTATTTGTGAGCATCAAAATCATCATAAAAAGATAGAGTATTTTTCTCAACAATATCCCCCTTGTAATAATAAAATAGAGTGTTGTTGAAAAAAAAACTTTCTCAACACTATAGAGAGTGTAGGGTAGACTAATTATGTTCTCCTGGGTTTTTGAGTAAAGATAAATGGGATATTGGGTGTGTCTATATAGGAAATTAGTGGGGAGTTATTTATTATTCCTCAAACTTAGGTTTTGGACTCTATATAATAAAATAAATAAATCCAAAAACCTTATATATTTTTTGACCATTTTTTATAAGAAATAGAGATGTTTTTAATTATTTTATAAGTCCAAGGTCCAAAATTATTAAAATATTACCTTTGCTGATGTAGAAGTGAGTTATGTTCTTAAAGAAATGATTTTAAAACATTAAAATATATTATAGGTTTTGAAGGATTCATAAAGTCTTTATAAAATTAATAAAAATAAAAATAAAATCAATTATTTTACATGGTAAACATATATTTTGTAGTGGATACCCTTTATAGTATTTATTTTATCATTTTTGGTCATTATGATGTCATAATACACACCGTATATTTATATATTATTTAATTTTTACCTGAAAATTCAAATGTCTCAGAAAATTTTAAAAAATACCGCATTGGATAATTTCGATGTCCTAATTCCAAAAATAATATTTATTTTTAAAAAATAATTTTTCTAAATATGTGAATTTACTTTTAAAATAGAATCAATGCTTATTGAGAAATGTTGTTTTTTTTGAAAATAACAGTTTTGAAACCCTTATAAAAATTAAATTTGAATTTATAAAAAATATATTATCATTTGTATTTAATAATAATATTTTATTTAAATATAATTTATTCCAAAAATCCATTAATTCATTAAAAGGAAAGTCTTAATTGAAATTTTATATTATCCAAAAATACAATTTGTGTTTAAACATATCAAAATAAAAATAATTTATAAATTATAAACAATAAGAAGTAAATATAACCATAATTATATTGAAAATATAATATGAATACCCATATTTTCATGGTCTTGATACATATACCTTTATTACACTAGTAAACACCCTAAGGGTAAGGTGTGCGATGGTAAGACTTTCATAGGGTGGTTCGACATACATGGTTTGGGCCATGACCTCCATGAACTTGAACTTATACCATAAACGATTTAAATCACGATTAAGTTGTTGGATCTCAACTTGGGATTAGTCAAGGAAAAATCCCAGTGATTTTATCTCCCTTGGAAGCTCTAATAAATGGGATTTATATGGTATGATCCTACTGGTTGAGGCCATAACTTCTTTTGTATGTGTCAATTGAATTGGTTAAAACCCTATATTTATAATAATAATATGATAACTATTCCATGGATATATTATCAATTTTAATGATGATTAAAAATATTTTAAATATGATAGGATATAATAAAACCAAATAAGTGCATGTGTTTTCTATATCTATAATATATAATAATATGTTTAATTAAATCATAAAGGGATTTTATTTATAAAAGTTTGGGTCATTACGATCTTCCCCATTTAGAAATTACACCCTCTAAATTTTCATTTCACCCACTTAAATAGATAAGTGTAATTATGTTTAATAAATTCTTCTGGTTCCTGTTGAGTCAATAAGGTTTTCCTTATAACTTTTTCATTCCTTCTTGTCTTGAAAATCACAAACACCTTATACTTAAGTAAATCTATATTTTACTTTTATAAAGAAAATTTACTTCCCTAAGGAATTTACCCTTACCATATTTTCATTAATCATATCAATATTTTTTTTTAAGTATAAAAATCGGATTCATACCTAAAACCTTGGAATCATATAATACTTAGATATGAAGCATTCTGTTTTAGGATCCGAATTCTGAATATGAAATCTAATGAAGTTCTATTCCGAATTATGAGTACAAACTCTCATGAAGTTCCACTCTGAATTCTGGATACGAACTCTCACAAAGTTCCACTCTGAATTCTGGATAAAAACTCTCACAATGTTCAACTCTGAATTCTGGATACAAACTCTCATAAACTTTAGCTCCAAATTATGGAAACGAACTATAACTAGTTCGACTCCGAATTTTTATGAGTTCGAATCCGAACTTTTACTAGTTCAACTCCAAACTTTTATGAGTTCGACTCCGAAATTTTATTAGTTCGACTCCGAACTTCTATGAGTTCGACTCCAAACTTTTACTAGTTCGACTTTGAACTCTGTAAGTTCAGATTCCGAATTATAGTGAAACCAGACTCCGAATTTCCTTAGAAATTCAGACTCCAGATTTATACAGAGTTCAGGTTCCGAATTCTTATAAAACAAAATCTGAATATCCCTTTATTATAGACTTTGAATTCCATTTTTGGTTAGACTCTGAACTATTATTTGATTAAATTCCGAACTTCAGTTTTACTTATACTTACACTTGTTTCATTACAAAAAGATGTCATGATTTCAGTTATTGACTAACCGTTGGTTGAGTGACACATGTACAGGTTCCTTCGAAATTCAAGGAAAAATATGACCATTGGAGGAGGGAGCCGACCGTTGAAGCTTCGCCTATAAATAAGAGCTCATTTGAAAGTTGTAAACAAAACTTTGACACATCTTTGAGATCTATGCTTACATGCTGTTGAAGTTATTTCTAGAGAGAGAGGCTCTTATCAACTCTCAAAGCTTCGTGTAGAAAGTTTAAACAACTTGTTCAAACTTTTCCTTGTGCATACTTCCTTCGTGCGACTCCGATTGTTGTTGATTACAATCGAGGGCTTCAGGGGATAGGAAGACAGAGGTTCTAACACCTTGAAGTTGAGGGCTTCCTTGCCGAGGAAGAAAAAGGTGCTAACTAACTTATAGTTGAGGGCTTGCGGGGATAGCAAGGCAGACTCCGATCTTTGTATCGAGGGCTTACCCTGGTGTGGGTAAGAAAGACTTGCTCGAAATTATAAATCAAGGGACCTTTATCCAAGGTTGTTGGATACCCTTCTCTTTGGGTTAAAGGAGTCATTTCTTGATTACTTGTAGTTTTACTACTTGTTTTTCTGTTGTATTTTGTATTTATAAGGAAAGTATAACTTTCTTATACTTCCTTACTTGTACTCTGATATTGTTAGATTCTATACGCTTTAAGGTAGAATCTTAATCATTGTAACTTTTGTTAAGTTTCATTTTCAGAATCACTATTCTGAAATCTAGCAAATCTTTAGTACTCATAGAGGTATTGTGAATTATCTTGTTTAAATTTTTTAAACATAACCATTCTAAAATTTCCTAAAGTAATTTTTAAAAGGTACAATTCACCCCCCCCTCTTGTATATGAGAATCTCATTCTTATATCGATCATATGTTTGGTATTACATAGTATATAATACTCAGATTCATACCATTATAACAATTGGTATCAAAGGGTTTGGATCAATCTGAATTATTCTCACGATTAGATTCAGAAGAGATTTCTCGAATTGAACTTTTCAGAATCTATATTTCGGAATCATAGTTCAGATTCACTTTTTTATTAGAGATACAATTTTTCTTTCTTAGAATATTTTCTCTTATTTACAAAATTTTACTTCTAATAAGTTTGTGTGCCAAAGATTTTCTTAAGGATGGCAAGCCTAAATGTTGGATCCATTGACAACATAAATCCTACTAGACCACCAATTTTTTATGGTAATGATTATAAATATTAAAGAGATTGTATGAAGACTTTCATTATCAATACTGGGGTAGATAAATTTGTTATGCTTACTGGTGGATACAAAATCCATGACAAAGAAGTTAGTGCTTTTACTAATCAAGAAAATCATGATTACCAACTCAACTATAAGGTACACAATACTTTATTGTGTTCAATGACTAGGAACATATATATCCAAATTTCTTCTTGTGAAACAGATAACTGTATATAGAAGAAACTTTAAGTTACTCATTTTGGTACATCCAAATTCATATAGACAAGAAGAGCTATGTTGAGAGCAGAATATCATGGATTTAATTTTCCTTATGGAGAACCTATAAGCAAAGTACAACAAATGTTTATGACCATCGTGAAAATATTACAATCAATGGGAGAAAAAGGTTTGGATGATGAGGATCTTGTGTATAAGATTATAGATATTATGCCTAATGAGTGAGAATCAAAGAGGACTGCAATTGATGAGAACAGAAAGGTTACTCAAATTTCTCTTGATGAACTATTTGGGACTCTTCTTCAACATGAGACGATAATGAAGAGAGATGCTGACAACATAAAGAAGAAGAATGAGAATGGTAGTGTTGCTTTTACTACAACTTCAAATCACATGAAAGCTAAGACTCCTGAGAGAGTAACTAGATCTAAGTCTAAGAAAGTTACTATCTAATCCGAATCTAGTGAGAGTGAAGTCTCAGAAAACGAGTTAGCTAATCTTGCTCGAAGAAAGAACAAGATAGCTAGTCAAAGAAATTTCCAATCCAAGTATAAGAAGAAAGATAATAAAGATTCAGAGGTCACATGCTATGAATGCAAGATAAGTAGACACATAAGACCATATTGTCCTTTGCTTAAAAAGAAAGAAAGAAAATAGAGGCATTCTGAAAGGAATAGGAAGAAGTTTTACAAATCTAAAGCTAAGAAAGTCCTAAAAGCTAATACTACTTAGAGTGCTAGCTGTGGAGACTCTTCAGAAAGCGAATCTTTGGAATATGATTCATCATCTCAGAAGAATATGAGATTCATTGCTATTGCTTCTTTCCCACATACATTTCTTAGGGACAAGGTATGCTCTGCCAAGGCTTTAACAAATTTATCTATTGATAAGAATTACTATTCCTAAAATAGTACTTCTAATGAAGACACTTCATCTTTAGAAAATAAAGAACCTTCATATGAAGAAGTATCTAGATTTTCCAAGTTACATGAAGCAAAAAATTGTAAAATTTCAATGAAATTAGACAAGGAAAATAATAGGAAAGAAATTCTTGCAAAAGAGATTTCAGATCTTTCTACAAATCTTAAAGATAAAGAAGAGCTTTTATAAACACTTTCTAAAAACCTTGAGAAAGAAAATTCTGATAAGTAAGAACTTTCTAAAGATCTTAAGAATTCTATTTTAGAGATGAATTTTTTTGAGGAAAAATATAACTCTAAGGAAATGATTCCTGAGGATAGAAATTTAGTCATTAGACTAAAATCTAAAATATTTTCTCTTAAGAAACTCCTGTAAAATTTACCTCTGGGAAGGAAATTTTTTGACAAGATGTATTCTCAAATTAAACCTCAAGGAAACACTACTGGAGTAGGTTATCCTCACCAAAAACCAGTTTTCAAAAACAACTATTTTGTTCCTTCTAGAGACCCTTTTTACACTAAGTGTCAAAGTGGTGGGCATTGGAAGAAAAACTGTTCCTTGAATAGAGTTCAATCTCTTGGGTTTCATAAAGAATATTTTCTAAAAAAATGTGGATACCCAAAATTTTTTTATCTAACAATTCTGGATCCAAGCAAGTCTGGATTCCGAAAGCCTAACTTGTTTCTTATTTTCAGGAAAATAGGGAAAGTACCAATAGCAATAATTGGTATATGAATAGTGGATGTTCCCTACATATGACTAGTAACAAAAGCTATTTCGAAAATATTATCAAGACGAAAGGAGGAAAAGTAACTTTTGGTGATAATTCTTAGGGAGAAATTATTGGTATAGGTAACATTGTTCTTCTTAGAAAAACCTTGATTTCAAATGTTTTTTTTGTTAAAGGTCTTAAGCACAATCTCATCAGCATAAGTTAATTATGTGATGAATGATACCTTGTGAATTTTAGGAATGATGAGTGCTTAGTACACAATTCCCAGGAAGAATTTATTCTTTCTGCCCATAGGAAAGAGAATGTTTATACACATAACTTAGAAGACCTTAAGAGCCAAGACTTACCTTTCCTTAGTGCAATAGAAGATCATTCTTGGTTGTGGCATAAAAGGTTAGGACACTGTAACCTTAGGAACTTATGAAAACTTTATAATAAAGGTTTATTTAAGGATCTACCAGAGCTTAGATTTGATTCTTCAAAAGTTTTTAATCCTCTTCAATATGTAAAGAAACATAAATCAAGTTTTAAATCAATAGGTGAAGTCTCAACAACTGATTCACTACAGTTGGTGCACATGTATCTTTTTGGTCCAACACAAACTGGAAGAATTGGAGTCAAGTACTATGTATTTGTTTTGGTTTATGATTACACTAGATTTACATGGGTCTATTTTCTAGCAAAGAAGTCTGAAGCTTTTTCTTATTTCAAAAGTTTTAGAGCCCAAGTTAAAAATGAGAAAAACCTTCCATTAAAAACTATTCGTAGTGATCATGGAGGAGAATTTCAAAATTCCAATTTTGAAACTTTTTGTAGTAAAAAAGGTATTACTCACAACTTTTCAGCACCCATAACACCTCAACAAAATGGTTTTTTTGAAAGAAGAAATAGAATTCTTCAAGTGATAACTAGAACCATGTTGAGTGAGTATTCTGTAGCTAAACATTTTTGGGCTAAAGATGTAAGTACTGCTTCTTATAATATAAATTGATTTTTAATTAGACCATTTCTTAATAAAACCCCTTATGAGTTATGGAATGATAGAAAACCTAGACTTTACTACTTTAAGGTTTTTGGATGAAAAGTATTCATTCTAAATACTAAAGATAACTTACATAAATTCGAACCAAAATTTGATGAAGGAATTTTCTTAGGCTACTCCACAACTTCTAAGGCTTATAGAGTCTTTAACAAAAACACTTGCACTGTTGAAGAGACAATACATGTCAAATTTGATGAAACTGATCCTTTTATTTTCAAACAACCCTAACCTACATCTTCGGATGTGTTTGCAAAAACTGATTATCAACCTTTGATAGAAAATCCCTCTGATAAGGAAAATGTTCAAGAAGATACTTCTGAAACATTTACCCCATAATATTTCCTACCCTATGTTGATGAACAGGTTTTACAAAACCCAAATTAGTCATTTCTAAAGAATCATCCCAGTGATAGTATCATTGGTGATGTGAATCAACCTGTAAGGACTAGAAGTTCCTTAAGAAATGAAGTAGAACATCTAGTATTCCTTTCCCAATTAGAACCAAAAAGCACTGATGAAGCTTTAGGTGATGAAGATTAGATAAAAGCCATGGAATATGAACTAAATGAATTTGAAAGGAATAAAGTCTAGACCTTGGTTGAAAGACCTAAGGAAACTTCTGGTATTAGAGTGAAATGGGTCTTCAAAAATAAATGTGATGAAAATGGAGTCATCATTAGAAATAAAGCTAGATTAGTTGCTAAAGGCTATAATAAATAAGAGGGAGTAGACTATGAATAAAACTATGCTCCAGTAGCTAGAATTGAATCTATTCGTATTTTACTCGCCTTTGCAGCATTATTCAATTTTAAACTTTTTCAAATGGATGTGAAATGTGCTTTCCTTAATGGTTATGTTCAAGAGGAAGTTTTTGTTGAACAACCTCCTGGATTTTAAGATAAAAAACATCCTGATCATGTTTTTAGACTTACCAAAGCTTTGTATGGTCTTAAACAAGCCCCACGAGCTTGGTATGATAGACTTACATGATTTTTTCTTCAAAATAACTATGTTAAGGGAAATTCAGATCCAAACATTTTTATAAAGAAAGATAAAAAAAATGTTTTGATTGTTCAAATTTATGTTAATGAAATTATATTTGGTTTAACTCAGCAATCTTTAACTGATTCTTTTGTGGATATAATGAAATATGAGTTTGAAATGAGTATGATGGGTGACTTAACCTTTTTCCTTGGTTTTAAAATTTCTCAAAAACCAGAAAGAATCTACATATCCCAACATAAGTATATTAAAGATATTCCAAAAAAGTATGGGCATGAAAACACTAAGAGTATAAGTACTCCTATTAGTACCTCAAACACATTTGATCTTGATAAAGCTGGGAAACTAGTAGATCAAACATATTTTAGAGGTATGATAGGAAGTCAACTTTACTTGACAGCTAGTTGACCAGACTCGATGTTTTTAGTATGCTCATGTGAAAGATATCAATCCAATCCTAAGGAATCTCATTTAAAGGTAGTGAAAATAATTTTTCGCTACTTAAAGGGAACCATGGATCTAAGACTATTTTATACCTTTGGAAATGATTTTGTTTTAAAATGCTTTTCAGATGCTGACTTTGGTGGATGTAGAATGGATAGAAAAAGTACATATGAAACTTGTCATTTCTTAGGAGATTCATTAGTTTCTTGGTCATGCAAGAAGCAACATTTTGTAGCACTTTCCATTGCTGAAGCTGAATATGTAGCAGCTGGAAGTTTTTGTGATCAAGTGTTGTGGATGCAACACACACTCACAGATTATGGCTTGAGTTTTACTAAGACTCAAATTTTGTGTGATAACACAAGTGCCATTTCCCTTAGTAAAAACCCTGCACATCACTCTCGTGCAAAGCACATAGACATTAGGCATCACTTACTTAGGGATCACACACTTAAAGGAGATATCATTCTTTAGTTTATCGAAACACAAGATCAACTTGCTAATATTTTCACAAAATCTTTACCCTCTGATAGATTTGAATACATTAAACAGAAGTTAGGAATGATAACCGTGAGGTAATATTCCTTCATTACCTTCTTGTTGAAGCATTCTACTTACAGTAACAAACTCTTTTCCATAGGGGGAGTACATCTGTTATGAAGTTTTTTTAAAGAAGTGGTGTGGGAACAGAAAGAAGTATTATAAAGCCAAAGCTAAGAAAGTTCTAAAAGCTAATGACACCTGGAGTGCCAGTGGTGGTGACTCTTCAGATGAATCTTCTGATTATGAATCTTCAGGACAGAAGAATCTTGGTCTTATAGCCAGATTACCTATTGATAATCATTGTCTTATGGCTAAGGTACGAAATGCTGAATCTTTGACCAATGTTTCTTTAAATTCTAATGATAGTAAGTATTATAATTCTTCTGATGAAGAATCATCTTCTGATGAGGAAAATACATTACCTACTTATGAAGAAGTCTCTAGGTTTGCTGAACTTCTTGAGATTGAGAATTCCAAACTCAACAAGAAACTTGATAAGGAAAACTCTAGGAATTCTGTTCTTACAAAAGAGATATCAGATCTTTCTAAAGATCTTGATAGGAAAAATGCTTATTTTGAAAATATTTCAAAAAATCTTGAGGAAGTAAGTTCTGAGAAGAACAAAATTTCTAAAGAGTTAGAAAAAGTAATTTCTAAGAAAAATGTTTTCGAGCCTAACTCTAGTTCTAAAACTAATGATTTTGAGGATAAAAACTTGGTTGTAAAACTCAAGTCCGAAATTTTTTCCTTAAAGAAGTGTTTATCAAACTTTACCCATGGTAAGGAAAATTTTGATAAGATGTATTCCCAAATACGACATTTAAGAAATAAATCCGGATTTGGTTATACCCATGAAAAACCTATTTTCAGTAACAATTATTTTGTTCCTCAAAGTGACCCATTTTGTACCAAGTGTCAATGTGGTGGTCACTGGGCAAAGAATTGTTCCTTAAACAAAACCCAATCTCTAGGATTTCACAAAGCTTACTTTTCTAAGAAAATGTGGATACCTAAAATTTTATTTTCTGGAAATCTCGGATCCAAACAAGTTTGGATTCCGAAAGTCTAATTTTCTTCTTGATTACAGGAAAATAAAGAAAGTACCAGAAACAATACATGGTACATGGATAGTGGATGTTCCCGGCACATGACTGGTAACAAAAGCTATTTTGAAAAGATTATCAAAACGAAAAGAGGAAAGGTAAATTTCGGAGATAATGCTAAAGGAGAGATTGTTGGTATTGGTAATATTGTTTTTCTTGGTAAAACCTTGATTTCAAATGTTCTTTTTGTTAAGGGTCTTAAGCACAACCTCATTAGCATAAGTCAGTTATGTAATGAAGGTTACCTTGTGAATTTTAGGAATGATAAGTGTTTAGTACACAATTCCAAGGAAGAATTTACTCTCTCATCCAATAGGCAAGAGAATGTTTACAACTTAAACTTAGAAGATCTTAGAAGCCAAGATTTACCTTGCCTAAGTGAAATGGAAGATCATTCTTGGTTATGGCATAGAAGACTGGGTCACTGTAATCTTAGAAACCTATGTAAAATCTCTAAGAAGAAACTAGTTAAGGATCTACCGGAGCTTAGATTTGATTCTTCTAAAGTTTGTGATCCTTGTCAATATGGAAAGAAACATAAATCTAGTTTTAAGTCAATCGGTGAAGTCTCAAAAACTGATGCATTACAGTTAGTGCACATGGATCTTTTTGGTCCAACACAAACTGGAAGCATTGGAGGAAAATACTATGTGTTTGTTCTAGTTGATGATTACACTAGATTTACTTGGGTCTATTTTCTAGCAAATAAATCTAAAGCTTTTTCTTATTTCAAAAGTTTTAGAGCTCAAGTTAAAAATGAGAAAAACCTTCCATTGAAAACTATTCATAGTGATCATGGAGGAGAATTTCAAAATTCAGATTTTGAAACTTTTTGTAGTAAGAAAGGTATTACTCACAATTTTTCAGCACCTAGAACTCCTCAACAGAATGGTGTAGTTGAAAGAAGAAATAGAATTCTTCAAGAAATAACTAGAACCATGTTGAGTGAATATTCTATTGCTATACATTTATGGGCTGAAGCTATAAGTACTGCTTGCTATACTATAAATCGAGCTTTGATTAGACCTTTTCTTAATAAAACTCCTTATGAGTTATGGAATGGTAGAAAACCAAGACTTTCCTACTTCAAGGTTTTTGGTTGCAAAGTATTCATTTTGAATAGTAAAGATAACTTACATAAATTCGCACCAAAATCTGATGAAGGAATTTTCTTAGGTTATTCCACAACTTCTAAGGCTTATAGAGTTTTTAATAAAAATACCTGCACTGTTGAGGAAACAGTACATGTAAAATTTGATGAATCAGATCCTTTTGTTTTTAAACCATCCCAACTTACATCTTCGGATGTGTTTTCAAAAACTGATTGTCAACCTTTGATAGAAGAACCTTCTGATAAGGAAATTGTTCTAGAAGATACTTCTGAAACATTTACCCCAAAAGACTTTCTACCCTATGTTGATGAACAGGTTTTACAAAATCCAAATCAGGTGTTTCTTAAGAATCATCCCAGTGATAGTATCATTGGTGATGTAAATAAACCTGTAAGGACTAGAAGTTCCTTAAGAAATGAAGTAGAACATCTAGAATTTCTTTCCCAATTAGAACCTAAAAGCACTGATGAAGCTTTAGGTGATGATGATTGGATTAAAGCCATGCAAGATGAACTAAATTAATTCAAAAGGAATAAAGTCTGGACCTTGGTTGAAAGACCTAAGGAAACTTCTGTTATTGGAGTAAAATGGGTTTTCAGAAATAAATGTGATGAAAATGGAGTCATTGTTAGAAATAAATCTAGACTTGTTGCTAAAGGCTATAATCAGCAAGAAGGAATAGACTATGAAGAAACCTATGCTCCAGTAGCTAGACTTGAATCTATCCGTATTCTACTTGCCTTTGCAGCATTCTTTAATTTCAAACTTTTCCAAATGGATGTGAAATGTGCTTTTCTTAACGGTTATGTTCAAGAGGAAGTTTTTGTTGAACAACCTCCTGGCTTTGAAGATACAAAACATCCTGATCATGTTTTTAGACTTACCAAAGCTTTGTATGGCCTTAAACAAGCCCCACGAGCATGGTATGATAGACTTACTGGATTTTTGCTTCAAAATAACTATGTTAAGGGAAATGAAGATCCAACCCTTTTTATAAATAAATATAAGAAAAATGTTTTGATTGTTTAAATTTATGTTGATGACATTATATTTGGTTCAACTCAGCAATCTTTGACTGACTCTTTTGCAAGTCTAATGAAATCTGAGTTTGAAATGAGTATGATGGGTGAGTTAACTTTTTTCCTTGGCTTTCACATTTCTCAAAAACCAGAAGGAACCTACATATCTCAACATAAGTATATTAAAGATCTTATTAAAAAGTATGGTTATGACAACACTAAGAGTATAAGTACTCCCATTGGTACCTCAAACTCTTTAGATCTTGACGAAGCTGGGAAACCAGTAGATCAAACATCTTTTAGAGGTATGATAGGAAGTCTACTTTACTTAACAGCTAGTCGACCAGAATTAATGTTTTCAGTATGCTTATGTGCAAGATATCAATCCAATCCTAAGGAATCTCACTTAAAGGCAGTAAAAAGAATTTTTCGCTACCTTAAGGGAACCATGGATCTAGGATTATTTTATACTTCTGGAAATTATTTTGTTCTAAAAAGCTTTTCTGATGCTAACTTTGGTGGATGTAGAATGGATAGAAAAATTACATCCGGAACTTGTCATTTCTTAGGAGATTCTTTAGTTTCTTGGTCTTGCAAGAAGCAACATTCTGTAGCACTCTCCACTGATAAAGCTGAATATGTAGCAGCTGGAAGTTGTTGTGCACAAGTGTTGTGGATGCAACACACACTCACAGACTATGGCTTGAGTTTTACTAAAACTCAAATTTTGTGTGATAACACAAGTTCCATTGCCCTCAGTAAGAACCCTGCACATCACTCCCGTGCAAAACACATAGATATTAGGCATCACTTTCTTAGGGATCACATACTTAAAGGAGATATTATTCTTCAGTTTATCGGAACACAAGATCAACTTGCTGATATTTTCACAAAATCTTTGCCTTCTGATAGATTTGAATATATTAAACAGAAGTTAGGAATGATAACCGTAAGGTAATATTTCTTAATTAACTTTCTGTTGAAAAAGTCTCCTTACAGTAATAAACTCCTTTTCATAGGGGGAGTACATTTGATTGTTTGTTTAACAAAGTTTTTAAAAATTTGTTTTCAAACTTTTCGGAATGAAGATTTTCGGAATGGGACTTCCGGAACTAAAATTTTTCAAAATGGACATTCTCGTACAGAATACATCTGGAATGGAAGTGTTCGTATTGAAAATTTCCGGAATGAAAATTTACGTACTGGCAGTTTCATAACCAGATTTTTGTACTGATTTTTTTTACCTGTAATGTGTTTTTCGTATTGACTTTTTCATACTGAGTTTTTCGTAGTGAGAATGTTTTCTATAGTAAACTTTTGAGAACTTTGTCTTTTCATAATAAAGTTTTTTTCGTAATCATATTTTTATATTATCCATTACGAATAATCCTCCTCAGCCAATCTGAAAGGTATGATTTCCTTACTCAAGTTTTCGTAGTCATATCTTACTTGCTGGCATTTTCTTGTATTATGTTTTCGGATTATAGTTTTCTTAATTCTTTGCTTTAATAAAAACCTCAAAAAGATCGGATTTAAGTTTTCAACCGCCAGATCTGATCTCAGCTCATTCTAACCGTTAGATCAACCGAGGAAGTTGAACCATCGTTTCATTGCCTATATAAAGGGGACCCAAATACTCGTCCCACATCGATCTCAAGCTCTCGCGTCCCGAAGTTCTGCCCCTCTGTTTTAAGGCCATTCCGAACTTCAGTTTTCTCCGTTCCAAACTTCTCAAAGGACTTCAGATCCGAATGTCTGTGGAGTTAGCATCTCAAGAAATGTCATCCACTAAGCCTATTTCTCAGTGGTTAGTTTACAGAGAAAGGTTAGTTCATCCGGATTTCTTCAACAACTATGATTCTCTTATCTCAAAGAACATTAAGTTGAATGGCTGGGAAGATGTTGCGGTGTCAAAAACCGGGAACCAAGATGAAGTGTATTCAGACTTACTTGTCGAGTTCTATGAATCAGTTTCCTTCTTTAAGGAAGATAATAGGGAGAAGTTCTCTTTTAAGTCGTATGGCAAGACCTACAAACTTTTTTACACCAAGGCTGCAAGCTTGGTAGGGTTGTCTTATGAAGGAGAAGCCGAATTTATTTCTCATGTATTGCCGGACTCTAAGGGTAGCTTCGACAAGGAAAAAGCCTTAGAAACTCTCGGACTAGCTGATGACAAGGCTCCGAAGATTGCAAGTCTATCCACAAATTTCCGGATTCTGGAGTTATGGGTGCAAGGACTTATCGTACCGAGGAAAGGTGATAAAGACATCTTGAAGAAGAGTGAGATCTATATCTTAGATTTTCTGATAAATCTAAGTAAGTTTAACTTCATGAGGCACATTCTTATAACCATTGAGAATCTTAAGAAGGGAAATCTCAGAGCACAGATCGTAATGTACCCAGTAATATTATCAAAGTTGATATTTCGGTGCCTTGAATCTTTCAAGGAAGCTTGCAGATCTAAGCCAAGGGTTTGTAAAATTTTGATGGTTAGTGATGACACCCTTAAGAGGATGGATGTAGCTTTCAACAAGGAGATTGGTGAGTTCGTTGATTTGCCTAATCAAGAAGAAGCGGTTCCGAAGGCAGCTGAACCGGAATCATCCAAACCAGTAAAGAAAAGAAAGTTGAAGGAAGCTGCAGCTGAAGTCGAAAATCCTAAGTCTAAGGAAGCTCAAACCGCACCTCCCAAACCAAAGAAGAAGAAGACCTATCCTGATTAGGTAGTTACAAAGTGGAGAGCTGATAAATAGAAAAGGAAAGAAGGGGATCCACAGTTCGGATTGGACCCTGCGGAGGCTAAGGCCTTGAAGGAGAAAACTGCTGATGAGCTTGAAAAACAAGCAAAGGAAAAGAAGCTTAAGAAGAAGATGTCAGAAGCCGAGGCAGTCCAAGCGTTGTTAAAGTTTAATGAGATGGTATCCGGAAGCATCCCAGTTCCGAGATCTTTCTCCCTGGAATCTCTACCTGAGACTCCAGGAAGAAACCTTGATTTTCCGGAAGAGACTACAGCTGAGCATGTTGAGAAAACTGAGCAGATTCAGCAAGTGGGAGAGGAAGAAGAAGTTGCTGAAGGAAGTGGTGAGACAAGAGATCTTTTGAAACAAGTGGATGATTATAAAGGATCACCTTCGGAACATCTATCACTCCGAACTTCAGAGGCTGAATCCTCTAAGTTAGTAACTCCAGAGAAGGATAAGGATGAGGAAGATGTTGTTCAGAAAGTTGTTGATGAGATTATTCAAGTGTCTACTGGCAAGAATAAAACTCCTGATCAAGAATCAATTCCGAAAAAAGACAAGGGGAAGCAACTCCTTGTTGAAACTCCGAAATTAGTGGCTAGCAAGAAAAGAGAATATGGTGATTTGTCTAAAAGGAAGTTGGAGCTTATTGAGGAAGAAAACTCTCCAAGCAAGATTTCAGATTCGGAGTCATCCTCGTTGGGGCATGATTTTGTTGTCCAGTCTTTAAAGAAGTTGGTGGGATCCATTCCGACATTCTCAAGTATTGACTCAAGATGTCAGATGCTCCAACATGCGTTGAATCAGAAAACTGACTCCGTATCTATGGTTATGGACAAATGCGTTGAGATTGAGGCTCAATTCAAAACGTTTTTTGTTGGTTACGAAGCTCATAGAAGATCTTGCAAGAGGATGAAAAATTGGTCGAAGAAGACTGTGGAAGAGATGAGGTTTCTCGATGAGTTTCAAGACAATGTTAAAGATGCTTTTGAGACAGAGGACAAGAAGATAAATGAGTTAACTGCATCCTTTGAGGAGAAGCTGACAGAAGAAAAGAACTTCCAGATTCAAGAAGTGAGAGATCTGAATGGGAAGCTGAATTCCGTTTCTCAAAACTGGAAGTTTGAAAGGGATCATCGTATTGATTTTGAAGAAAGGATGAAGGCTCAGGAAGAGAAGATCAAAGCTCAGGAAGAAAAGCTGAAAGCCCAGGAAGAAAAAATTCAAGATCAATCCGAAAGAATTGTTGTCTTAGAGAAGCAAGCTGAAGAAGATCATAAAGACCTAAAGAAGATCAAGACTATTCTAAAGGGGCTCATGTCGAAGGAAAAAGATCCGAAATAACCAAATCCGATCTTTTTGTTGTATTTTTTTGTTGTTGCTGAGATTTCAAATTTTAATGAAAGTTGTGCTTGTCGTTTCTATTGTTGTCATTACTAATTTTTCAGGCACTTTTCTATTTTTCCATTCCCTCTAATTCTTTTTGAAAATCACAAAGGGGGAGAAGGAAAAGATCCTTAAGAAAAAGAAGAACTCTAATAAGAGTTTATCAAAGGGGGAGAAGAAAAATATCCTTAAGAAAAAGAAAAACTCTAATAAGAGTTAGTTTAAGGGGGAGCTTTTTCATTAAAGAAGAAATTCTTATCTATCACTCCGGAAATCTGAATACGATCCTTAGAGTTTCAAAGCCTAAGGGGGAGTTAGTCGTATTCATCAATATACTCAAAGCAAAGGGAGGTAAACCTTAATGTTTTTCTTTCTTCTTGGAATTTATTTTTCGTAATGATGTTTGTGCTTTCCAAAAAGGGGGAGATTGTTGAGTCAATAAGGTTTTCCTTATGACTTTTCCATTCCTTCTTGTTTTGAAAATCACAAACACCCTATCTTTAAGAAAATTGCTTTTATAAGGAAAATTACTTTTATAAGAAAAATTGCTTTCTTAAGGAAAATCGCTTTTATAAGAAAAATTATCCTTATCATATTTTCATCCATATTTTTCTTAAGTATGAGATTCGGATTCATTTTCTCAGAATTGTTGAAACTTTGATATAAAGCATTATGTTTTAGGATTCGTATTCTGGATAAGAACTATAAGGAAGTTTCATTCCGAATTCCGGATATGAACTCTGACTAAGTTCTATTCCAGATTCAGGATACGAATTCTGAAGAAGAATTCTCATTACGAATTCTAATGAAGAAATCTCATTCTGAATTCCCGTTATGAATTCTGATGAAGAATTCTCATTACGAATTCTAATGAAGAATTCTCATTACAAATTCTAATGAATAAATCTCATTCTGAATTCTCATTACGAATTCTGATGACGAATTCTCATTACGAATTCCGATGATGAATTCTCATTATGAATCCTGATGATAAATTCTCATTACGAATTCTGATGACAAATTCTCATTACGAATCCTGATGATGAATTCTCATTACGATTTCTGATGACGAATTCCTATTCTGAATTCACATTCTGAATTCACCTATTAAACAGAATTTGAGTATCTTTGTTTTATACACTCTGAATTAATTCAGACTCCGAAAAATATCTTTGTTAGACTCCGAACTTTTATATTGCTTACATTTCTATAATTTGTCTAATCTTTATTATTGTTCCTTACACTCCGAACCTTCACTCCGAAGTTTTCATTCTGAAATTTTATGTTAGAGTTTAAAACGATGTCGTACATTCTGTTACACTTGTTTTGTTATAAAACAATGTCGTCTATTTTGTTATAAACTAACCGTTGTCTAAGTGACACGTGTACAGGTCCCTCCGATCTTTAAGGAAAATATGACCGTTGGAGAAGGAGACGACCTTACCTATAAATAGGAGCTCATTTGAAAGAGCTTGCTGCGGTTGCTGAGCTGATGGCTGAAAAAGTACTGAAAGGCTGACTAATCTGCTTGAAGTGATTTCTAGAGAGAGAGACTCTTATTAACTCTCAAAGATTCGTGCAACTCCGAATGTTGGTGATTACATTCGAGGGCTTCCGGGGATAGGAAGACAGAGGTGCCGACTACCTTGAAGTTCGAGGGCTTCCTTGCTGAGGAAGACAGAGGTTGCCAACTACCTTGAAGTTGAGGGCTTGCGGGGATAGCAAGACAGAGACTCCGATCTTCATATCGAGGGCTTACCCTGGTGTGGGTAAGACAGACTTGCTTGAAAGTATAAATCAAGGGACCTTTATCCAAGGTTGTTGGATACCCTTCTCTTTGGGTTAAAAGACTTATATCTTATGCTCATCATAGGAAAGGTCATTCTCCAATAGTACCACCTCCAGATTGAGAACATGTGAGGGGTTTGGCTTTTACTTCCTCAATAGTGATATTTGGAACACATATTTTACTTGAGATATGTTATATGGGAGTGCTAGTCGATAATCCGATGCTCCAATGCGATCAAGGATCTCAAAGGGGATGATATATCTTGAAATAAGCTTTCAATTCTTTAAAAATATCTTGAAATTACTACATAGAGATATGTGGAAGAATAAATTATCCCCAAACTCAAACTATAGGTCTTGTAGATGATTGTCAACAAAGCTCTTCTATCGACTCTGAGCAGCCTTGATGTGCTGCTAAATGGTCTTGAAATTTACACCATTTCCTAAAACATTTCAAGACCTAGTAATTTTAATTCCCCAACTTTATCCTAGCATGTAGGTGATCTACATATCTTCCCATGAATGGATTAATAGGCATCAATTTGGATTATTGAGTGGAAAATACTATTTTATGAAAAATTGACTAGATAAGATGTTGATCCCATCCTCCTTTAAAGTCAATTGAGCATGCTATCAATCTGTCCTCAAGTGTCTGGATAGTCTTCTCATATTGGACATTAGTTTTTGGGTGATAATCCATGATAAATTTCAAATCAGTATTTTGATCATATTGGATACTCTTTGAGAACTTACAGGTAAATCTTGGATCTTGATCAGATACAATCGATAGTGGTGTTCCATACATCCTCACTAAATCTCTAGTGAATATCCTTATAAGTTTACCCACTGAGAAGTCCTATATAATTTAAATGAAGTGAAAAGTATTTTAAGATGATCCACCAAAACCCATATAGAATTATTCCCTCTTGATTTATTTGGAAGAGTAGTGAAAAAGTCCATGGTTATGTTTTCTCATTTCCATGTAGGTATGGGCAATGGTTGCATCATCACCTTGGATTTTTTTCTTTCTGACTTCACTTGATAACATAAAAGAAATATTGATGTATATTCTATGATCTCATTATACATATTGTCCCACCAATAGTGCTATCAGAGATCTTGATACATATTTATGCTTCCTGGATGGATGAAGAAATTCAAACTATGTGCATCATCCAATAACTCCTTCTTTAACTCATTATTTGATGGTGCACATAGTCAGGACCCAAATATCACAACTCCTTCATTAACATCGAAATATGATTATTTCCAATTTTTATAGCTTCCAATTCCTTTTGAATTACCACATCATATTTTTAGCATCCTTTTTATTCTCTAAAAGGGATGGTTGAGCAATAATTTGTGAAAGGATTGATGATGTTATTCCTTTATGATTCCTATAACAACCCTAATTTTTATTACATAATTAAACAAAATTTATTACATAAACATCACTTGATACAACATAGAAGATCAATAGTTATAGTTTCTTTGGGGATTAGGATCATTACATAACAACTTAAAACATGAAATATGACATCTTTATTGAAAACTTCCTTTACATGACCACTACATTCCCTTTTACTTAGCATTGCATTGGATAACCTGAGGACATGCATTAGAAAAGGGTGAGCTATAAATCCCAGTAAGGGAATAATCATGGAATAACATGAGTAATAAAATACATGTTATACAATAGGAATATCAATAGAGCACAAGAGAATCATAAACATAAAGGCATGATAAAGCATGATAATCATAACATGGAAATGTAGCAACCACACTTAACATGGAATTAGCATGATCCAAGGATCATTACACATAGATCATGAGTAAACCCTCATTGCACATGAAGCATGATTAAACCCTCATTTCACTTGAATTATCATGTGTAAACACCCATTGCACATGAAATATCATGATACTATACTTTACCCAATGCATTGGAGCACTATCAGGGTGCACCCTTCTTAAACATTTCATTTCATTCATAAGTGTGCCACATGGATCATAAAAAATCAAATCATTCTACATAATATTTTATTTCATGATAAATTAATGTGAAATACATACATGAAACTCTTTAAAAAATATGTAAATGTGTATAAAGGTGAATACCCTTGATAGAGAAATGGGCATGGTATTCACTACACAATGACTTTGGCTTGGAAAAGCGCAGTGCAATTTCGGTAGCATAACGACGTGACATAAGAACTCATAAAAATGGTTGATGAGAGAGAAAGGGGTGTTTCATAATATTTAAATGACATGAAACGTAAGGGGGGATATATAGATACATTTCCCAACAAATTTAATGGAATTTAGATTCATGATACAAAAGAATTGCTTGAATGTAAATGAGGAGAGAGAAATTCCTTTCGGAATTTTGGTAGAGTAACAAGTGTACATGGGAGGAATTTAATGAGAGAAAAAGTGGTCTCCCATCATTCAAAAATAAATAGGGCAGTATGGGGGAGGTGCGAAACTATACCCCAACATTTATAATTCAAATTAATAGGGCATAACAATTTAAAGAATATTGGACAAAAATGAGAAAGGAAGAAAAACCCTTACTTGGAAGTGTGCTTCCAAAGGAATGAGAGAGGATTTTTGGGAGATTGGGGCACCTTGGGAGGATTATAGAGATAATAGGGTATAGGTTGGACAAAATACAAAGGCTTTTAGTGAGAAAGAAGTGAGATATTGTGTGAGTTTATATATGAAAGGTTAGGGAATTCTTTATTATTTAGGTTTGAGACACCTCACATTAAACTAATTCAAAACACAAACCAACCCATGGTTTTTGCCCATGTGTTCTGGAAAATGGAAGTGGAAAAAATATTTTATAAGCCCAAATTATTAACTTATTAAAATAATGGTGTTTCTTATGTGGAGGTGAGTCACACTCCCAAGGAAAACAATTTATAAGACCAAATGTTCAATAAGTCTTGAAGGGTCCACTAAAGCTTTGTAAAATAAATAAAGCAAACCCAAAATTACATTATTTTAATGGTAAAACATATATTGGACGAAAATAAAGTTTATAGTATTTTATTACATCACTATTGGGTCATTATGATGTCATAAAACACATTATATATTTAAATGGTATTTAATTTTTACCCAAATATTTGACTGTCTCAGAAAATTATGAAAAATTTACCATTGAATAATTTCAACATCCTAATTCCAGAAATAATATTCATTTTATCTAAATAATTTTCTAAATATGTTAATTTTTACTTTTAAAATAAAAAACGACATTTATCGAAAATTCATGGATTTTGACAAAAATGACTTTCAAACCTTAATAAAAATTACAATTGCATTCATAAAATTATACGAAGATTTATATTTAATAAAAATTAATTTAATAATAATAATAATAATATTTTATTAAAATAATATTTAATTAAAAAATCCATTAATTCATCAAAATAGAATTCTTAGTTGAACATTAACTAAAAATACTATTTGTGCTTTAAAAAATATTTAAAAGGTAACAATAATACAATGAAAGTATATTAATTACTATATAAAAAAATAATGTACATAACCATAGTAATAAGGTCTTGTTACATAACCCCATATTACACCTACATAAGACCGAAGAGTAAGGTGTGTGATGGTGACAGACTCTTGGGGTGGTTTGGATAAAATCGCTCAGGTGGTAATCTCTATCAACTTCCACATCTCTTGTAGGTGATCCCACTCAAGCTTAACATATTCAAGATTGGATTGGGCTTGGTCAAGAGCGAAGCCCAAAGATGAAACCTCCTTTTCGAGCTCTGACAGATGGGCTTCATATGGGGCACATCTACTAGATGAGGCCATCACTTTCTTTGTCTGAGTAAATTGGATTTGTTAAAGCCCTATATTTATACTAATCATGTGATCACTGTTCAACAACTGTATTAGTAGTGGTCACAATTCTTAATAGTATTTTAAAATCCAAAAACATAAAACCAAAGAAGTTGAAATTTTATATAAACATTTTACATAAAGAGACATTTAATTAGATCAATAGAGTTTTCCATTAATGAAAGTTTGGGTCATTACAATCTTCCCCCCTTAAGAAATTTCGCCATTGAAATTTCCTTTTCCCACACTAAAACAAATGTGGGTAACTCTACTTCATCATTTCCTCTGATTCCCACATCACTTCTTCAAACTTGTGGTTTCGCCACAACACCTTGACGAGGGGCATTGTCTTATTTCATAGAACTTTTTCTCTATGATCTAATATATTCAATGGTTGCTCCTCATAAAAAAGATAATCCTCTAACTGTACCACCTCTGAAGAGAGTACATGTGAAGGGTCCGATATGTACTTCCTTAAGAGGGATACATGAAAGACATCATGTACTTTGGCCATGGTAGGTGGATGTTCTAGTCGATAGGCCACAACCCCGACATGATCAAGAATCTCTAAGGGGCCGATGTACCTTGGAATTAACATAAATTTCTTTTCAAACCTCATGACCTTATTCCACGAATATATTCATAGAAATAACATGTCTCAAAATTCAAAATAAAGGTCTCGTTGACAGTTATCTGCATAACTATTCTATCGACTTTGGGCTGCCTTGATATGCTGCTGAATGGTTTTCACCTTGCCCACCATTTCTTCAACCATTTCTGGTCCAAGTAGCTTATGCTCACCGACCTCATCCCAACACGCTGATGTTCTGCACCTTTTCCCATAAAGGACTTCATATGGTTCCATTTGGATGATCTAGTGGAAACTGTTATTATAAGATAACTCAACTAGAGGAAGATGTTGATCCCATACTCCTTTAAATTCCATTGAGCATGCTCTCAACATGTATTCAAGTGTTTGGATAGTCCACTCAGATTGGCCATTAGTTTGAGGATGATAGGCTGTACTGAAGTTCAGTTCAGTATTCAGATCATGTTGAAGACTCTTCTAAAATATAGAGGTGAATCTTGGATCTAGATTAGACACAATAGATAATGGTACTCCATGAAGCCTTACCACTTCCCTGATATATATCTGTGTCAGTTGATCCAATGAGAAATCCTCCCAAATAGAAACAAAGTGTGCAACCTTTGTAAGATGATCCACAACAACCCAGATTGCATTGTTTCCTTTGGAAGTCTTCGTAAGTCCGGTGACAAAGTCCATGGTAATATTCTCCCATTTCTATTCTGGTATGGGAAATGGTTGCATCATCCTCTTAGACTTCTGCCTCTCTACCTTCACTTGCTGAAACACTGGGCATTTTGATGTATATTCAGTGATCTCTTTCTTTATATTATCCCCCCAATAATTCTCTTGGAGATCTGAAAACATATTTGTGTTTCTTGGGTGAATAGAGAAATTTGAACTATTTACATCATCCAAAAGTTCCTTCTTTAGCTCCGGACTTGATGGAACACATAGTCTTTTCCCAAATCCCACAATTCCCTCTTCATTAACATTAAAATCCGAGGATTTCCCTTTTCTGATAGCTTCCATTTTTCCCTAAATTCCCACATCATCCTTTTGATAATCCTTTAACCTTTCCAAAAGTGATGATTGAGAAGTAATTTGTGAAAGGATTGATGATGTTCCCTTCTTTATGATTCCCATGTCCATATTCATCAAATCTAAGAAGATTGGATCCTTTTCAATTCTCATCAATGATAGAATCACTGGGTCCTTTCTACTTAGGGCCTCTGCCACCTTGTTCTCTTTCCAAGGGTGGTAATGGATTGAGTAGTCATAGTCTTTGATCAACTCTAACCATCTTCATTGGCGCATTTTCAACTCTTTATATATGAATATATAATTGAGGGTTTTGTGGTCTGTATATATTTCAAACTTCTCCCCAAAGATATAATGCCACCAATTTTTCAAAGTTGAGATCACTGCAGCCAACTCGAAGTCATGCGTTGGATTGTTTTGTTCATGAACTTTCAATTGCCTTGAAGAATAGGCAATGAATTTTTCATTTTGAATCAACACACATCCTAGGCCCTTCTTTGAAGCATCACAAAATACCATAAAAAGTTCTCCACTTGTGGGTAAAGTGAGCACGGGCGCAGTGATAAGCCTCCTTTTCAACTCCTTGAATCTTTCTTCGCATTCATCAATCCAAGAAAACTTAACTCCCTTCCGATTTATCTTTCTAAGAGGGTTGGAAAATCGTGTGAAATTTCTCACAAATCGTCGATAATATCCAGCTAACCCCAAGAAGTTATGGATATCTGTTACCGATGTTGGCCTCGGCCATTCCTCAATTGCATCTATTTTGGAGGGATCCACAGATATCCCATTACTTTTGATGATATGGCCCAAGGATGATACCTCCTTCAACCAGAACTCACACTTGCTATACTTTACATAGAGATTATCCTTCTGTAAGGTCTCTAGTATAGTTTTTAGATGATCCTCATGATCCTCCTTGGTTTTGGAGTATATCAGAATATCATCTATAAAGACTACCAAAAATTTGTCAAGGTAAGCTCTAAAGACTCTATTAATCAATTCCATGAATATTGATAGAGCATTAGTGAGTCCAAAAGGCATTACTATGAATTCATAGTTCCCGTATCTTGTACGAAAAGCAGTCTTGGGGATATCTTCCTTCTTCACCCTTAGTTGATAATATACCAAACAAAAATCCACCTTGGAGAAGTATTGTGCTCCATGCAGTTGATTGAAAATGTCATCAATTCGGGGGAGAGGATACTTTTTCATTATCGTGATTTTGTTAAGTTCACGATAATCGATGCAAAGGAAAATTGACCCATCCTTTTTCTTGATGAAGAGGACTGGTCCACCCCATGGTGAAGCACTTGGGTGTATAAACCCTTTATCTAGATTCTCCTGCAGTTGTTTCTTCAGCTCCTCAAGATCCACAACATCCATTCTATATGGAGTCTTGGATATTGGTAACACCCCATGTATAAGATCAATTGACAATTCAACATCTCTTTTAGGAGGAAGACCAGAAAATTCCTCATGAAACACTTCAGTGAATTCCCTCACAATAGGAATTTTTATAAGATGGTTGCCTCCTTAGACTCAATCATCTGAGCCAAATACGTGTGCTCAGAGGGCAGTAATATCCACACTTGTGATGATGGAGCTAAAGAAGGTTCATCTTCCTCCTTGCACTTGTAAAGAATCAGGGGTCGATTCACCATATAGAGAGTGATTTCCCTATCATGGAAATTTATGTTGGATCTATATAAGGAAAGCCAATCCATGCTAATAATTGCATCAAATTCCACCATAGGGAGTATGAATAGGTTTTCCGAGAAGTTTAATCCACATATTATGATAGGGGATGAGTTATATTCATGGGATGAAATGATTTCCCCATTTTCCATACTCACTGACATCTTCATTTCCATGATTTGTGGTGGTGATGTGATTGTTATACTAAACTTTCAAGACATAAAAGAATGCGTAGAACTAGAATAAAAAAGTATGTTATCTATTATTTAATGAATAACTAGTGTACCTATCACCACTTCGTTGTTAGGTTTCACTTCGGCAGTAGTGATGGAAAAAGCTCACCCTTGCTGCCTTGGAGGTTGTTGGTTGCCTCCGAAAACCCTTGTCTTAGGGAACTGATTTGCAAGATTCCCTGGTTATTTGAATTTGTAGCAATGAACCACACATTGAGGTTAGAATGGAGCATTCCTCTCCTTTGTCACATCCGCGGGTCTTTCTTTCTGATATTTAATAGCCATGTGCCCTTATCTTCCACACCTAAAGCATTTCCTCATCCCCTTCAGGTAGTTTTCGGGGTTATTCTTTCCAAAAATTTGGAAAGTGGGGTGCTGGATCATCTTAGCACCATTGGATTTATACATTATACTGCCAGCATTTAAGTCCACCTTATGCTTCTTATCCCCATGATACCCCTGAGATTCTCAGATCTCTATTTTGACCTTGAGGGAACATCAGACAATTTCTTCATAGCTGTCGAAGTCACGAATCGCCAGCGCTTTCTGCAGGATAAATTTTAGCCCACCAAAGAAGCGGTCAACCTTGAATTCGGGGGTAATGAAAAATCCGGAGGTTTATCATGTAAGCCTTGTGAAGTTTTCCTCGTACTCTCTGACAGATTCGTTGTCTTTTTTCTTGAGGTTAAGGAAGTACCTTTCCATCTTAAGCTGAAGGGTGCACGGAAAATATTTATCAAAAAACATCTTTTGGAAATCCTTCCATTCCAACGCCTATATCTCCTCCTCAGGCTTCATATTTTTGATCAACATCCACCATTGAACATCTTCACCCTCTATATGATAAGCATCAAGGAGAACCTTCTATTGTTCAGAACATTGAAGTATGGAGAAGATATTTTCAATGGAGTTGATCCATTATTCAGTGATTGAGGGATCATATGATTCAATAAAAGTAAGAGACCTTTGTCTCATGAAGCTCTTGATAACAAATTGTTCATTCTTAGGGGGGGTTGAACGTTCCTCCTAACCCATGTTTCTATTCAAATCTTGATTTAGATGAGAGATAAGCATGACAAAGTTCGTGATTCCCACCCCCATTGGATTGGGCATCTCATTAGTATAGTCATCACATTGATCTTCACATCGGTTGTTAGCAAGAGTCCTCCTATTACTGAAAATTGGCTGTAATAAAAGGAAAGTTAAGGGTAATATATAAAGGGTAATCCAAGGACAAAATTTATGACTTATAAATAACTTTTATTTCCTTAATATATCAATCTATTGGCTTCAGTCTATGTTATCCATGATCTATTTTGTAACATATATTCTTAGGGAATTTTTTATCCCTTAATAATGGTTCATACTAAGCTTGTGAATTTACCAAAGCATATCCCCCAAGAGTTTCGTAACCAAGAGTGAAGCAAGTACTATTGTCATGCACCCGTTCCTGTTTGAGTCTAGCTCAAAGCGGTGTTTTCGGGTTTTACCCCTAGGATACATCTGTGCTAGAGCCGCCTCTACCTGCTCATATCCAGACAGGGATGTATTTTCTTGATAAACCACTTACTCAATACTCACTAAAACTTAGGGATGTTTTTATTATACTTAGCCTTGTCTCTAATGCTTTACAAGGGTTTTCTAATCCTAATCCAAAAAATAACTAAACCTGTCCTCTGATACAAACTATGACAACCCTGTTTTTTATTACAGAATTAAACATAATTTATTACATAAACTTCACTTGATACTACATAGATGATTGAGAGGTCCAGTTTCTTTGGGGCTTAGGATCATTACATAACAACTTAAAACATGAAATAAAACATCTTTATTGAAAAATTCCTTTACATGACCACTACATTCCCTCGTACTTAGCATTGCATGGGATAACATGAGGACAAGCATAAGAAAAGGGTGATCTATAAAGCACATTGAATAAAATACATGTCAGACAATAGGCATATCAATAGAGAAAAATAGAATCATAAACATAAAGTCATGATAAATCATGATAATCATAACATGGAAATGTGGCAACAACACTTAACATGGAATTAGCATGAGCCAATGCTCATTGCACATGGAGCATGAGTAAACCCTCATTGCACATGAAGAACGAGTAATCCCTAGTTTCCCTTGAATTAGCATGAGTAAACACCCATTGCACATGATGTATCATGATACTATACTTTACCCAATGCATTGGAGCGCTATCAGGGCACACCCTTCTTAAACAATTCATATCATGCATAAGTGTGCCACATGGATCATAAAACATTGATTCATTCAACATAATATTTTATTACATGATAAATGAATGTAGAATAAATACATGAAACTCTTTAAACAATAATTAATTGTGAATAAATGTGAATACTCTTGATAGATAAATGAGCATGGTATTCACTGCACAATGACTTTGGCTTGGAAAAGCACGGTGCAATTTCGGCAGCATGACAGCGTGACATTAGAACTCAAAAAAATGGTTAATGAGAGAGAAAGGTGGGTCTCATAATATTTACATGATATGGACAGTAAGGGGTTCATATAGATACATGTACCAAAAAATGTAATGGAATTTGGATTCATGATACAAAATAATTGCTTGAATGTAAATGAGGAGAGAGAAATTCCTTTCAGAATTTTGGCATAGTAATGAGTGTACATGGGAGGCATTTAATGAGATATAAAGGGGTCTACCATCATTAAAACATAAATAGGGAAGTATGGGGGAGGTGATAAACCATACCCCAACATTTATAATTGAAATTAAATGGGCATAACAATTAAAATAATATTCGATGAAAATGAGAAAGGAAGAAAAACCCTTACTTGGAAGTGTGCTTTCAAAGGGTTGATAGAGGATTTTTGGGAGCTTGGGGAACCATGGGAGGATTCTAGAGAGAGGAGGGAAGAGGTTGGATGAACTAAAAAGGATTTTAGTGAGGATGAAGTGGGAGATTAGGTGGATTTATATAGGAAATGTGAAGTAATTATTTATTATTTAGGTTTGGGACATCTCACATTAAACTAATCCAAACCACAAACCAGCCAATGTTTTTTTCCCATGGTTTTTGGTAAGAGAAGTGGAAAAAAATATTTTATAATTCCAAATTCTGAAATTCTTAAAATAATGGGGTTTCTTATGTGGAGGTGAGTCACATTCTCAAGGAAAACAGTTTAAAAAGACCAAATGTTTATTAAGTCTTGAAGGGTCCACTAAATCTTTTTAAAATAAATAAAACAAACACAAAATCACATTATTTTAATTTTAAAACATATGTTATCCAGAACTAAAGTTTATAGTATTTTATTACATCACTATTGGGTCATTATGATGTCATAAAACACGTTATATATTTAAACGATATTTAATTTTTTCCCAAAAATTTGACTGTCTCATAAAATTATGAAAAATTCACTGTTGGATAATTTCGAAATCCTGATTCCAGAAAAAATATTCATTTTATCTAAATAATTTTCTAAATATGTTAATTTTCACTTTTAAAATAAAAATTGACATTTGTAAAAAATTCACGGGTTTTGAAAAAATTGGCTTTCAAACCTTAATAAAAATTAAAATTGCATTCATAAAAAAATAAGATCATTTAAATTTAATAAAAATTAATTTAATAATAATAATAATAATATATTAAAATATTATTTAATTCAAAAATCCATTAATTCATCAAAATATATTTCTTAGTTGAACATTAACTAAAAATACTATTTGTGATTTAAAAACTATTTACAAGATAACAATAATACAATGAAAGTATATTAATTATTATATATAAAAATAATGTACATAACCATAGTAATAGGGTCTTGTTACATAACCCCTTATAACACCCGTATAGGTCCGAAGAGTAAGGTGTGCAATGGTGACAAACTCTTGGGGTGGCTCAGATAACATTTCTTGTGTGGTAATCTCTATCAACTTCCACTTCTCTCGTAGGTGGTCCTGCTCGAGCTTAACATATTCAAGCTCGGCTTGGGCTTGGTCAAGAGAAAAGCCCAAATACATAGCCTCCTTTCCAAGCTCTGATAAATGGGCTTCGTATGGGGCACTTTTACTGGATGAGGCCATCACTACCTTTGTCTGAGCAAATTGGATTTGTTAAAGCCCTATATTTATACTAATCATGTGATCACTGTTCAACAAATATATTAGCAACGGTCACAATTCTTAACAGTATTTTAAAATCCAAAAACATAAAACCAAATAATTTGACATTTTATATAAACATTTTACATAAAGAGACATTTAATTAGATCAAGATGGATTTCCATTAATGAAAGTTTGTGTCGTTACAATTCCCCTATCTATCCTTTTCTAGTATAAGAAGACTAGATACTTCTCAATTCTCATAAATGATAAAATTTCTAGATACTTTCTACTTAAAGCATATACCAATTTATTTTATTTCTCATAATGGCAGTGTATTGATCACTCATTGTACTTGATTAGCTCTATCTATATTTTTTGGTGTATATTTATCTATTTCTATATGAATATATACTTGAGGCTCTTTTGATCCATATATATTTCACACTTATCCATGAAGAGATAATGCACCCATATTTTCAAATTGAAGATTACTATAGCTAAGTCCAGATCATGCATTTGGTATTTTTCTTCATGAAATTTCAATTGCTTTGAAGTATAGGATATCACTTTGTCATTCTGCATTAACACATAGCCCAAGCCCTTCTTTGAAGCATCATTGTACACTAAAAAAAGTTCTCCACTTGTGGGAAGTCTAAGTATAGGTGCATTAATAATCCTTTTTTCAAATCCTTGAATATTTATTCACATTCATTGTTACAAAACAAACTTGATTTTTTTTCTAATTTAGATTTGATAGAGGGTTTGAAAATCATGAAAGATTTCTCAAAAATTGACTATAATACTGAGCTAACCTACAAAAACTATAGTTTTATGTCACAAATTTTGGCCTTGACCATCCTTCAATTGATTCTATCTTTTAAGGGTCCAAATATATCCCATTTCTTAAGATAATATTCCCTAATAATGAGACTTCCTTCAACCATAACTCACATTTTCTCTATTTTGCATAAAGCTTATTCTTTCATAAAGTTTTTATCATAGTGATCAGATGCTCCTCATCTTCCTCATTGATTTTGGAGTATATTAGAATATCATTTATAAATAGTACCAAATATTTGTCAAGGTAATCTCTAAAGACTCTATTCATAAAGTCTATGAATATTGTTGGAGCATTAGTATGTCTGAATGGCATTACTATGAACTCATAGTGCCTAAACCTTGTATGAAAAGTGGTCTTGGGGATATCATAATTATTCAAACTTACTTGATAATATACCAACCTAAGATCTACCTTGTATAAGTATTGGTATCCATGTAGCCGATAAAACAAGTCATAAACCCATGGCATAGGATACTTGTTCTTTATCATGATCTTGTTTAGCATATGATAATAAATGAAAAGCTGCATTGACCCATCCTTCTTCTTGATGAGCATTAATAGTGCCCCCACGATAAAACACTTTGGTATATGTCCCATTTATACATATTATCCTAAAGTTTTTTCTTTATCTCTTCAAGTTCCACAAAAAACATTCTATATGGATTCTTGGATAATGAAAACACCCTAGGTATAATCTTGATTGAAAATTCAACCTCTCTTTTAAGAGGAAGAACAAAAAATTATTCAAAAAACACTTTAGAGTATTACCTCACAATGGGAATGTCTTTAAGGATGATATTTTCCTTAGACACAATCATGTAACCTATATTCACTTGCTCATAGGGAAATAATATCCATGTTTGAGACGTTTGTTCTAAAGAAGATTCATCCTTCTCCTTTTACTTGTATAGAATCGGGGGATGATTCCTGATATGAAGAGTGATTTCCTTCTAATAGAAATTTATATAGGATCTATTTAAGGAAATCCAATACATACCTGTA
Organism: Viscum album; assembly: GCA_963277665.1. NCBI lineage: Eukaryota > Viridiplantae > Streptophyta > Magnoliopsida > Santalales > Viscaceae > Viscum > Viscum album. Next base: position 828,189,829 of record OY728129.1, read on the forward strand.
ATTGCGTCAAATTCTACTAAAGTGAGAATCACAAGGTTCTTTTGAAAGTTTAGCCCATAAATTTTGATAGGGGAGGAGTTATATACTTGGGATGCAATAATTTTCCCATTTTCCATTTTCACTAACAACTATACTTCCATGAATTTTTTTGGTGATTGAATAGTTCTACTAGACTTGAATGATATTAAATAATTCATAAAACAAAAACAAAAAATTATTTTTTCTATTCTTGAATGAATAAATAGAATACCTTTCACCACTTCATTATCAGGATCCATCTCAGTGGTTGTGATGGAAAAGTCTTTCCCCTATTTCCTTGGAGGTTGTTGGTTGTCTCTAAAAACCCTTGGATAAGTGATTTTTTTTTAAAATTCCCTTATTCCTTGCAGTTTAAACAATGAACAATTCCATGAGGGTATAAATGATCATTCTTTTTCTCCATCGCATTAGTGAGTTTCTCCTATCGATAATCACTAGCTAGGTGTCCTTCCTTCCCACACATAAATCATTTCCTCATCCCCATTAGTCAATTTCCATGATGTTTCTTTTAGCACTTTTGACAAGTTAGATGTTGAAATTTATTATCACTATTAGATTAATTCATCATACCGCTATAATTAAACTCCACTTTCCACTTATTATCCCCACGATACCCTTAATATTTTCTGATATCTATTTAAACTTCAAGGGAACATCAAATTTTTTTCTCATAGATATCAAAGTCTCGGATCATCAGGGATTTTTGTAGAATTGGTTTTAGCTTACCAATGAAGTCAACCTTTCATTCAAGGGTAATAACAAAGCTGAAGGCATATTCTAAAAATCTTCTAAATTTTTCATCATACACCCCATTAGATTCATCATAATTTTTCTTGAGGTAAGATAAATCCTTATATATTTTAATTCAGAGAGTGTGAGGAAAATATTTATTAAAAATCAATTTACCAAATTACTTCCATCCTATAGCTTTAATCTATTCCTTAGGCTTTATATTCTTGAACAATGTCCACCACTAATCAACTTCTCCCACCATACAGTAAATATTTAGTATAACCTTATCTTTCTCAGAACATTAATGTATGGAGAATATATTCTCAATGAATTTGATCCATTTTCCATGATTAATGAATCAGATAATCCATTGAAAGTCAGAGACTTTTGTCACATAAAGGTATAAATTACATCTTGTTATTTATTAGGAGGATTTTAGTGATCCCCCTGATCTAGGTTTATATTCAAAACATGATTTATCTGATATAATATCATAAAATATTTCTCTATTCCTACTCCCATTGGGTTGGCTATCTCATTTGAATAGTCCTCATATTTCCCTTCACATTGGTTGTTTACCCGATTCCTCCTATTTCCGAGCATTGTCTATAATAAAGGGAAAATTAGGGATGATTATTTTTAAACTATTAAACACATATAATAGAATCTATTAAAATTAAAGGGATAAATTATAAACTATGTTTATTCCTTAGATTATGAATTTTTAGTCTTTAATACATGTTATCCATGATTTATTTTCTAACTTAGACACTTATACGAATTTTTATTCACTTAATAATGGTTCATAAAGAGATTTTTAATTTACCAATGCATATACCTTGGGAGTATCAAACTAGGTGTGCATCAAGGCATATTTTCTTACACCAATTCCCAATTGATTCTATCTCAATGAGATGTTTTCAGATTTTACCCCCATGTACATTTGTTCCAGATCCACATCCAATTATAGTACCTAGACAAGGATTTATTTTTATGATTGAAACATTACAATATAAGTTATCAAAATTTTTGGATGTATTCTTATTTTTGGTCTTATCCCTATGAAATTTTCTAGATATTTCTAATCCTAATCCAAAAAATAAGAAAAATTTTCTTTGATACCAACTTGGAAAACCCTACTGTTTTTATACATTAATTCATGATTTATTACATAATATTACACATAATAATACCAAGAATATTGAGAAGTATAGTGTATTTGGGAATTAGGTACATTACATAACAACTTAAAATAGGGAATACACCATCTCTATTAAAAACTTCCTTAACATGCTCATATTATTCCTTCATATATAAAATTGCATGGGATAACTAGAGGATATACTTAAGAAAGGGGTGAGATATAAATACCTATAGGGGAATAATATGGAATAAAATGAATAAAATTTTACATGTTATACAATTGTAATATCAATGAGTCATAAAAGGGGTGATAATGAACAAATTAACAATGAGGCATGATATAACATTATAAGAAAAAGGCGTCATGAAAAATGTGGCAGTGAATTAAAAAAATGGAACCATAAACATAGGTCAAGGATAACTAAAAATAAATCATGATTGAAAAGTATGATTATGTACTAGGTTCAATCTCTAATCCCTTTAATGATTCATCATGGTACTATAACATTACCCAATGAATTAAAGTGCTATATAATTTCAGGTGCACTTGCCACTTTCATTTCATTCACATGCCTAAGTGTGACACATAGATCATAAAACATTGAATCATTTATCATAAAATTTTATTAAATGATAAAGGAGTATGGAATAAATAAATCTAAGTCCCAAATAAAATAAGTATAAGTGTATAAGGGTGAACATCCTTGATAGGAAATAGGTTCGGGTATTCACTACACAATTGTTTGGCCTGGAAAATCATGGCGAAATTTCAATAGCATAACAGGGGTGTATAAATGTTTATGATAGGGATTGATGAGATTTAAATGGTTATGTAATCATTTATAAATAATAGGGGATGTATGGGGATATGGGATAACATATAAAAACCTTAGTAAATGAGGATAAAAGGTATAAGATAATGAAGATAATTGAATAAAAAAGATGAGAGGATCCCTTACCATGAGAGTATGATTCCAAAATCTTGAGAGGAGATTATTTTGAGCTTGGGGGAACATTTTGAGGACTATATAGAAGTTAGGTGAGATTAATGACATTATCCAAGGTTTTTTATTGAAGATAAATAGGATATTGGGTCTGTTTATATAGGAAATGAGTGGAGAGTTCTTTATTATTTCTCAAACTTAGGTTTTGGACTCTATATAATAAAATAACCAAAATGAAAAACATTACCATGGTTTATTAACATGGTTTATACCAAATATAGGTGGTTTTAATTATTTTATAAGACCAATGTATTAAATTATTAAAATATTACCCTTGTAAATGTGGAAGTGGGTCATGTCCTTAAAGAAATGGTTTTAAAACCATAAAATATATTATAGGTATTTGAGGATTCATAAAGGATTTATAAATTTAATAAAATAAAATTAAAATAAAATTATTTTAAATTTTAAACATATATTTGTTCCTTTATACCATTTATAGTATTTATTACATCATTTTTGGGTCATTATGATGTCATAATACACACCGTATATTTATACTATATTTAATTTTTTCCTGAAAATTGTACTATCTCAGAAAATTTTGAAAAAATAACCATTGGATAATTTGGATGTTCTAATTCCAAAAATAATATTTATTTTAAACAAATAATTTTATAAATATTTTAATTTTACCTTTTAAAATAGAATTAACATTTATTGAGAAATGCTATGTTTTTTGATAATAACAGTTTTTGAACCCTTATAAAAACTACATTTGACTTTATAAAAATTATATTATAATTTATATTTAATAAAAAATATTTCATAAAAATATTTTATTATAATATAATTTATTTAAAAAATCCATTAATTCATGAAAATGGAAGTCTTAATTGAAATTTCATATTATCCAAAAATACAATTTGTGTTTAAACATATAAAAAAAATCATTTATAAAGTAAAAATAATAATAAGTAAATATAGAAATTATTATATAGAAAATATAATATATATATATATATATATATTCATATTATTATGGTCTTGATATATATACATTTGTTATACCATAAAATACCCCAAGGGTAAGGTGCATGATGATGAGACTTTCATGGGGTGGTTTGGTATACATGGTTTGGTCTGTGATCTTGATGAGCTTGAAATTATCCTATAAATGGTTTATATCATGCTTAAGTTTTTGGATATCAGCTTGTGATTGGTCAAGAGAAAATCCCAATGATTCTATATCCCTTGTAAGCTTCGATAAATGGGCTTTATAGGGTAAAATCCTACTGGTTGAGGCCAACACTTACTTTTTCCATGTTAATTGGAATTGTTAAACCCTATATTTATACTAATCATATGATCATTGTTCAATGGATATATTATCAATGGTAATGATGATTAATGGTATTTTAAATCCTATAGGATATAATAAAACCAATTAATTGCATGTTTTTTATATATCCATAATATATGTTAATACGTTTAATTAAATTTCAAGGGGAATTTTATTTATAAAAGTTAAGGTCATTACAAAACTACTTGGTAAATTTGATTACATGTGTATTTAAATACCTTAATATTAATAAATTTCTTATAAAATGGTGAATATTATTCTATATAACATTAATGTGATAATGTATTAGAGTATCTATTTTATTGAATCATCATAATAGTCCCCCACTATGATGAGAATCTTAAAGCGACATAATGATATTCATAAATATATGTTAATTAGATAGGATAACATTATATAGGGGGAACATAATATATTTGATTTTAAGTTTCTTTATAATCATAATTAGATGAGACTTCATCTCATGAAGTTATCACTTGGTAATATCTAAGATGCTAGATTATGAGGATATACCTACTAGTCGGAATTCCACATGTTTATGTGTCATTGGGTATTCATGTCTATGAAGATGTATATTTATCCTTAGACTTGATATTATTATTAATGAGTATCACAAGTCATGCATTTTAATATATTTATGAAAATCATGATGACATATGCTCGTAATGAGGTAGGATATACAATCAATGCATCACAGGTGATATGACATTAATGAATAAGTTGATAAAGGATTTATAATTTCTATTCTTTAACATAAGTACATTTACTAGGCCTTTTTATTGAAATATAAATTTCAAATAAAATACATGGACATGGTAATTGAGAAGTTTATTTTAGGTAGACAAAGAAAGATATATTGAGTACATAGGTTTATGACATGAGTTTTCAAAATTCTTGATTATAGATATTGAGACAAAGGAATTATATTACATAGTTAGCCTTCATATATGGTTATTTTCATTGCAACATTAACTAATTTTTCTATGGGTTCCTTGACATGTTACTAAACTCCAATCTTTGACTTTAAGAAAACTTGTCTAATGGAATTGAGAAAGAGTCCTAGAGAATCACACATAAAGTGAATCCATGAATCTTAGTGAAACTCTATCCAAGTTTAATAAATGGAATAAATAATATTATTAAGATTGTTGAATAATATTTATTCATTATTCACTAATCACAAATATTTAGTCTCCAATTTTATTAAAGTTAGAATATATATGTGAGTTGGATATTAAATAAAAATTTATTTTCAAGTCATTCAAATAAAATAATTATTCATCACTCATTTATTATTCTCTATGTAATAAATATTTATTTATTTTATGAATAAATAATATATATTTTTATGTGAATATTAACTAATATTTATTCATAAGTCCATGAATATAATATTTATTATAATAAATATATTTATTTCATAGTTATAATATATATATATATACACACACACACTAAATTAATAATATTTATTTGATTAAATATTTATTATTCAAAGGTTTTATAAATACCAAGGAGTATGGATGGTTCGAGTTAAGGTCCTTGTGATGGAAATGATATAAGAATTAAATAGCATATAAATAAATATTAATTTATTTAAATGAATAAAATGATATTTACATGTTTTAAAGTTATCACATTCCATTATATATTGATATTATTTATATTTGGAATGAGCAATTATTAGGTTTGATATTTGATGAACGACCTATGTGAAATTATTAATATTAAACCCTAACTATATATTCGTATCTTATATCATTTTAGAGGGTGGATGCCTACAATTATTTTCTTATCTAGATATTTATATCAATTCCAAAGAAGAATATATATAGGTATTATATCAATAATTATATAAAAACCCTATATCCTCCTCCCTATTAAGATTGAGAGAATAAGAGAATCAATATTTAAGACTAAAATTTTTCTTATTGTAATCAAAAGCGAGCAATGCAAGACAATCAATACCTCCAAACTAGTACCTAGAGTTCCATAAAAAATGATATGAGATTGTGGAGAACATGTTGATACCAAAATAGGGATTCTAATTTGGAACCTCTTAGAAAAATTATGGTATGAATCAAATGAGTTTTGATTGATCAAAATCTTCATTGAAGAAATAATTCCATGAGCGAAGTAATTATTATTATTTAATTAATTATAAATTTGGTATAAAAATACCCTATCTAAACTTTCAATATTCCTTTCATTATCTTTTCATTGGGTATGTTATTAGAAATGAGGATTATTCACCATGTTCTTATAGATACTCCATTGGATATAATGAAAAACTATTATTGGGAATCGACTCAACTAGCTTCCACTGCACCCAGAACTTTCAAGTGGTATTAGAGTGGTCAAATATAAATTTACAATTATTTTATATCCCTTTATCAGTATAAAAATTATTTTATTAGTTTTAATTTTTTTTCATTATTAATCCATGAATTTGATAGAAAATGTTCATTCCTATTTATATGACCAAAAACAGGCCAAGAACATGTTAAGAACACATGTACATTCCAACAGTGTCAGAGATTCTGGTTTCATGAACAGATTACATGGAATGAAACCTAATTACAATATGTGTAGTCTCATTCAACCACACATGTATATAGTTTTTATAATTATGGTTAGTCACATGGGAGATCATTACATGACATGTAAATGAACCATGTCTTGACTTTCAGAATGGAAGATGATTTATAGGGCTACACAGTGTGTAACTCACCAACACACTATATAATATCCCACAATATAGTGCTCATGTGGTCAATATACATAGTGCATAATTAATACACATGTGGTGTAATTAACCTATATACTACTTGTTGTGTCACAAGACAACTTGATATGTCCCTCTATTAGATGCTCGAGCCAACTCGCGATAAGGCCCAAAGGATGTTCCCGATCCCCATGTGCTATCACAAGTTCTTGGGTATCAAGGAAACACCACTTGGGAATTACTTTTCCCATTAAATAATTAGTAAAATAAGAATTTAAAATTAAATAAAATATGGCATGACCTGTCTGAATGTTGGAAATCCATGCTAGTGAAAAATCAATAAAAACAACAACCTAATACCAAACTAGAAAAGTGGTAAATTGTAACGAGAACAAAAAAATACATCACCACCCAGGTCTCCCTCTCTGTCAAGGAAAATATTTCCACTAAATTCCTATCCTTAGCCACCTGAATATATCTAAATATTCAAATATAGAAATTAATAAGATCCTAAGTGGTAAATATGATAAAATAAACTAAAATTAAACTAAACTATGAACATAAATACCTCATTATGACTATATAATCACCACCAAATCAAAAGAACCATAAGTAACCTTGGGTGAGAATAAAAGATAATATAGACCTGCAACTGAAGATGATAATGTAGGCATGAGCAATATTCTCCGTAGGGATTCTAAAAGAGAAACCACACCTTACACTTTAATTTTAAAGCAAAAACCATTTCAAGATAGTTTAAAAATATAGACATATAAAAATATGATTTTCCTTTTTTTTATTCAAACCTGAAACCTCCTCATTATAGTTTATCATTTTACTAAACTTATAAGATAACTTAAACAACTCATACAACCATGAACCATGATCGCAACCTCCATGATCCACACCATCATCATCATTACTTCAACACCTTCTTATATATTCATGGCTCTTCAGCTAGTGGAGGATATGTCTACTGGTGAATAAGAAAAAACATAATAAACAAAACAAAATTCATCACTTTGTTATGTGACCCTCCTTTACCCATACTTAAAATATATCTTTATTTTTAAAACTGAATTCCTTTCACTTTAAAAGAAGCAACAAGTCAATTCTTCTCAAAAATAATCTTCCCTTTTTATTTAAAAAATAGTTTATAAATAATGATAGATTTTACAAAGAAACCATTCATAAAAAGAAATATGAAATAAAATAAAATTCTCAATAGGAAAGTAGACAACGTAAATAATATCATAAGGGGATATAAAACTGGAAAAATATGTGTACATTCAAAATAGGTGATGAAATAAAAGTTTTTAGTAAGTGCAGAACAATGGAAATAAATTTTTAAAAGTGCAGTAAAACAGAAGAAATAAGGATGCATATAAAATGGTCATCATGGGATATACCTAAACATCATGTTAAGTGATACTAGAAGTACTTGGTTTAGAACCATATGCCATCCTATCGATGCGATCCATAGCCAACAAATAACATGAATTCTCTCAACTAGATTCACTAGTGGAACAAACCACATGACCTTTCCTTACCATGTGGATCTAGTATGTCTAATTGATAATAAATAGAAACCATATATCTAATATCACTACGATTCATAAGATCCCATAGATTTATAAAAAACGAGAGGTGAGGAAGAAATTATAAACAAAATATCTCAATCATGAAAATCCATCATGTATGCTAAGACCACCTCCTAACACTATCTATACGAATTTACCATAGAATGAAGAGTATCCATGGAGGTATCATCTTTATAATAAAACATTAAAAGGTACCAACTGAGCCTTATTATTTGAAAACCAACCTTCATCATTTGAAAAAAAAATCAAACCAAAGCCTTTCAATTTCCAAAATCACCCTTTAACCATATACAAATATACACCTCTATGTATATAAATACCCCTTATCCCAATGTACATATTCACATGGATGTGCATGAATATTTATAAGGAATATATATATATATATATATATATATACATGTATAAGGAATTTTAAAAAATGAAGAAGAATTTAAAAACCATTTTGAATCTTTTTGGAAATAAAACATGCCATTTGGCCTTTAAGGAAAATTGGCCAAAAGGCGAAAATATACTCAATATCTCTATCAAATATAAATAAAACAATTTAGAATATAAATCAATCTCTTGTTATGGTTAACCTTTCAAAACATATTTTAGAAACCCGTTTTATTAGGGAAAACCCATGAAAAAAGCATAAGAAAATATGTAAAACATAAAAAGCATGGAAAACATGGAAAACATGGAAAACATGGAAAACATAGAAAAAAAGAAAAAGGAAATTTCAATTCATCATATAATCATTTTATAAAATTTATTTACTCAATAATATAATGAAAAAACCTTAATAAAACAAGAAAAAAATTATAGTTTTCAATTTAAAGGTTTGGACACAGGGTAACCTACCTCAAACAGTGTCACCTTAATTAACATAGGCCTAAATATACATCAAGAAGGTCCATGGTTCCCTAGAAAATAATGAGGTACCCAAAATTCAGAAAATCCCTAATTAAAATTGGGATAAAGAAAAATAACATAAGAAACCCTAACCAAAACCAATGGAGAACTCACTACCTTCAATGGTCATTATTAGAATGGGACTCAATTGAACCTCACAAACCCCAAGAACCAAAAAATGACAAAACATAACCCCAAATTAGGTTATGTTTTGTCCATGGTTCATGAATAAAGAAATATTATAGAAAAATAAATAAGATAATATGAAGAAATAAGAGGAGACATTACTGTGATGGATGCACAAGAAATCAGAGGAGGCGTTAGTCAGAAACCATAACAAGGGGAGGGGAATGAGGCAAGCCTGGGGCCTCCCCTAGAGACATAAATAATGGAAAAGAGGATGGGAGGGGGATTTTTTCGCATATGATAGGGATAGGATACTTCTTTTAGGGTGTAAAATCATTATGGGTGAAATGGGAAAACTCAAAATTTTAATCCCATGGACACTTCACATGGTTTGGCCACATGATTGGAAAAATTGTATGCCAACTGTGTACCCCTATCAGAGAACCTAGAACAACCGACATAGTTAGGGTACATTGTTAGGGAAAACATGTGCTGGTCATGTAGTTAACTCTATAGATATTGAATATTCACTCACACAATCCATGCACAGTTTCTACTAACTATGCGCCCACCATATGAATATTATAAAAAATCCAAAAAAATTAAAATTTAACCCAGTTTGGCCTAAAAATCAAGAAAAATACTAAATATAATTAAATAATTAAAAATAATCAATAAACTAAGGCTGTGGTTTGACAATTCTCCCCACCATAATAAGTTTCTCGCCAAGAAAGCTTCAAAAAATTCAGAATACTAGATGAACAAACAAGATCAAACCTCTTCAATCGAAACTTGATTCTCTAAAAACATAGAACAACATATAAGCTCTAAGAAAAGACCTATGAATCTAACCAAAATGAAACATGATGACCTACCAAACTCAACTCATATCCTGAAGAAACTATGAACTCAAGACTCAAACACTCTCCTACCCAAGCGAGCTTCCATAAGGGAACCTAAACCTAATCATAAAATGAAATGAGATCAAACTGAACATGGTGGCCTCCCCACCATATTAAAAATTCTCTAAAACACTCATCCTTAGATATACCCAATGCGCAACACTCACTCTGATCAAGACAAATCCCCAAAGGCACGAACACCCAAATTTCTTGGATTACACTTAAAACCCAAAGATAAGATCTAAAACCCTTAGGGGAAAACTAAGAAGATCAAGACTGATACAAGGTCTCCCCACCATAATGGTCCCATTAACAAAAAGTTCCAAGGAATGAGAGGCCACCCAAAGGAAAAACACTTTATCCAAGAGAAGATCCTAATCCAAAGAACTTAATAGAGACACTCAATCAAGGGCACACAAAAAATATCCATTGATACAAAAATTTAACTCTATAAAATATCATAATAAAAATTAACTAGAATAAATAACACTAAGGGAAACTAGATGAGAGAGGATAAGGATTGTCTAAAATTACCTTAAAAAATCATTCCCAAAAAAGAATAGTCATTTATAACCATAGAATAATAGTGGAAGAGGAAGTAACTTGAGGAATCATATCCAAAACATTGAAACCCATCTGAATCCATACAAATAATCAATGAACCAGCTAGTATACAACCTACATTGGGGGTGAAACCCATTTCGATCATCCAAGAATGCACCCAAGACTTAAACTTTCCAACCTCTTACAAAAAGATCACATGGCTAGGGTAACATCCCATAAAAACCTAAAAACACAATTTATCACTGATAAAAATTATCTTTGGAAGAAATGAATATCCTAAGAAATAATCATTCCATTAAGATAATTCAAGAATGAACCCAAATAAAAAAACCAAGAAATTAATCCCAAGAAAAGATCAATTCATAAAGAGGGAATATGAATTTACTACTCCACTTGAAGTCTCGGTAAAGCCATCAACCAGAAGGTCACACTCCTTAACCACTAGGGATACCACTCAATAATATCCTAAGACATGAACTTTCAGAAACCCATTGAAAATTTCTAGGGGAAATACAGATCAAAATTCAACTCACCCCAAATCGGGGAAACCATAATAAAGAGGAAAAAACCATGAAAAACCAAAGAAAAATCTTCTACATTTAGAAAATAAAACACCAAACCAAGAATAAAATCCTAATTTCAATTTCCAAAATAAACATTTAAAATATCTTTTTCAAAATCCACATAAAACCAAGAAGTTTCCCCCTTTTAAAATCCGTTTAGAAATTTCACACCCAAGATAAATTTGGAAAACTTAATTTTAGAAATCATTTTAAAAATCTAAATCCCATTATTTAAAACCAAAAAGAATGACCAAAATTCTAAACCTCTCCAATTTTAAGACTTAATATTCATCATCTATTAGCTCAAAATCCTACTTTGAAATCAGTTTGAAATTACCCAAATCCTTTATCAAAATTTCTATAAAAATTTAAACATTACCATCATTATAAAATATTTTTGAAACACTCTTCCCAGTTTTAAAACACGTCTTTTACTCTTAAAACCATTTTTAAATTAAAAAAAACACATAAATTCATAAAGACACATAAAAACATTACTAAAACTCCAATTTATTAGTTTTAATCAAATTTCACCCATCAAAATTCAAAGAATCATTTGATGAAAGAAAACTATTTATCCAAAGTCTAAAAAATGATTTTTTATTTTCATTAATTTATTAAAAATCATTTATTTAATTTTAAAACAAAAACATATCCATATTAGAATAAATATTTTTAAAATTAAAACTCCCAATTTTTCCAATACAATATAACATACCATAATCAAATCAAAATAAATCCAAACGAGCTTAATGAGTAATTTAAAGAGGGGACTAGTTTTAGTATGTAGCTTAGCCACATAGCTTGGTAGATCATGTTTCAACTATAAAAATGACATTGGGAGTCATCACGAACCATAAAATTAGGATTCAAATGGATTTTTAGGCAATGTGAGCTCACCAAGTATCAACCGTTCACTCCCATTATCATCTCCAAATAACTAGAAAACCGAACAACTCACAAAACTCAACACTCAAAATCCAAGAATCCCAAGTAAATCTAGGCTCATGACGAGTAATATTTCATGACTCTCTTCCCATAACTACCTCATGAGTTTAGAAAATCCTATCTTTACTCTATATAATACCCCAAATAATAAAGGGATTTTATAATACCATTTTTTCATCAACCATCCCAAGATGTCCCATAATCAGACAACTGAGCTAGCTTATGACAAGAACCAAATGGCATTCCAGATCCCCAAGTGCTAACACAAGTACCTAGGCATAAAGTAAACCCCAATCGATAACAATTGTGTACATTAAACTAGAAAAGAAGTAAACAATAATAAGAACCAAAAAACCTTCATCACTATCCTGATCTCCCTCTCTTTCAAGGAAAATATTCCCATAAAATTCTTATCCTTGACCACTAGAACATGTATACACCTCTCATAGCAGAAAGTAGTAAAATTCTAAGTGGACAATGTGATAAAAGTAAATAAAATAAAACTAAACTACAAAATACCCACATCCTTATGACTATACAATTCAACACCCAATCGAAATAACCACAATTCCCTTTGGGTGAGAATAAAAGATTAGTTTGACTTGAAATCGTAGATGATAATGAAGGCATAATCAATAAGCACAATAGGGATGCCATAAACGAAACCATTCCCTATGACTTACCTTTGAAGATAAAACCATTTCATGACAGTATGAAATTATAGATATATAAAAATATGATTTTCATTTAATTTTAAAATAATTAACTAGATGATGCTTCTCAAAAACCATATTCCCTTTTTTATTTCCAAAATAGTTTCCAAATAATGATATATTTTCCAAAAAAACCATTCATAAAAAGAAACATATAATGAAAAAAACTTTTCAGTGGGAAATAAGATAATAGAAATCACATCACAAGGGGATATAAAATAAGGGAAATAAATGTACATATGGAAAAGGTGATGAAATAAAAGTTTCCCGTAAGAGAATAACAGTTGAAATAATTTTATAAAAGTATAGTAAAATATAAGAAATAAGGATGCATATAAAATTATCATCATGGGAAATACCTAGACATCTAGTTAAGAGACCCTCGACGTACTTGGTTCAGAACCATCTTATGACCTATCAATGTGATCTATAGTCAAACACAACCCAACTTCTCTCAACTAGCCTCACCTGTGGAATAAGATACATGGACTTTCCATACCATAGGGATCTAGTTCGTCTAATTAGGAATAAAAAGAAACCATTTCTTGAATCTCATTACAACTCCTAGGATACCATGGATTTAAAAAAATGGGAGGTGAGTAAGAAAGTTGAAATATAACATCTCAATAATTAAAATCCATCATACATTCTAATTCCACCTCCCAACACCATCCATGTGGATTCTCCTTAGAATAGAGTGTTTCCATGGAGGTATCTTCATTCTAAGAATATATTCAAAGGTACAAACTGGGCCTTATTATTTTAAAACCACCCTTCATAATTTGAAAAACCATTTTTGAACCAGATCATTTTAATTTTCAAAATTACACTTTAAACTTATACACACATGCAACTTTATATATACATAAATACCCCTTATCCCAATGTACATATTCACATGACCATGCCCAAAAATATATAAGTAATATATATATATATATATATGCACATGTATATCTGTATAATCCAAATTTTAAAATGAAGAAGAATTTAGAAACCATTTTGAAGCTCTTTGAAAATAAAACATGACATAATGACATTAGGTAAAACCTTCCAAAAGGCCAAAACTTCCCCGATATCTCTAGTTTATTTAAATAAAACAATTTGGAAGATAAACTAATATCTTGGTATGATTAAACTTTCCAAAAAGATTTTAAAAACCCATTTCATTAGAGAAAACCCATGGCCAAAGCATAAAAAACATGGAAAAAATGAAAGATTCCATTTCCATTCATCAAAAACATTTTATATAGTCTATCTACTTCATAATATAATGAAAAGACCCCAATAAAAAAGAAATAAATTATAGTTTTCAATTTACATATTTATACATAGGTTAACCTACCTCAAATGGTGTATCCTTCACCAACGATGACCAAAATCTACCTAAAGAAGTTTCAAGGTGACCCTGAAAAAAGGAACCCAAAAGTCACAAAATACCTAATTAATTTTTTGAAAGAAAAATAACGGAAGAAACCCCATCCAAAAGTGATGGAGAACTCACTTCCTTCAATGATCGTTGTGCAAACAAGCCTCAGTAAAATGAAAAAAACCTTATTAACTAAAAACTAACAAAAAATATCCACAAATTTGGTTAGGGTTTAGCCATGGTGTGTGAGAAATTAAATAGAAGGGGAAAAGAAATAATAAAATTGGAGAAAAATAGAGCAGAACTTACCATGATGAACATGCGAGAAATTAGAGGAGGCAATGACCAGAAACCATGGAAAGTGGGAGAGGAAGAGGCATGGATGAGGGATCTCCTGAAGATATGTGTAATAGAAAAGAGGGGGTAGGGGGAGTGCATCACATATTATAGGGGTAGGAGAACCCTTTTGGATTTTACAATTATTAGGGAAAAATGGGAAAATTCAAAATTTTAAGCCCCTAGACATTGCACACAGATTTTCCAGATGGTTGGCCAAACCATGCACCGATTGTGCTAGTGGAGCACCTGGTGCACCCCACATGGTTAGGGGGAATATTTAGGGAAACCGTGCATTGATCATGTGACGTCCCAGACCTGGATGCCACTTAATGGGTGCCCCAAGCATGGTGGACCATATGGAATCAAGCACATCTCCCCAAATTCCATAGGCTACCGACTAGAAACGGGAGCCCAGGGTGTGTCTTTGGGGATACTATTCCCTCATTACCAAAGTGTAGCACAACATATGAATGTCAGCATAGATAAATTGTAGAAGAAATATAAGTAAATAAAAGGTAAAACAGAAAACAGAGACAACAATAACAATAACCTAAACAACTAGAATAACATTCAATAACAGATGATATGTCATGTCACTAGAAAACTAGAAAACATGGATACAAGATATTAGTAATAACATTTTCCACATAAGTATAAAGGAAATAAAAGACCATCTAAAGAATCTTGAGCTCCGAATCAGTCATTTTAAATCAAACTCCATACTAAATAGCAAGAAATCAAGTGTTTTAAGCCGTATGCTTCCCTTTGTAAACACCTAAAACCATGAAATCTACTCTAGGTACCAAACAACACCCGGAGATGGTGTGAGATAAATCTCAGTGGGCTACCACCAACAGTGTCTATAACATATATCCTATGTAATGGAAATGTAACAGTGTGCAATCATGTATAAATAAAGTAAAGGAGTACAATGCAACTAAATACCTAAGTACCTACTTCATCCCTCAGCTGGTGTCTGAACATGTAAACAATTCATTATTTTATTATTACTACTTTATAAATAAGTCACATGTTAGCAATTGCAAAGGTTCCAAGTTATAACAAGGCAACCTGTAATGATATTTAATAGTGAATTCCCAAGGTAATAACCATGGAAACGTAGACCTCAAGGATCTAAAACTCAGTAATAACTGCAGCTTGGCATGGGGTAAGAGTGTAATAAAAGGAGTATAGTCTAAGGAATTCCACAATGAGATGCCTACTGAGTCCAAGGAATTCATCCAAGGTAAAACAGGGCTAAGCAATGACTGGGCTTGATGGGCTTTAACAATGGAACCCACTTGTCAATGATGGATTGAAGGAGTGTGTCTAGGGAATCCTGTAATTATATTAAAGGGATCCTATGGTGTCATATCGAGCATCCAAATAATATAAAATGATCATGATCTAGGTGGGTCTCAACCTAATCAAGCTGTATCCTTGAATCAGAATGGGGTTTCTGAGTGCTTATGGCATTATCTGATGAAAATATAAGGCAAGCTCAAGTCAATCCATTCCTATTTGATTATGAAGTCATGTAATATTTCATTTGGTTCAAGCCTTTCTGTTTATTAGTTTGATATGGTCAAGTAGTATACAACCTTTCAATCAAGTCATTTGGTTCAAGCCTTGCCTTTCATTAGTGTGATAAGGCCAAGTAGCATGCAACCATTCATTTAATCCATCTAAATCATATTCCAAATTCAAGGTTCGTTTCACTAACATCCATTAATGTGGTAAGGGGGGATACATATATGCAACCTACTATTCATTTATGTTTAAGTCCAAGTCATATACTTAGTATACTTTCCAATTCACAATTCACATTTTATTATCAAACTGAAGCACTTACCTTAGGCTATTCAAGTGGTGAGCATAAATGGTACTTTCCATTATGAAATTATCATTATAAAAAATCCATTTAATATATAAATGCTTACCCTTAGGAAGGACAATCCAATGCACACTCGAACAATGGATCAAATGTGTCAAAACATTAAAACAAAAATTATGGCATAACATCCTACATGGGATGAATGGAATTGTGGGTGTAACCACCAAAAATTAATCACATATTTGGAAATTGAATAACCATATAGTTTAATGATTATAAAAATGGCATACAAATTCAATAAACAACTCCCGATAAAATCGGTGGACCCCACACAATAATTCCAAAATCAACGAACTTGAGGGATGAATTATAGACCAACCACCTTAGGCTTATACGAATCTCCTCATCTAGTATCATACCTTGATTTGGCTCAGATCAGAGTAGATCTAAGAAAAGAAGAAAATGATCATACCCCAGTAACTAGGTTGAGAGCAAGAGAGAAGGGGAGATTCTTAAATAGACTCAAGTACTTACTGTTGGGCATCCAATATGATGGACATAAGCTCAAAAAGATCCTGGATAAAGGAGATCTTCGAATCCCTAGCTCTGGATTTTAAAAAGCTCTAAAATGAGATCCATGGAGGCAAATACCACATAAACTCAGATTAGGGAAGAAAACGGAATTTAATTAGACCATTAAGGGAAAATTTGTAAAATTAACTAGAAAAATGGCATGTGCACTATTTTTTCACACTGTTTAAAAAACCAAGCACAAACTGTGCATGGTTACCTGGAAAGAAGGGGAACTTGCACGGTTAGGCTGCACAGCTATGCACCAAATGTAAATTTTGGTTCTATCCGTAAATTTCAATCTACACAGTTAGCCAAACCGTGCGCCAACCATTCTATAATAGTGCGACATGTCCTATTTTCCCCAAAAGAAGAGTTTCTGGATCTGAACTTTCCATGAACACCCCTGAGACTTTTTATAACTCATTATGAATCCATATTAGGTTTAAAGTAAATATTTAGATATAAATTTAAATGATCATTACCTAAGTGAAAAATTGGGTTCTTATAGACCATGTGTCTAACTCTATAAATATTACAGATTCACTAACATAGCCTGTGTACAGTTTCTACTAACTGTGTGCCAACCGTGCACATATATTGAAAAATCCCAAAAATTAAAAATTTAACCTTGTTCAGCCCAAAACTCAAAAATATACTCATTATAATTACATAATTAAAAATAATCAATAAACTAAGGTTGGGGTGTGAAATTTTGACTACCAGTTTAGAAACACGGGCCAAAAGTATTTACAAATCATGTAACCACTATACATGATATATAACTCAGTATTATCCTATGTGGATTACATGCTAAGTCCTTGAGTGTATAATAAATGATGACCAAAAAGAATCACACGATGAGTAGCTAGTGTACATGTCATGTAATTTATTCTAAATCATGAAAGTAACAAAAATTGACATCTATTTCATGTAAATTAATGAAAGAGGATAAAAATTTATTTAGAGTAATACCAAACTACACAACATATAGCTTGTTGTACATACCGTGTGATTAGGTTCTTCCATACATTGAGTGATTTTCTGGTGTCTATGTGAAATAATTTATCGAATGAATCTTTTTCATGTTCTTTGTAGTTACACACCATGTATAGTAATAGTACATGTCATGTACTATACATGAGAAGATTCAGCTGTACACACACTACAAAAAACAGCAGATTAGTGGCCGTTTTTTTGAAGGGGTTACGCAAAACCCCCTCTAAATTCATTTTAGAGGGGGTTATGCACAACCCCATCTATTGTTTAGCATTTTTCTTTGTAATATTTGATTGGATTTTAGAGGAAGCTCTTTCAAAACCACCAAAAATTTAATAATTAGTGGTCATATATGTTCATTTGGATTTTAAAGTCTCTACGTATATATAATATTCGTTTGGATATATATTAAAGGCTATATATATAAAACAATTTTTTTAGGAAATAGTGTGAGTTCAAAACCCCCTTTAATCTCTTAAATTAAAGGGGTTCATGAACTGCCGTTAATCCCTTAGATTAGGGGGGGGGGGGTTAACCCCTTCTAATTTAAGATATTAGAGGGGGTTATGAAACCCCTCTAATTTATGACATTAGAGGGGGTTTTCAACCCCCACTAATTCAAGAAATTAGAGGGGGTTCATGAACCGCCATTAATCCCTTTGATTAGAAAGGTTTTTTCAACCCCATCTTAATTTTTATTTATTTTTTAAAATAAATATCATATAAATTCAAATTTTATAATATATATGTGTGGGTGCGCGTGTGTGTACACACACACACATATTACATAAAAAAATTATATAAATGTATTTAAATTCATTATAAACATAAATTTATATATATATATATATATATAAAGGCATTATGTAACACTTTAAATAAATACTTATACATATAATCAAAAATGTATGCATATATAAATATTGGTATACATAATATAAATGTAATTATAAATATATTTATTAAAATATATAAATTTATATATGGTTTTATTAATACCAAACATTTATATTATGATTTATATTATACATATATTATATTAAATAATTTTTTATTGTATATTTATATATAAATACATTTATATTATACAAATAAATATAATTCTGGAAAAATTATATATATATATATTATTACATTATATAAATTATATTATAAATATTTTATTTTATAAAAATTTATACATATTATATAATTATTTTATATACATTTCAGTATACCATATTAATTATAATTTGATTTAGTATATATATATATACCGTTTAATTATATTATAAATTTCTAATTATATGATTGTATTTAATTGTATTTATATGTATACATAAATATAATTGTATAATTTTATGTACATTTATATATATTTATTTGTATAAATTGTAATTTATATAATATTAAATATATATAACATAAGTGCATAAACATATTATATAAATATATATTTAAATATAATTTATTTAAAAAATAAATCATATAAAAACTCAATATTGTAATTTTTATAATTTTAATTACAATAATAATATATATATTTTTAAATAAAATTTTTATGATTTTATATTATATATAATTAATATTATATGATATAAAATTTATAAAACTAAATATATATTAATATACATAATAAAATAAAACTATATTTATTAAAATAAATATATTTTAATTTTATATAACATTATAAAATTATATTTATTGAAATATATATATATTAATGTGCATAATAATAAATATATATATTAATTGAAATACATTATATAAATATTTGTATAAATTGTAGTTCATATAATATTACTTATATATTTGTATAAATTGTATTTCATATAACATTATATAAATATTTCTATAAATTTTATTTGATATATATATTTACCTAAATTGTATTTCATGTAATATTAATTATATATAATATAATATGATTTATACAAATAACTATATATTAACTTACAAAAAATAAATATATGTATTGAAATACATTATATAACTATATTTTTAAAGACATTATATAAATATATTAAATATATAATTATTTATATATATTATATAAATAACCATGTACATAATATGTTAAATATGTATTTAAGTATATTAATAACTTAAATAAACATATTTATAAGTATATAAGTATATGTGTATATACATAACATAAATATAATTAAAATGGATACACTCAAATTTATTTAAACACATATACAATATATAGTTTATATAAATGTATAAATTTAATATAATATAAAAGTGTTATAATATAAATACATAAATTTATAATATAAAAATGTATATATTAATTTAAATAATTATATACGTATATAAATATTTCTTCAAATAATATTTACTTTAATTTGTTTTGCAATATATATAAATATAATGATGTGTAAATATAATATTAAAATCAAATTACTATAGTGGTATAGGAGATTTAGGTTTATACAGCTGGTTCAGGCTTCTATTCTCACTGGCATCTAAATTTTCAATTCTTGAGTTAACGACTAGTTTCACAAGTGAACCGGAGGGGAGGGTCGCGCTGTGGCTGGGTTTAAATGGTGAACCAGAGTGGAGGGATGCACAAGGTTGAGGCCAGTATAGGAACCAGAGGGGGTCGATACACAATGTGGTGTATTTTAACCGAAGGTGAGTACAGTTGGGGTGGTTTACTGGAGGGTGTGGTCCGTGGGTGAACTTGAGGAGGGAGGGGGGTGTCGTGAACAAGAGGGATCATGAGATTTTAAAAATCAACATAAATATTATTTAAAATCATTTCAAAGAACTATCATTAATTTGGTTCATTTAGAAGGGGTTTTAACCCCTGTAATATGAGCATTAAATAGAGGTGGTTCTAAGAACTGCCTCTACTATGGGTCATGGAAGTCAACTACCAGAGGTTTCTAACTGCTGATAGTTTAGTCAACAATTTAGAGGGGGTTAAAACCCCCTCTAAACTAAGATTCTGTGGTGACATTATAATTGGTTTTAACCGACTCTAAATGAGCCACCACTAAATTTTACATCAGTTTACTAGCGGTTCCTCAAAACCACCTCTAACAAGAGTAGACAAACACATTATCGGCGGTTCCTCATAACTGCTTATAATGTATTTAGAAGGGTTTATAACCCCTTCAAAACTAAAAATAATCCCTTATAATTGGGTAGTTTTTTTTGTAGTGATGCCACACATATTAAGGTGCATTGTGTAGTCAAACACACTACACTAACTACATGGCTTGGGCCATAAAACTACACACCATGTAATATAATGACACACTATGTAAAGACCTGAAAAATTCAAGGAATTTTTTTTCTTAATTTCCTTTGGATTTTTACAAGAACGTAGTTTCTGACGGCACCTGATTCCGAGGCCCGGTGTGCCCAGAATCATTTTCCGATGTTTGGCTCGGGTACGTTCAGTGAACGAACGAGCGGGTTTTTCTAACTTTTGAACCGGTGCTCGGAATCAAATTCTGAGGGCATCGATGAAATCGCTACGCCGGTATTTTCTTAGAAAGGCCTCTTCCAGAGTTGCGTTTGCTCGGGTGTGGTTTTTAAATTTTTGGGGTTAAGTTAAGAAATAAAATAAAGTGTGCGACAAATTTATTTTTATTTCACTTAAAGCCACTTGAAAGCCACTTAAAGCTGCTTAAGCTGAGTTGATGCGGATAGGGTGTTATCCAAAAATAGCCTACCCTCTTGGTAGGATATTTGCGAGGTGGGGCCTGCATGAGCCCCACCGTTTCATTCCGCTAAGTAACGCCCCCGTGAAAACCCGTCATTATGAAATTCAAATGACGTGTTTTCTTAATTTTTAACACATCAATTAACTGGGTGGTTTTATTCGATGAATTAATTCTATGAATTAATTTAATCGTTTATTAACCTGTTTACAATCCGTTGGTGTAATAATAAAATAAGACCAATGCACGACTTCTTGAGGATTGCTCGTTGAGAGGATTTTGACAGAAATTTTGTGCCTTCATCCTTCTTCGTGAAGAACACGAAGAACGCAAAGAACGCGAGAACGCCACCACCCTCAGATATCGACGACGCTTCTTCCGAGACGTTCTTCCCCGCAACGATATCCGATCACCAACTGCTTGAGGTAGGAGATTTCAGGTTTCTTCTTTTAAATCTCTTTGTGGTTTATAACAACATCATGGATTTAATTAATATAATTAAATCTACATGTTCTTGAACCTCGGAGTTCGTCGACGCGACACCCTTCCACGACGACGCGATGCCCTTCCGCGACGACGCGACGCTCTTCCGCGACGACGCGACGCGACGATCACCTCCTTCCGCGACGTTTAATTCCGCGAAGAATGCGCACTCGACGACTACGACGAGGTAGGGATTTTTTTTTTTGAGAACAATCTTTAATTCCCGTGATTGTTTCTTTTAAAACAAAAAACCCGGATCAAGTTCAATTTTAATTCTATTAAAATTGTTCCTTTCTTGTTATTAATGTGTTGGATATTTTATTCCCGATTGTTATCACCTAACACGGAGGGTGCGGGCCAAAAAAACACGGCCCAACAACCCTCCGCAGTTCTTCGTTGATGTGCGGATTGGCGGGCGACGACAAAACATGCCGCAGAGGTGATTCGTTGTTTCAACAGTGAAGTACGGGACCCGGGAGGAGCTATGGCGCAGACGGAAACGAAATCGAATCACCGGAGCAACTCCGGTGGCCCGTGGAACCCACCGGCGGCGCCCCAACGCACTTCCAGACAAGGCCGCCACGGCTGAAGCCGCGGCCGCGCGGGTCCGGCACACACGAGACGCGGCTTTGCCGCGTCCGCTGATCCAGCGTGGCCCCACGAGGGCCGCGACTTCTCATCTCGCGAGGGCAGCGCCCACCCCGCGGCTTCCTCCGCTCGGCCGGCTCGACCGAGCCGAGCCGGGCCGGGTCGTGCCAAACCGGGTCAGACCCGGACCCGGGTCAGGTCGACCCGGTTCGGGCCGACCCAAGGGGGGTTGGGCCGGGTCGGTCCGGGCCCAGACCCCCCGTCTCTAGATGTTTTCGGTCTTTTGCTCATAACTTGAGCTACGGGACTCCGAACAACGTGCCGTCAGCCGTGATGCGATCCTTGGATCGAGACGGTCGTTTCGGTATATCACAATCAAGGTTTCAGAATACTTTGGGTTTGGCCGGGTTGGTTCGTACACAAATCCAACTGGGCCCTTGGAGCGGAAACTCTCATATCTTGAGCTTCGGACGTCCGATCGACGTGCCGTCGACTTTGTTGATTTCCTCTAAGTGAGACGGATCTTTTGGCATACCCCGCCAGAGGTTTGGATGCAGGTGGAGTATGGCCGGGTTGGTTTTTCCTTAAAAACCAACCGGGCCCCTAGGACGAAAAAGCCAATAACTGTGAGACCGAGCGTCCGATTGACGTGCCGTCTGCGACGTTGAGTTCCTATTGACGATACAAGACTTTTGGATACATCAACTCTGGACTATGTGTCAGTTGATGTATCAGCCTCTCGGCTCGTGGAGCGGACCCTCCCGAACGAGCTTGCTGTGTGCGGGAACCCTAGAGCTGGCTGCGACTACTACTGTGACGACGACGACTGTGCAGAGATCCTCAGTGGATTCGACGGTGACGACTACAGCACTCAGCAATCCTTTGTGGGTCAGTGCTACCGATCCTGTGTGAGTCTGATCCTGTGTGGGTCAGCGCTCAGCGGTCCTGTGTGGGCCAGCGCCTACAGGTCCTGTGTGGGCCCGATCCTGTGTGGGTCTTTGCGGGGGTTAGTTACCTATCGATCCTTTATGGTTCATTGCGGGGGTCAGTACCTATCGATGCTTTGTGGGTCTGACGACTTAGATGGATCAGTGATCATCTCTATCATCATTCGAATAAGTATACCTGTGTGAGCTGAAACTCTGTTTTACTTTCCTTTGTGGATTATGTTGAGCTATCCTGAGATGGATTTTACGTTTTGCTTTCCTGTGTGGACTGGGTTGTCCTTGAGATCGGATGTTGGAGCCGAGCGAGAATTGATGTCTTAGGTATATGTATGGGCATATACCTAAGCAATTTTGGATGTTACTTCGTGATTGTATCTTTCCTTTGTGGTTTATCCTTTTTGGATTTTCGGAGACCTTCGGGGGTCTTGGGGTCCCTACTGAGTAGCTTATACTCACCCCTGCACGGGCTATGCCCGCACTAAGTTGTGTTGGTTGCAGACGACGGACATCGCTGATCGTGGCGGAGGCTTGCGGAGCAGGACGGTACCTGGAGGTGGACCACTGGGCGGGACGTACTCGGAGCGGTCGGCTGGACCCGAGGAGCAGTGGAGGCTTTCTGTACCCACCCTTTAGGTGGGGATTCCAGTGGACGGCTCAACGTTGCGGCTTTACTTTTCAGTTGTTGTTTTTCCCCTTTCAGTTGTACTTTACAGTTGGGCTTGTATTTCCGGCCCCCTTTACTTTTCCGCACTTATTGTTGTACCAGCTTTTACTTAGTGTTTACATTTCCGCTTTCTTACTCTGTGGTTCTTGTTTACTTTACAAAGGCAATGCCTTCCCTTTTTACCGGGATTTACGCCTTGGTGCTAGTCGCCATCCCCTGGCCTATGGAAGGCGGTCTTGGGGTAGTCACGGCACGGGCCCCAAGGACGGGTCGTGACAAATTGGTATCAAAGGGAGGTTCGGTTCTACCGCAGACTCTGATATTTTTCTATGTGAAGCAATAGTGTTTAGCGTATTGGGTGTGGTTATCAGTCCAGGGAGTCCAGTGTTGGTGCGGCGGCCGACGTATCCGTACACCAGGACCCTGACTTCTGATTTCTGACTTAATGCACGAAAACATTGATTGCATGTGTGTTTCAAGTTTTCTTTGTGATTAATTTGTATCAGCTCACCATGTATACTGTTCTGACCGTGACGCACCTGTTTCTTTTCAGGATGGCCCCACGACGGTAGCCAGCTAGGGTTCCGAGAGTTGTACGTGACGACAGCCCGCCGAGCGACGAGGCCTCGGTACAGGGCCCTTTGACATCAGAGGCACCGGCGGTACCCCTACCCACCGAGCCACCGATGCTTCCAGCACTAGCCGCTGACGATGCACGTCGCCTCAGTGCACTGCATGAGTTCCAGCGCCAACGACCGCCCAGGTTCCGCAGGGAGACGGACCCCCAGGCAGCCAAGGACTGGCTGGAGGCAGTTGTACGAGTTTTCAGGCTAGTGAGGACACCAGCAGACCTCATGGTGATCCTCACAGCGAGCCTACTGCACGCAGCAGCGGGCCGATGGTGGAGTTTGATGCTCCAGGTGCACGATGAGGCATCTCTTCTCTGGACAGACTTTGAGGGCCTCTTCCGCTTAGAGTTCGTCCCGGCCACCCTCCGTGCGGTGCGCATCCAGGAGCTTCTTCAGCTACGGCAGGGCAGCTTGACGGGCGCCCAGTACTCGGCGAGATTCACCGATCTCTCGCACTACTCGACCGACATGGTACGGGACCCGTTCTTCCGGGCCCGGACCTTTGAGCAGGGATTGAGACACGAGATCAGGGCATCGCTGATCTCCCTCAGCATCCTGACCCAGGCAAGAGTACTGGAGTGATGCCTTTTGATCGAGAGCTTTCTTGCTGAGTCTTCACCAACATCGAGACCTACTGCGGGGCGGCACATAGCAGAGTCTTCCGCAGCAGGCAGTCAACGGATGACTCAGGGGTCCCGGCAGACCAGACCCTCACATAGACGGCCTCAGAACACTGGCTCAACCATGTGGGGCACACAGTGCGGGGCTAATCTTTCGAGAGGCAGGCAGTGCTACACATGCGGCGGGCAGGGTCACATGGCACGTGACTGCCCGACCCACCGTGCCGAGGAGCAGCAGACAGTTGAGGGTCCACCCAGGCAGAGGCAGAGGGTTGAACGTGGTGGTCTGCAGGGAGGAGGCGGACGAGGCAGAGGAGCTGGCCGAGCAGCAGGTGGTGGGCGACGCTTTGAGTCTCTACCAACACCACCACCAGGAGGCCCACCCCGACCACAGGGAGATGGCAGGCAGAGACAGACACAACTCTAGGTAGCAGAGGCCTATGACCACGGTGCTCCCGAGATGATTAGAGGTACGATCTATGTCTATTACACCCTTGCTTCAGTTCTTATAGACACAGGAGCGAGTCACTATTTCATAGTCGCTACCCTTGTTCGGAGGTCATAGATTCCGACAGAGCCGTTGGCTCGATCTTTACGGCTAGAGACTCCTACGGGAGCAGACTCGACGATTACACACTGGTGCCAGCAGTGTGAGCTTACTCTAGGAGGTGAGAGCTTCGACTGGGATCTTCTTGTAGCGGCGTCAAGGCCTTACGACGTCATCTTGGGCATGGATTGGTTATCTACAGTCCATGCAAAGATTGACTGTATTAGGCACAAGGTGCGATGTGTACGCACCGACGGGAGCGGGTTCACCTTCACTGGCGAGAAGGGAGCCTTCGCAGCACAGGATGGACTTCCGCAGAGGAGAGGAAAAACCATCACTCATCAGTTGGCTAGCCTCATCCTAGGAGCAGTTGACGTGCAGAGTCCTAGTTTTCCTACAGTGGTGGATCAGTACGCGGATGTCTTTCCCGACGACGTTCCAGAGCTACCTCCTCGCAGAGAGGTAGACTTTCACATCGACCTATACTCCGGGACAACCCCAATATCGACTACAGCATATCGGATGGCCCCCGCTGAGCTTCGAGAGTTACGGGTACAGTTGGAGGACTTGCAGGGCAAGGGATTCATCCGACCCAGTGTTTCACCCTGGGCTTCCCCGATATTGTTCGCCAAGAAGGCGGACAGGAGCTTGCGACTTTGTGTCGACTATCATCACCTGAACCAGGTGACAGTGAGGAACAAGTATCCGCTATCGAGGATTGATGACCTCTTCGATCAACTCAAGGGAGCACGGTGGTTCTCAAAGATAGACCTCAGGTTAGGCTATCATCAGCTCAGAGTTCGAGACGAGGACGTGCAGAAGACGGCCTTCAGGTGTCGGTATGGCCACTATGAGTTCTTGGTTATGCCATTCGGTGTAACCAATGCTCCAGCAGTGTTCATGGGCCTCATGAATAGGATCTTTCATCCATACCTCGATCGATTTTTCGTGGTCTTCATCGACAACATTTTGATTTACTCGACGACTAAGGAGGAGCACGCCTACCACTTGCGGGTTGTACTAGACACGCTCCGAGAGCACCAGCTTTACGGAAAGCTCTCGAAGTGTTAGTTATGGATACGTGAGGTCCACTTCTTGGGACATGTGATCTCTGAGGTGGGATTTGCAGTGGATCCTGCGAAGATCGAGGCAGTGCTAGCTTGGGAGCCACACAGGAGCATGACAGAGGTGAAAAGTTTCTTGGGACTAGCTAGATACTACCAGAGATTCGTGCCAGACTTCTACAGAATTGAGGTACCACTCTTAGCTTTGACGAAGAAGGGGAAACCCTTTGTGTGGTCAGACAGATGTCAGCAGAGCTTCCAGGAGCTGAGACAGAGATTGACCAGCACACCTATCTTGAGGTTGCCTGAGGAGGGAGTAGGGTACGTAGTCTACTGCAATGCATCAGGGACCAGACTCGGATGTGTCCTGATGCAGGAGCGGGCAGTGATCGCCTATGGATCACGTTAGTTGAGGCCGCATGAGCAGAACTACGCTACCCATGACCTGGAGTTAGCAGTAGTGGTCTTCGGTCTGAAGACATGGCGACACTACTTGATGGGTGAGCGCTTTAAAGTATTTTCTTCATCAGAGTCTCAGGTACATTTTCTCACAGAAGGACCTAAACCTGAGACAACGGCGATGGCTCGAGTTCCTCCAGGACTATGACTTTGAGATAGTCTATACTCCTGGGAAGGGGAACGTGGTAGCCGATGCTCTCAGCAGGAGGATGGGCATTCAGCTACTTGAGGAGGCGACAGAGCAGCTAACCGCTTTGAAGATATCCTTCATGGATAGAGATGGAGAAGCCTTCCTCCAGTCTCTCACAGTCACCCCTCCACTACTGCAGCGGGTCAGAGAGGCACAGCATGGGGACGCTGATTGTGAGACGCGGCGTGCACAGATATCCTCAGGACAGGCACCTGATGGTTTCTCCTTTGGAGTAGAGCATGACATTCTTTTCAGAGGACATACCTTAGTACCAGTCGCTTTATGAGAGGAGGTGCTGAGAGAGTTTCACACTTCTCCTTTGTCGGTACATCCTGGAGTGGCGAAGATGTACCAGGACCTCAGACGACAGCACTGGTGGCCGGGCATGAAGAAGGTTGTGATAGAGTTCATTTCTCGATGCCTCACCTGCCAGCAGGTGAAGGCAGAGCATCAGGTACCAACAGGCTTGGTACAGCCCTTGGAGGTCCTGGAGTGGAAGTGGGACGAGATATCTATAGACTTCGTGACTGGACTTCCACGCACTTCTAGAGGTCACGACTCCATCTGGGTGATTTTCGACTGACTCACCAAGTCGGCTCACTTCTTACCCATCAGAGAGCAGGGCTCAGTGGAGAGCTTGGGACATCTCTACGTTCAGGATATTGTACGGCTTCACGGTGTGACATCATCTATCATCTCCGATCGAGATGCTCGCTTTACTTCCCGACTTTGGAAGGGGTTGCATGAGGCATTCGGAACGCATCTTCGTCTGAGCATCGCCTTTCACCCTCAGATGAATGGACAGACAGAGAGGACCATTCAGACTCTCGAGGACATGCTCCGCGCATGTGTCCTTGACTTTGGTCGCAGCTGGGAGGACCACCTACCCTTGGTGGAGTTTGCGTACAACAACATCTACCACTCCACCATCGGGATGGCACCATACGAGGCGTTGTACGATAGACCTTGCAGATATCCTTTGTGCTGAACAGACCCTAGGGAGTCAGCACTTGTGGGACCATAGATAGTCCGGGCCACGACAGAGAAGGTCCAGGTCATCCATGAGCGGATGAGGACAGCTCAGAGCCGGTAGAAGTCTTATGCTGACAGGAGGCAGAGGCAACTAGAGTTCGAGGATGGTGACCACGTCTTCTTGCGTGTCTCACCTCGATGTGGATTAAGGAGATTTGGCCGAGGTGGAAAGTTGTCTCTATGCTTCATCGGACCTTTCCAGGTCCTCAGCAGGATTGGCGAGGTGGCTTATCGCCTGGATCTACCACCTCAGTTGCCCCAGGTGCACGACGTCTTCCACATATCTCAGCTGAGGAGATACGTGCACGACCCGATGCACATCATTGACCATGGGGAGATGGACGTTGATGATGGGGAGACTTTTGTAGAGGTCCTGGTGGAGATCGAGGATCGACAGGAGCAGGTCCTACGTGGACGATCGATTCCTCTAGTGCGCATCAGATGGCAGCACGAGAACCTCCAGGAGAGCACTTGGGAGCGGGAGGCTCAGATGCATGCTCAGTACCCACATTTGTTTCCCTAGCTTATGATGTATCTTTAAGGGGAAGTAAAGCCCTGAGGTGGGAGTGATGTAAAGACCTAAAAAATTCAAGGAAATTTTTTTTTCTTAATTTTCTTTGGATTTTTACAAGAATGCAGTTTCTGACGGAACCTGATTCCGAGGCCCGGGGTGCCCAGAATCATTTTCCAAAGTTTGGCTCGGGTACGTTCAGTGAACGAACGAGTGGGTTTTTCTAACTTTTGAACCGGTGCTCGGAATCAAATTCTGAGGGCACCGATGAAATCGCAGCGCCGATATTTTCTTAGAAACGCCTCTTCCAGAGTTGTGTTTTCTCGGGTGTCGTTTTTAAATTTTTGGGGTTAAGTTAAGAAATAAAATAGTGTGCGACAACTTTATTTTTATTTCACTTAAAGCCACTTGAAAGCCACTTAAAGCTGCTTAAGCTGAGTTGATGCGGATATGGTGCTATCCAAAAATATCCTACCCTCTTGGTAGGATATTTGTGAGGTGGGGCCCGCATAAGCCCCACCGTTTATTTCCGCAATGTAACGCCCCTGCGAAAACCCGTCATTATGAAAGTCAACTGACGCGTTTTCTTAATTTCTTAACGCACCAATTAATTGGGTGGTTTTATTCATTTAATTAATTCTATGAATTAATTTAATCGTTTCTTAACTTGTTTACAATCCGTTGGTGTAATAATAAAATAAGACCAACGCACGACTTCTTGAGGATTGCTCGTTGAGAGGCTTTTGACAGAAATTTTGTGACTTCATCCTCCTTCGCGAAGAACGCGATGAACGCCGTCACCCTCGGAGATCGACAACGCTTCTTTCGAGACGTTCTTCCCCGCAACGATCTCCGATCACCAACTGCTTGAGGTAGGATATTTCGGGTTTCTTCTTTTAAATCTCTTTGTGGGTTATAACAACATCATGGATTTAATTAATATAATTAAATATACATGTTCCTGAACCTCGAAGTTCATCGATGCGACGCCCTTCCGCGACGACGCGACGCCCTTCCGCGACGACGCGATGCTCTTCCGTGACGACGCGACGCCCTTCCGCGACGCGACGATCACCTCCTTCCGCGATGATCAATTCCGCGAAGAATGAACGCTCGAAGACTCCGGCGAGGTAGAGATTTTTTTATTTGAGAACAATCTTTAATTCCCATGATTGTTTCTTTTAAAACAAAGAACCCAGATCAAGTTCAATTTTAATTCTATTAAAATTGTTCCTTGCTTGTTATTCATGTGTTGAATATTTTATTCCCGATTGTTATCACCTAACGCGGAGGGTGCGGGCCAAACAGACACGGACCGACAACCCTCCGCAGTTCTTCATTGATGTACGGATTGGTGGGCGATGAAAAAACATGCCGCAGAGGTTATTCGTTGTTTCCGCAGTGAAGTACGGGACCCGGGAGGAGCTACGACGCAGACGGAAACGAAATTGGACCACCAGAGCAACTTCGGTGGCCCGCGGAACCCACCAGCGGTGCCGGCAGCCGGAGGCGGCGGCGCCACGGTGCGCCGCCAGACAAGGTCGTCGCGTCTTCAGCCGCGGCAGCGGTGGCTAGCGGACCCGCGGCCACGCGGGTCCGGCACAAACGGGACGCGGCTTTGCCACGTCCGCTGATCCAGCGCGGCCCCACGAGGGCCGCAGCTTCTCATCCCGCGGGGGCAGCGCCCAGGCCAGGCCAGGCCGCCCCGGCCAGGCCGGGTCGCGCTAAACTGGGTCAGACCCGGACCCGGGTCAGGTCGACCCAGTTCGGGCCGACCTAGGGGGGTTGGGCCGGGTCGGTTCGGGCCCAGACCCCCCCGTCTCCGGACGTTTTCGGTATTTTTCTCATAACTTGAGCTACGGGCCTCCGAACGACGCGCCGTCAGCGGAGATACGATCCTTGGATCGAGACAGTCGTTTCGGTATATTACACTCACGGTTTTGGAATACTTTGGGTTCGGCCCGGTTGGTTCGTACATGAAACCAACCGGGCCCTTGGAGCGGAAACACTCATATCTTGAGCTTCAGAAGTCCGATCGACGTGCCATCGACTTTGTTGATTTCCTATAAGTGAGACGGATCTTTTGGCATACCACGCCCAAGGTTTGGACGCAGGTGGAGTACGGTCGGGTTGGTTTTGCCTTAAAAACCAACCGGGCCCCTGGGACGAAAAAGCCAATAACTCTCAGACCGGGCGTCCGATTGACGCGCCGTCTGCGACGTTGAGTTCATGTTGACGATATGGAACTTTTGGATACATCAACTCTGGACTATGTGTCATTTGATGTATCAGCCTCTTGGATCGTGGAGCGGACCCTCCCGAACGAGCTTGCTGTGTGCGGGAACCCTAGAGCTGGCTGCGACTGCTACTATGACGACGACGACTGTGCAGAGATCCTTAGTGGATTCGACGGCGACGACTACAGCACTCAACGATCCTTTGTGGGTCAGTGCTACCGATCCTGTGTGGGTCCGATCCTGTGTGGGTCAGTGCTCAACGGTCCTGTGTGGGCCAGCGCCTACAGGTCCTATGTGGGCCCGATCCTGTGTGGGTCTTTGCGGGGGTTAGTTACCTATCGATCCTTTGTGGGTCAGATCCTTTGTGGGTCATTGCGGGGGTTAGTACCTATCGATCCTTTTTGGGTCCGACAACTTAGATGGATCAGTGATGATCTCTATCGTCATTCGAAGAAGTATACCTGTGTGAGCTGAAACTCTGTTTTACTTTCCTTTATGGATTATGTTGAGCTATCCTAAGATGTATTTTACGTTTTGCTTTTCTGTGTGGACTGGGTTGTACTTGAGCTCGGATGTTGGATCCGAGCGAGAATTGATGACTTAGGTATATGTATGGGCATATACCTAAGCAATGTCGGATGTTACTTCGTGATTGTATCTTTCCTTTGTGGTTTATCCTTTGTGGATTTTCGGAGACCTTCGGGGGTCTCGGGGTCCCTACTGAGTAGCTTATACTCACCCCTGCACGGGCTATGCCCTCACTACGTTGTGTTGGTTGCAGATGACGGACAACGATGATCGTGGCAGAGGCTTGCGAAGTAGGATGGTACCTGGAGGTGGACCACTAGGCGGGACGTACTCGGAGCGGTCGGCTGGACCCGAGGAGTAGTGGAGGCTTTATGTACCCACCCTTCAGATGGGACTTCCAGTGGACGGCTCGACGTTGCGGCTTTACTTTTCAGTTGCTGTTTTTCCCCTTTCAGTTGTACTTTACAATTGGGCTTGTATTTCCAGCCCCCTTTACTTTTCCGCACTTACTGTTGTACCAGCTTTTACTTAGTGTTTACTTTTTCGCTTTCTTACTCTGTGGTGCTTGTTTACTTTACAAAGGCAATGCCTTCCCTTTTTACCGGGATTTACGCCTTGGTGCTAGTCGCTATCCCCTGGCCTATGGAAGGTGGGCTTGGGGTAGTCACGGAACGGGCCCCGAGGACGGGTCGTAACACACTATGTATTATGATTTTCTATGTAATTATACAATACATGACTAGAACTGAACTCATGTAAGTGAATCAAAGTGGCACATACAATGTTTTTTATATTATATTCCATGTACTTGAGTATTTTAAATAAAACTAATTAATTTTTTTTATTTAAAAATATAAAGGATGAGAATCTTATGTATCTTTAGAGTTTCTTGGATTAATAATTTAGATAAATAAAAAATTGATTAATAATAGCATTAATTATTAATTGAAGTGAAAATTTTCATAGTTATAGGAGTGATTTGAAATATATGATAGTATGTATAGACATGATTTTATTGCATGTATGTAAGCTTGACCTACCTATGCATATGTTTAGGTTTCTACTCAATTTAATATCATTTCATGAGTTTTTATATGTGATTAATTTTTATTAAATTAAATTTTATGTTCGATATGTCATACCTACCACCTTTACTATTGAGGACCTATGGTTCGATGGTTTATTTTATGCATCTAAAATACTTAGTTTCCCTCACATTTGAGTAAGAAAATAATTTATAAATAATTAAGCTCTAAGGATAGGAGGTGGTTTAGAACCCAAGTTGAGGTGAATACAACCAAGAAGATTCATAGGTGTAAGTTGGAATACTATAACTCGAGCTGAGCTCCAATATTGGAGTTTTTCCACTAGGTATATAGGTTTATTTATCATTCACTAAATAAATCAAAAACTATAAATCTCATGATAAAGTAACTTTATTTATTTTATCTTATCAAAGTACATGGTTATTTATTTTATGTGATACATGTTTATATGATGTTAAATGTGATCACATAAACTAAATAAGATAATAATACATGCATATTGAAATAAAATAAATAAACAACACACAAATTATTTTACCAAGAGATGGTTAATTAATTATATGAAATCCACACAATATTAACAAGGAATGTAAAGATAAATAAATAGATTTATGCATTAATAAAAAAACCCTCAAGAGAATATTAATTCTGAAAAAACTTCTATTAGATGATTTAGAATTGAACCATAGAACTAAGTATTGGTCTATAACTTTTTAGGAAACTTTCATTAGATAGTTATAATAGTAGTTTTGAGTTAACTTAACCAAGTTGAAATCAATAGGAGTATCCCTTACTATAATTTGTGTAACTTGGAGGTAAGTTCTATGGAAATCGAAGTCCACTGAACAAATTAAATATTTGTGAGTTAATGAAATTTGAAATAAAACCTACCTAAACACTTTTTAGTAATTGAAAAAAATACTTGCATGGGTTATGAGGAGGGATATATGGATCATTTCCACTAAAATTTTTATTTGCTAAAAAAATATAAATCTTATTGTGGGGGTTATTTGGATTTGATAAAATTGCAGGCGGCTGATAAAATAATTTTTTTTAAATCACACATGGTAATCATATGAAATAAATAAGATATAATTTTATTTTTTTTTATAAAAAATGGTAATTTCATCGACCATAAGATATCCCTACTATCTATTTTTTATAATTAATAAAATCTCTTCATTAGTACAAACTTTCCGGAGTGATACATGTTCTTGCACATTATATTATGCCAAGAGTAGAATATTTACATGTTAGAGTCCCCCATTCCCCTTGATATTGCAAAGGAGGCTAGTGAGGATGTGCATAATCCCTTTTAGAGGCATGTCAATGATATTCTAGATATACAATGCTTCATACTATCATTCATGTATAGTGTTCTCCAGAATCTACATGAATACATAAATGGATATGGCATGGTATACCGTCTCCATTATCTTTATTGTCATAGGGCTAGATAGGTGAGATATGTGATATCCAAGGCACTATTTACATGAAATATTTGAAGAAGGTTCACTAGTGGGACCTCATATTTTCAATATAATTGGATACATTTATCATTTAGACCTATTATGCTTCAAACTACCCAAGGATTTGTCCATACATCTTATAATTGCTTCACTACCCCATAGATTTTTAATCTTTATTATTAATTTTAATATAAACAATATAGAAAATTCTCTCTTAGATATTATAAATTTAATTTTCTAGTAAAATAGGGATGTAAAGCATGAAAATACTTCTTTACTTATGGTGAATAAGATTAAAGGAAAGGTAAAGAGATCCAAGATTTACTCCAAGTCTAATTATTCTTTGTATCACCCTTCCACGAAGAGAAAGATTAAGGGGAAAGTAATAGAGAAAGATGATTTATAATTTTCATGTGGAAAGAAGGGATATTGGAAGAATAATTTCACCTCAAAAAATAATCAATGATAATGTTTAGGTGTGGTAATTATCAAATGTAAAATTTCAATTTACATAAATTGGAAATTAGATATAGATTTTTGTTCTCACATTTGTATCCAAATATTTGTGACCAAGTGGATTTTGAAAGGCTTCATGAGGTGAGGTGGATATTTGATCTGAAAACGAAGCTATTGGAGATTATCAAATCAAGTTTATAACAAGATTGATCTTATTTTTAAATAACTGTTATTATGTTCCAAGCATTATCAAAAACATTATTTCTGTATCCTATCTCGATATAGATATATTTATTTTCAAATTTTGAAATAAATGCTGAAAATTTTACAAATATAATATATGTTATAGTATGGAGAATCTAAATAAGGTTATGTATATATTGGAATGTGAAAACAAGTGTTGGTAATTGATAATGAATCTATATTTCATGAATCATATCACACCCAACCGTGGAATCAATAGCCATGACATGTAAATGAATTTTTTTTCATAAAATTATATCTAGATGGGTATTTATATTATTTTGAACTAAAATTACTTAGTATATTTCACACTTTTTTATAATGAAAAAGGACCAAAGATCTATTTAATGGAATGGGTGAAAGTGTCATAGAGATTTTTTAGTTGGTTTATAAAAATGTCTGTGGACCATTCACTGTTGAAAAAAGAGGTAGATTCTCATAATTTATAACTTTTATTAATGAATTTAGTAGATATGGACATGTATAATTAATGATTTATAAGACTTATTCCTTTGAGAAATTTAGGGAATACAATAATGATATTTAGTTTCCTCTTGGTAAGAAGATAAATAAACTCCACTCATATAATTAAAGAGAATATATTTACCAAGACTTCATTTATTATCTATGGTATTTTGGGATTCTATCACAATTCATTATTCCTTATATACCATAATGGAATGGTTTAAGTGAAAGGAGGAACTATAGCTTATTGGGTATGGTGAGATCAATGAGGAGTTATGAAAGTATTCCACTATTCTTCTAGGGACATGCATTACGGAAAACAACACATATACTATACCAAGCACCAACTAAGGTATAAAATGACATTCTATATGAGATTTGTTGTGAAAGGAAATGCGTGTTTCCAAATTTAAATGTGTGGGGATGTGGAGGTTTGGTAAGGTATCTTCAAGTAACAAACTTTCACCTGAATCCACAATGTGTATCCTTAGAGGATATCATAAAGAAACAAGGGGATATTATTTATAAGACATATAAGATAAAAATATAATAGTGGAAAGTCATTCCATATTACTTGAGAGGGATCACATCTACAAAAGAGATAATGGGGAGAGATATAATTCGATGAACTCTAGACTAAAACAAGAATTGGTATCAGAATAAGTTTCACAAAGCATTGTCAAAGAGTTTTTTTCTAAAGACCAAATTATTACATAAGAGTAACAGAGAGGTTAGAGTACTATAAATATCTTGTTTTCTAGTCAAAATTACAGGTTACACATTATTAGTTGATAATAAGGAACCCATCACCTATAAGGAAGAGGAAAATAGATTAAAATATGTAAAATGGAAAGAAGTTATGAATTATAAGATGAATTTTATATAGCAAAACCAAGTGTTGATTTTAGTAGATCTTCCAGTGGATGCAAATACCATTGGGTAAAAATGGGTATTCAAGAAGAAACAACACATGAACAGATAATAAAATACCTATTAGGAATCAATAGTCACTAAAGGGTTTAAACAACATCAAGGAATTGACTATGACGAAACCATTAAACCATTTTATATGCAGAAATCCATTATAATTCTACTAGCCATAATATCTTATCATGATTATTTGATTTGGTAGATGGATGTCAGAAAAACCTTATATAATGGGAACCTTATAGAAGATGTCTACATGGAACAACTATAAGGATATGTGATAACAAAATTCAAATAAGATATGAAAATTATAGAGATATATTTATGAATTGAAGAAAACAAATGATCATGGAACATTCACTTTAATAAATCCATAAGGGAATTTGGTTTCATAATGAATGGATGCATGCCTTGTGTTTATAAGAGTTTAAATGGGAGTATGATTATTTTAATAATAGTATATATTGATGAAATATTACTAATTGTAAATAGAATACTAGTTGTAAAATCCATCATGACATGGTTAAAAAAAATGCTTCTCCATGAAGTGATTAGGTGAAGCAACCTATATTCAGAGGAAAAATATCTATCAGGAGAGATCTAAGAATATTATTGAGTTAACATAGGGTATATAAATTAAAAATGTAATGAAAATATTTATTTTAGAACAATACAAGAGGGTATTATTTCCAATTTCACATAACAAACATTTCTCTAAGAATATATGTCCCTAGACATTGGAGGAGAGCTAATGGATTAACATGATGCCTTATACATTAGTGATAAGATCTATCATGTATTCCCTGATATGTAATCATCTTGATGTTGGATATACATTGAACATGTTAGGTAGATATCAAGTAGACCCAAGAGACCTATATTGGATGGTGGTAAATACTACCTTGAAGTACTTGATATATACTAAGGATATATTCTCGGTGTTCAGAGGATATGAAGAACTATTCATCAAGGGGTATACAGATTCCAGTTTTTAAACTGATCAATATTATTATAAATCAAAATCAAGATATATGTATTCTATTTAAATGGAGGAGCTGTGAGTTGGAAGAGCTCAAAGAAACTAATGGTTATCTATTCTATAATAGATTCTGAGTATATTTCAGATTCTAATGAATCTAAATAATAATTTTGGATATGAAACTTTATCTAGGATCTCGATGTTTTATATACAAGTAAAGATAATTTTACACTGTATTGTGATGATATTGAAGTGGTGGTTCTCACCAAGGATCCAAGGTCACATCAACAGACAAAGAATATACTTCAAAAGTATCATCTATTAAGGGTTTTTTATTAGAGAGGTGTGGTCATAATAAATAGATTTTCCCTAGAGGAGAATGTTGTGGACTATTTAACTAAATAATTATTTAAGTATAAGTATAAATACTATATGGGAGATA
Source organism: Viscum album (assembly GCA_963277665.1). Classification (NCBI taxonomy): domain Eukaryota; kingdom Viridiplantae; phylum Streptophyta; class Magnoliopsida; order Santalales; family Viscaceae; genus Viscum; species Viscum album. The sequence goes on from OY728129.1 coordinate 828,228,382, forward strand.
TAAAATTGAAATTTATTAGCAGTTTGATCTAGTGAAAGTGGGAGTATATTAGAGTTAGTTATTAATAACTAAATACTTTTTACTTTGGATTACATCTATATTCAAAGACCTAAATATTGATAAATGTCTTATCAGATGGTGAGTGTTCTTATGTATGACATTAATGTGATAATGTTATCGAGTATCTATCACATTGAAAGGTTATAGAAGCTTCATGTTATGATATAAACCTTAAAGTTCTATGATGATATTCTTAAACTTATGTCTCATGGTCAGGATAAAATTCTACAATGGTACACACAGTATGCTTGACTGTCAGATTCTTGATACTCATAAATAGATGAGAGTTTATCTCATTAAGTTTGATATAATAATTTCTAAGATGGTAGATTATGAGTAAATTACCAATGGTAGGAATTTGTTTATGTATAATTGGATATTCCTATATATGAATATGTTTATTAGTCATTAGACTTTAGATTGTTATTAATTCATATCACCGGTCACATACTTTGATATACTAAATAAAATAATGATGCTATAAGTTCACAGTGTTGTGGGATACATTGGGCATGCCACGGGTGATATAAAATTAACGAATACATAAAGAAAGGATTTTCACTTTCATTATTTAATAAAGGTAGATATTTTAGGCCTTTTGGTTAAAGTGGAATTATCAGATAACATCCATTTCCATGGTAACTGATGAGTTCATTTCAGGTAGTCATATATCGAGAACATAGGTTATTGACATGAGTATGAAACCTGCTTGATTAGCGATATCGAGACAAAGAGATTATATTACATAACAGGAATTTTTATATGGTTATTTTCATTTTGAGATTAACTTCTTTCTCTATGGGTTCCTTGATGTGTTCCTAGAATATAATCTTAGTATTTAGGAAAATTCACCTAATTCCACTGATAAAGAGTCCAAGAGGGCTGTACACATAATATATCCAAGGATCTCAATGAAATTATACATGAGTTTAATAGATAGATTAAATAATATTTTTAAGACTAAGGAATAATATTTATTCAAGATTCGTTAATTGTAGATAATCATCCACCAATTATATTTGAGTTAGAATATATATGTGAGTTGAATATTAAATAAATATTTATTTTCTAGACCATTGAATAGAATATTTATTTATCTATTTTTATTATTCATCATGTAATAAATATTTATTTATTTTATAAATAAATAATATATTTTGTTATGTGAATATTAAATAAATATTTATTTTCATGTTTGTGAATATTATATTTCTTGGAATAAATATATTTAATTCATAGCTGGAGAATAATATATATATATATATTGAATGAATAATATTTATTTGATTAAATACTTATTATTATTAATTTTTGATAAATATTGAGAAAGGAGGATGTGCCATGTTAAGGGCCTAGTGACATAAATGATATAATCATTAAATATCATTCGACTAAATATGAATTTATTTATTAAAATTAACTGAAATTTATATGTTCACAAGTTGTTGCATGACAATATATAATAATAACACTATCATTATTTATATTTTTCATGAGAGACATATTAGGTTTGATATTTGATAAAGGGCCTATGTGCAATTATTAATATTAAACCCTAACTATATATTCTCATATTAAATAATTTTAGAGAGAGATTGTGCGTAATGATTTTCCTCTCTAGATATTTATATCAAGACCAAATAAGAGCATATCTGTCCTATAAAGAATTTAAGAATAACTCCATCTCCTCCCCCCTCTCACATTTGAGAAAATAAGAGAAGAAATCTTTAAGAGTGAAGGATTTCTTATTATGATCAAAATAAAGTGACACAAGATGACCAATATCTCTACACTAGCACCCAAAATTCTATCATTGACACTTGTTGATTGTAGAGAACATATAGATACCACTAGAGGGATTATACTATAGATCCACTACCACAAAACTGGGCAAGGCCTGCACCCCCTTTATCAGCGCTAAAAAAATCGCTGATAAAGGACACCTTTATCAGCGCTAAAACTAGCGTTGATAAAGGCCCGCCCCTTTATCAGCGCATTTTTAGCGCTGATAAACGGATTATTTATCAGCGCTAACAAAGCGATGATAAAGGTTGTATTTATCAGTGCTTTTCATTTTAGCGCTGATAAATACACCCTTTATCAGTGCTTTTTACTAGCGCTGATAAAGGGTCCCGCGGATTTGTTAAAAACCCGTGGGTCCTCTTCCTCCTCCCCGCACACAATCAAGCTCTCGCGAAAGCCCTCGTCTGCACCGCTGCCACCGCCTCCTCCTCCTCCGCCGCGGCCACTGCCTCCTCCTCTGCTTCTGCTCCTTCTCCTCCTCCTCCACCGGCCTCATCCTCCTCCTCCTCCGGTGCCTCCGGTGCCTCCGCCCTGCCTCAGCCCTGCCTCTGCGCCGCTGCCGCCGGTGCCTCCTCCTCCACCGCGGCCTCCTCCTCCTCTGCCGGTGCCTCCTCCTCCTCCGCCGGTGCCTCCTCCTCCACCGCGGCCTCCTCCTCCACCGCGGCCTCCTCCTCCTCCGCCAGTGCCTCTGTGGAATCCTCCTCCTCCACGACCTCCTCCTCCTCCATTGTGCAGTATGCTATGCCCAATAATTGTGATTTGCTTTGTTTTTTATTTTTGTTCTATATTTAAACTATCATGATTTGTGTGAATCAATTTTATTTGAAGTGGGTGGGGGGGGGGGGGTGCAGGTGCTGCGGGGGTGTAGTGGGTGGGGGGGTGTGCAGGTGGGGGTGTTTAGGTGGGGGAGATGTGCAGTGGGTGAACATGTGTAGGTGGGGCGTATAATGGGTGGTCTATTGGGTGTGAGGTGGGGGGTTTACAGGTTGGGGGTGGGGGTGGGCTGTGCAGGTGGGGGTGGGTGGGATATGCAAGTGGGAGGGGGGTGGGGGGGGGGGGTTGTTCAAGTGGGTTGTGGGGAAGAGAGTGTTCTAGTTGGGGGGGGGGTCTAGGTAGGTGGGAGTCTATTGGTGGGTGAGGTTGGGGGGTGTACAAGTGGGGGGGTGTGAAGGTGGGGGTGGGGGAGGGGGGTTGTGCAAGTGTGGGGGGGGGGGGGGTGTAGTGGGTGGATGGGAGGGGGGATGTGCAGGAGTCTGCTGGGGGAGATATGGGGAGGGGGGATGTGCATGTGGGAAGTCGACACTTCCATAGTTTTCCAATAAGCACTGGGAAGTCATCCCTTCTAGATATTTGGATAGGCCTGAGGCCTCTTAGGTTTTGGTTCTTGTCTATTTATCTTGATGAGTAAGGAATCATATGATCTAAAAGTGACATCAACTATATATGATTAATTATTTCTCCCACAAAACAATTTTCTAGAAATAATATATCTTTGGAAGGTGAGGGAGCCTTTTGGAATTCTTTCATATAGATACCAATCAAGGAAAGTATCCATATATATCCACCTAGAGTAGGGACCTCTGCGGCGGCCGCCTCCTCCTCCTCCGCCGCGGCCGCCGCCTCCTCCTCTGCTCCTCCTCCTCCTCCTCCTCCTCCACCAGCCTCATCCTCCTCCTCCTCTGCTGCCTCCGCCGATGCCTCATCCTCCTCCGCCGGTGCCGCCGGTGCCTCCGCGGCCTCCTCCTCCTCCGCCGGTGCCTCTGCGGCCTCCTCCTCCTCCGCCGTCATGCCGCGGTCACGCTGCGGTCATGCCGCGGTCACGCCGCGGTCATGACCACCGCGGCCTGACCGCGGTCACGCCGCGGTCACGCCGATGCCTCCGCGGCCGCCGCCTCCTCCTCCTCCGCCGCGGCCGCCGCCTCCTCCTCTGCTCCTACTCCTCCTCCTCCTCCTCCACCGGCCTCATCCTCCTCCTCCTCCGCTGCCTCCGCTGCCTCTGGTGCCTCCTCCCTGCCTCCGCCCTGCTTCTGCGCTGCCGCCGGTGCCTCCTCCTCCACCGCGGCCTCCTCCTCCACCACCGCGGCCTCGTCCTCCTCCTCCGTTGCCTCCGCTGCCTCCTCCTCCTCCTCTGCCGCGGCCGCCGCCTCCTCCTATGATCCTGCTCCTCCTCCCCTCCACCGGCCTCATCCTCCTCCTCCTCCGCTGCCTTCGCTGCCTCCGCCCTGCCTCCGCCCTGCCTCCGCGCTGCCGCCGGTGCCTCCGGTGCCTCCTCCTCCACCGCGGCCTCCTCCTCCTCCGCTGATGCCTCTTCCTCCTCCGCCGGTGCCACCAGTGCCTCCACGTCTCCTCCTCCTCCGCGGTCACACCACGGTCATGCTGCGATCATGCTGCGGTCACGCCGCGGTCATGTCGCGGTCACGCCGCGGTCACGCCGGTGCCTCCGCGGCCGCCGCCTCCTCCTCCTCCGCCGCGGATGCCGCCTCCTCCTCCTCCGCCGCGGACGCCACCTCCTCCTCTACTCCTGCTCCTCCTCCTCCTCCTCCACTGGCCTCATCCTCCTCCTCCTCCGCTGCCTCCGCTGCCTCCGCTGCCTCCGCCCTGCCTCTGCCCTGCCTCTGCGCTACCGCCGGTGCCTCCTCCTCCACCGCGGCCTCCTCCTCCTCCACCGATGCCTCCTCCTCCTCCGCCGGTGCCTCCGCGGCCGCCTCCTCCTCCGCGGTCACACCGCGGTCACGCCGCGGTCACGCCGGTGCCTCTGCGGCCGCCGCCTCCTCCTCCTTCTCCGCGGCCGCCTCCTCCTCCTCTGCTCCTGCTCCTCCTCCTCCTCCTCCACCGGCCTCATCCTCCTCCTCCGCTGCCTCCGCTGCCTCCGCTGCCTCCGCCCTGCCTCCGCCCTGCCTCTGCGCTGCCGCCGGTGCCTCCTCCTCCACCACGACCTCCTCCTCCTCCACCGCGGCCTCCGCCTCCTCCTCCGCTGCCTCCGCTGCCTCCTCCTCCTCCGCCGTGGCCGCCTCCTCCTCCTCTGATCCTGCTCCTCCTCCCCTCCACCGGCCTCATCATCATCCTCCTCCGCTGCCTTCGCTGCCTCCGCCCTGCCTCCGCGCTGCCGCCGGTGCCTCCTCCTCCACCGCGGCCTCCTCCTCCTCCGCCGATGCCTCCTCCTCCTCCACCGGTGCCGCCGGTGCCTCCACGTCTCCTCCTCCTCCGCGATCACGCCGCGGTCGCGCCGCGGTCGCGCCGCGGTCGCGCCGCGGTCGCGCCGCGGTCACGCCGGTGCCTCTGCGGCCGCCGCCTCTTCCTCCTCCACCGTGGCTGCCTCCTCCTCCTCCTCCTCCTCCTCCACTGGCCTCATCATCCTCCTCCTCCGCTGCCTCCGCTGCCTCCGCCCTGCCTCCGCCCTGCCTCTGCGCTGCCGCCGGTGCCTCCTCCTCCACTGCGGCCTCCTCCTCCTCTGCCGATGCCTCCTCCTCCTCCGCTGGTGCCTCCGGTGCCTCCGCGACCGCCTCCTCCTCTGCGGTCATGCCGCGGTCACGCCTCGGTCAGGCCGCAGTCACACCGTGGTCACGCCGTGGTCACGTCGCGGTCACCCCGTGGTCACGCTGGTGCCTCTGCGGCCGCCGACTCCTCCTCCTCTGCCACGGCCGCCGCCTCCTCCTCTGCTCCTGCTCCTCCTCCTCCTCCTCCACCGGCCTCATCCTCCTCCTCCTTCGCTGCCTCCGCCGATGCCTCCTCCTCCTCCGCCGGTGCCTCCGGTGCCTCCGCGGCCTCCTCCTCCTCCGCCGTCACGCCGCGGTCAAGCCGTGGTCACGCCGCGGTCACACCGCGGTCACGCCGCGGTCACGCCGCGGTCACGCTGCGATCACACCGCGGTCACGCCGCGGTCACGCCGCGGTCACGCCGCGGTCACGCCACGGTCACGCCGATGCCTCCGCGGCCGCCGCCTCCTCCTCCTCCGCCGCGGCCACCTCCTCCTCCTCTGCTCCTGCTCCTCCTCCTCATCCTCCACCGGCCTCATCCTCCTCCTCCTCCGCTGCCTCCGCCGATGCCTCCTCCTCCTCCGCCGGTGCCGCCGGTGCCGCCGGTGCCTCCGCGGCCTCCTCCTCCTCCGCCGGTGCCTCTGCGGCCTCCTCCTCCTCCGCGGTCACGCCGCGGTCACGCCGTGGTCACGCCGCGGTCACGCCACGGTCACGCTGTGGTCACGCCGCGTATTACAATATATAAGAGGAGTACTCCGATAATCTGGAGGTTGTTTTGGGTGTTTTTAGAGAGCTTTGTCTTTATTAAAATATTATAAATTCCCCATATTTTGTTTAAGAAGTATTGTTTCATGGTCACATTTTTTCCTTGGAAGGAGTTTTAGGTTATCTAGAAAAGGTTCGAGAAGTCATTTCTCCAAATCAGTCAGAGAATGTATTCAAGATCCACAATATTCTAGACTTAGTCATTTCATGGTCACATTATTTCCTTGAAGTATCTTGTTTAATATCTAAATTATACTCATATTCCTTCTCCTCTAACCTATATACTCATCCTATGGACTTCAAATAGGATTAATATAAATAAATAATGGATGAATGGCAATCGGTTGACAAAACAGTATGAAGAAGGCGTGAAAGAGTTTATCAAGTTTGCAAAATATCATGCATGTGACTCTTCTCAAATCCTTTGTCCGTGTTTACGCTGTTGTTATTCAAAACAAATTAGTCCAGATGAGTTGGAAGAACAGTTGATCTGTCACGGAATAGATCAAAGTTATACATTTTGGAATAAACATGGGGAAACAACGAATATAGGTAGTGACTGGGGTGACACTGCGTTTTATGGATCATCTGATATGATTACAAACATGAACAATGAAGATGACCGTATGAAGGATGTGATTACAGATGTGAATGATGATGAAGATCGTATTGAGGAAATGAAAAGGACCTTCGAAGATGAACTTCGTGATTGCCCAAAATTGTTTGAGAAGTTAAATAGTTGTGCAAAGACTCCATTGTATGCTGGTTGCACTAAATATATAGCATTGTCAGCCGTACTAAAGCTGTATAATTTGAAAGCAGATAACAGGTGGAGTGACGACAGTTTTACAAAACTACTTGCCCTCTTGAATGACATGCTCCCAGAAGACAATGAGCTCTCGAGCCGAACATACGATGCCAAACGAATGCTACGATCTATGGGTATGATCTCTGAAAGAATACACGCCTACTCGAATGACTGTATACTATTTCTCAAGGACCACAAATCACTTAAAGAATGCCCAAAGTGTGGTGCATCTCGATACAAGAAAGATGAATCCAGCCATACTAAAGTTGTATGGTACTTTCCAATCATTCCAATGTTTAGACGCCTATATGGAAGTGAGGAGACTGCAGAACAATTAACATGGCATGCAGATACAAGAATTAAAGATGGGATACTACGTCACCCGGCAGAATCTCCTCAGTAGAAGAGAATCGATCACGAGTATCCTGAATTTGGAAACGAGTCGAGAAACCTTCGTCTTGCATTATCTACAGATGGAGTGAATCCTTTTGGTTTCCAAAGCAACAGTCACAGTACATGGCCGGTTATGTTGATAAATTATAAATTACCACCGTGGTTATGCATGAAACAAAAATACATCATGTTATCTCTGCTTATATCAGGACCAAAACAACCGGGTAATGATATTGATGTTTATTTAGCTCCATTGATCGAAGATTTGAAATTATTGTGGGATTCAGGTGTTACATTGTATGATGCTTACAGAAAGGAAGATTTCACTTTGAGAGTCATGTTGTACGGGATGATAAATGACTTCCCTGCTTATGGAAATTTGTCAGGATATAGCATTAAAGGAACTCAAGGCTGTCCCGTTTGCGAAGAAGGTACAAAATCAATTAGGTTGAAACATTCATCGAAAACCATGTTTCTAGGACATCGCAGATTTCTACCACGACAACATAAGTACCGTTCTTGGAAGACATCATTCGATGGAAGTTCAGAAGAACGTACAACACCGTCTCCACTAACAGGCGATCAATTGTTTGAGAAAGTTAAAAATGTGGACACTACTTTTGGTAAACCGGCTTCGAAAAACCTTACGAAAATCAGTTGGAAAAAGAGATCAGTTTTTTTTGAATTACAATACTGGAATTGTCTGTATGTAAGAAATTTTATTGATGTTATGCATGTAGAAAAAAATTTATTTGACAGTGTTATCGGCACATTTCTAAATACATCTGGCAAAACAAAAGATGGAATTAAGGCTAGGTTGGACATGGTTGAGATGGGAATACGAGAAGAGTTGGCACTAGTGGAGGGTGAAAAACGAACATTTCTTCCTCCTGCTGCTTACACTCTTTCCAGGCAGGAGAGATATCAGTTTTGCAACTTCTTGAATGACGTAAAGGTTCTAGAGGGGTATTCGTCAAATATCAGTAACCTTGTGTCAATGAGCGACTTGAAGTTAAAAGGTCTGAAATCACATGACTGTCATGTTTTGATGAAAAATCTCATTCCAATTTCTTTACGTTGCATTTTGCCCAAGAATGTCTGCCATACATTAACGAAACTGTGTTTCTTCTTCAAAGCTATATGTAGCAAAGTTATAGACCCGGCGAAATTTCCAGCTATGGAAAAATAAATTGCCGTCATATTATGTGAATTAGAAATGTTCTTCCCGCCTTCATTTTTTGATATGATGGTTCATTTGATGGTCCACTTGGTGAGAGAGATTCGACTATGTGGTCCTGTACATTACAGATGGATGTACCCCATTGAACGGTATATGAAGATTTTGAAAGGGTATGTCAAAAATCGAAGTCGGCCAGAGGGTTGTATTGCAGAGCAATATATTGTTGAGGAAGCCGTTGAATTCTGTAATGAATACTTGTCTGGTGTGGAAAGCATTGGCTTACCGAAATCTCATCACACTAGGCGGCTTGAGGGTGAAGGAATTTCTGGAAGAAAGGTTGTCACAATCAATGTTACAGATTGGGAGCAGTCCCACATTTATGTTTTGCATAACAGTTTCGACGTTGACCCATATGTTGAAATCCACAAAGAAATTCTTAGGCGTTTGAATCCATCAAGGGCTAAAAAATGGATATCAGATACACATAATCGACAATTTATAGGATGGTTTTGAGATCATATTTTTAAGAAGTCAGATGGAAATCCAGAGTCAATTTCGGAACGACTTCGATGGCTAGCCTGAGGACCAAGTGTGTATGCATTGTCTTACAATGCTTATGTAGTTAATGGTTATACATTTTATACTAATGAACATGATGAAGACAGTACCATGCAGAATAGTGGGGTTACACTTGTGGCTGAAGCGATGCATGTTTCTGGTGCTAAGGACAGAAATCCAATTTATGCGAATATGTCATACTTTGGCATCATCAAACAAATATGGGAGTTGGATTATACGAAATTTCAAGTTCTGATATTTCAATGCAAGTGGGTTGATAACAGGAGTGCTGTTAAAATAGATGATTTGGGATTCGTGAAAGTTGATTTCAGTAAGGAAGGGGAGAAAGATGAACCATTTATAATGGCATCATAGGCAGTGCAAGTATTTTATGTTCCAGATCCCGCAAACGGAAACTGGTCAATTGTTCTGTTATCGACCAAAACAGCTGAAGGGTCAGATGAAAATTCAACGGAAGATGACCCTTTCATTGGGACTTAGCAATCATTTCGCAGTGGTCCCAATGTAGACGATGTTTTGTATGTAAGAGGAGACCACAATGAAGGGATATGGATAGTTGATAGAGGGGTAAAATCCCTTCAGCCTTTTAAAAAAAAAGGGAGTTCAATAATAAGGTTATTGATTTTTATTGTAATATAGATTGTGTTACATTATGTTATTATCTGTTCGCTGCTGCTTTTATGTGATTTAAATTAAATTTTAAACCAGTTCTGCAGATAATGACTTCTTCACCTGCTGATGCACCCAATGAAAGACAACAAGTCTCTCAACCTGTTGCAGCTAGTCCCACTGCTGATGTACAACAGGTCTCTCAACCTGTTGCAGCTGGTGTCAGTGCCGATGCTAGCACTTCAGAGATACATAATGATGATGCAGAAACTGAGGAAATGGTAGGTGATGAAACCCCAGCGACACAAAAAAAAAACAGGTGCGCCGTATTTTGACAGTTTTAGCAAAAATCCTCAAGGCAAAAGCAAAAGGCATCAAATATGAGGTGGGATGGAATAAACGAGGTCAGCATGTAAATCCCAACAAAGCCATGTTTAGTAGCTACGTTGGAATCGTCACTCGACAACGCGTGCCGATTGACGTAGAGTCGTGGCACCATGTTGTTAGCGGGTTGAAAAAATTAATGTGGGAAGAGATTACGGTAACATTACGATATCATCTATTTAATTTATTAAAATAAAATAAAATATTGAAATATTGACTAACCCTTCACCATCTCTTACAAAGTGCATTTATAGTAGATGTTTCGCACAACGAATATGTTTTAATACTGACAGGAAGGATTCATAGAGGCTTTCGCACCATTTTAACGAAACATCATATGAAAGATGCCGAAGGGAAAATCAAGCCGCACCCGCCTCCTCTTTATGCACACTTGATATCTTAAGGAACGTGGGTTGCGTTTTGCAACCGTCGTGCGGAACAGAATTTTCAGGTACATTGTGTTTGGTTACACATTGTGTAACTTTGCTTGTATTCATTACATTGATTTATAGGTTTTTATTTATGAAACAGCAACTGAGTGCTGAAAATAAGGAACGGGCAGCAAAACCAGCGTACCCCTACCGTAAAGCAAGGTTGGGGTACACTTCAATTGAAAAACAATTGATATGTATTTTAAAAGTACTTTAATAATTTTATGTCACATAAAACAACACTGTAACCATGTTTCTCTGTTTATATGCAGATTGATGAAGCAAAATCCCAAGTCACTTCCATTCCACGCCATGTGCTATGGAAGGAGGCTCGTGTTAATAAAGAGGGGAAACTGATAGATGAAAACACACAAAAAGTGTGGGAAACATGTGTAAGTATGACATAATATAAACTTGTTTTGCTTTAAATCACTATTACATAAAAATGCTTACTTATTTTTTCATATTTTCTATTTGACATAGTCACAGGAATCAACAAAACCCGCACCGGATGCAGACATACTTTCAACGGCCTTGAAACAGGCAGAACAGTATGGCCGCGTCAGAGGTGTGGGTTTTGGGGTGTCACCCCAGGCATATTTTAAGAAAAAAAAGAAGAGGATGAACAAACTAAAGAATTACATGTAATGAGAGATAAAGTATCTACCCTTGAAGAACTAATCCAAACTCAGGGAGAGATTCTAAAGAGTTTGATGGAGGATAGGCGAAGAGAACAAACAACTCAAGAACAACCCCCGCGAGAAGATCCACCCCTCATGAGCTTTGAGGCGAGCCATTCCCCTGAAAGACCTGACTTATCCGAGGTAATCAATGTTATGATATTCGTTTTTGTGAGATGTGAATCACATAGACACTGATACCTTTCATGTAATGATATTCTACAGGGTAAAAATGACTGTGATTTATATCTGTCAACTCCCACCCATCGCCTTGTAGTGAGGGCTACGGTGTTCAAGATGCAGAATGACACACTACACTCCAGACCACTTCCAAGCAATCATGTCAAAGTGTCGATTAATGTAGCTCATGAGCCGAGCGCCGAGCTACCCGTGCCAAATGACGATGACGACATTCATACAGTGGAAAAAGCTGTTGGAACATTCGTTGCATGGCCGTCGAATCTTGTAAAAAAACATGTCGAGCAGGAGGTATTCATTTTCAGTTCATTTTTCAAGCAGAACCTTTAACATTATATTAGAAAATGGCTGAACCGATTAATTTTTTTTACAGAAGGATAAAATGGAGAAGCTAAAACGAAAGAGTGGCTCCAACATTGGATCAACCAACCGATCAAAACGATCTACTGAGAGCGCGTTTACCCCACCCGTTCTATATCCACATTTAATAGCATTGCACGATCATGTGGATACGAAAATGAAAGACGCCAAGAGTCATAAAATTGTTTGTGAAAAAGATATGTACAGAGAGGAAACATTAGATTTCATTAGTGCAGACGCTGTTTTTGAGATCATCACATACGACTGGCTAGGCGCCTCAGTTATAAATGTATACATGAGGTATGTTTTCATGATTTGATTTTACAGAAGCTGATATACTTTGATAATTATGGATAAATACATCTCATATTTTTCACAGGAGTATATATGAAAAAAAATTGAAGGGATTTGCCCGTTAATACAAATTTGGACCTGTTAGTCCTCACACCATTTCTACACAATGAAGAGAAGTAGATTCTAATGTTCCGGATGAATTGATGTCAAATCTGCTCAGAACGTTTCAAAGAAGAATTACGACTGACAGGCTCTTTTTAATACCAATGATGCAAGGGTAAAACTCTAAATTTTAATCATATCAATTATATTTTTATTTCTATCAGTACTTATTTCTTTTTGTGTTTTTAGGGAACATTGGATGCTCATTGCAGTCAATTTGGATACTCCAAAGATTTATTTTCTGGATTCACTGCATGGATATCCAACTAACCGACCACACATGATGGCGATTGTCAATTTGTAATACACTAGATCCAACATTTTAGAACTAAATATCTAGTTATATAATTTATATTATCTTTTAATGAGGATTTTGTTATGATAGGGCGGTGTATGAATATCATCTAAAGGCTGGAATGAATCCAGAGCATAAAGACGACAATGCCCACAAGATCTACAAATGGAGAAGTATCTGGGTATATATAATTATATTTCACTATCCAAATACATATCAAAACAGATTACTTATTTTTCTCGATGTTTCTGCACTGTCCGAAACAAACAAATGACAAGGACTGCAGTTATTATGTTTGTAAATTTATGAAAGAGATCATATTTCATGAACAAACTAGCATCCCTGAAGAGGTATTTTTGAAAATAATTACTACTTTATTTAAAATAATTATTAATCCTTTGTGTATTTATATTTTTTCAGTACAACTATGACTGTCGCAAAAACTCCAATTCAGAAGATGATATAAATGTCTTTAGAAACGAACGAGCAGCGTACCTGATGGAAGAATGTAAACAAATAGGACAATGAAGGTGAATTCCTAATACTTATGTTATCTTTATATGGTCATTGATATCTCTCTTTACACTTATTGAGCATCTATGATGTGTACGAATCGACCACACCTCAATCCGACGCACGGTGTGACCGGTATGGCTAAAAGTGCCTGTTATCAGTTGGAAAATGACATAAACTTTAGAAAACAAAACCAATGACATACGGAATACCGAGAAAATGCATTCAGATTGTTTTAAAACTTTAGGAAAAGGATCCACGAGTCATTTGTGATGTGTACAAATCAACCGCACCTCAATCCGACGCACGGTGTGACCGGTATGGCTAACAGTGTCTGTTATCAGTTGGAAAATGAAATAAACTTTAGAAAACAATACCAATGACATACATAATACTGAGAAAACACGTTCGGATTGTTTTGATATTTTAGGAAAATGATCCACGAGTCATTTTTGACGTGTACGAATCGACCGCACCTCAATCTGACGCACGGTGTGACTGGTATGGCTAAAAGTGTATGATATCAGTTTCAAATTGAGATAAAATTTGGAAAACAACACCAATGACATACGGAAAACTGAGCAAACGCATTCATATTGTTTTGATACTTTAGGAAAACGATCCACGAGTTATTTGTGACGTGTACGAATCGACCTCACCTCAATCTGATGCACGGTGTGACCGGTATGGTTCAAAGTGTCTGATATCAGTTTTAAAATGACATAAACTTTAGAAAACAACACTACTGACACACGGAATACCGAGCAAACGCGTTCGGATTGTTTTGAAACTTTAGAACAACGATCCACGAGTCAATTGTGACGTGTACAAATTGAACACACCTCAATCCGACGCACGGTGTGACCCGTATGGCTCAAAGTGTTTTATATCAGTTTCAAAATGACATAAACTTTGGAAAACAACACTACTGACATACAGAATACCGAGAAAATGCGTTTGGATTGTTTTGAAAATTTAGGACAATGATCCACGAGTCATTTGTGATGTGTACGAATCGACCACACCTCAATCCGACGCATGGTGTGACCGGTATGGCTAAAAGTTTCTGTTATCAGTTGGAAAATGACATAAACTTTAGAAAACAACACCAATGACATACGGAATACCGAGCAAACACGTTCGGATTGTTTTGAAACTTTAGGACAATGATCCACGAGTCATTTGTGATGTGTACGAATTGACCGCACCTCAATCTGATGCACGGTGTGACCGGTATGGCTAAAAGTGTCTGTTATCAGTTGGAAAATGACATAAACTTTGGAAAACAACACCAATGAAATACAGAAAACCAAGAAAATGCATTCATATTGTTTTGATACTTTAGGAAAACGACCCACGAGTCATTTTTGACATGTACGAATCGACCGCACCTCAATCCGACGCACGGTGTGACCGGTATGGCTAAAAGTGTCTGATATCAGTTTTAAAATGACATAAACTTTAGAAAACAACACTACTGACACACGAAATACCGAGAAAACGCATTTCGATTGTTTTGAAACTTTAGAACAATGATCCACGAGTCATGTGTGACGTGTACGAATCGACTGCACCTCATTCCGATGCACGGTGTGACCGATATGGATAAAAGTGTATGATATCAGTTTCAAATTGAGATAAACTTTGGAAAACAACACCAATGAAATACGGAAAACCGAGAAAAAACGTTCGGATTGTTTTGATACTTTAAGAAAACGATCCACGAGTCATTTGTGACGTGTATGAATTGACCGCACCTCAATCCGATGCACGGTGTGACCGGTATGGCTCAAATTTTCTGATATCAGTTTTAAAATGACATAAACTTTAGAAAACAACACTACTGACACACGGAATACCGAGAAAACGCATTCGGATTGTTTTGAAACTTTAGAACAACGATCCGAAAGTCAATTGTGACGTGTACAAATCGACCTCACCTCAATCCGACGCACGGTGTGACCCGTATGGCTCAAAGTGTTTTATATCAGTTTCAAAATGACATAAACTTTGGAAAACAACACTACTGACATACGGAATACCAAGCAAACGAGTTTGGATTGTTTTGAAAATTTAGGACAATGATCCAATAGTCATTTGTGACGTGTACGAATAGACCGCACCTCAATCTGATGCACAGTGTGATCGGTATGGCTCAAAGTGTCTGATATCAGTTTTAAAATGAGATAAACTTTAGAAAACAACACTAATGACACACAGAATACCGAGCAAACACGTTCGGATTATTTTGAAACTTTATAAAAACGATCCAAGAGTCAATTGTTATGTGTACGAATCGACCGCATCTCAATCCGACACACGGTGTGACCCGTATGGCTCAAAGTGTTTTATATCAGTTTCAAAATGACATAAACTTTGGAAAACAACACTACTGACATACGGAATACCAAGCAAATGCGTTTGTATTGTTTTGAAAATTTAGGACAATGATCCACGAGTCATTTATGACGTGTACGAATTGACCGCACCTCAATCTGATGCACGGTGTGACCGGTATGGCTAAAAGTGTCTGTTATCAGTTGGAAAATGACATAAACTTTAGAAAACAACACCAATGACATACGGAATACTGAGCAAAAGCATTCGGATTGTTTTGAAACTTTAGAACAATGATCCACGAGTCAATTGTGACGTGTACTAATCGACCGCACGTCAATCTGACGCACAGTGTGACCGGTATGGCTAAAAGTGTATGATATCAGTTTCAAATTGAGATAAACTTTGGAAAACAAAACCAATGACATACGGAAAACCGAGAAAACGTGTTCGGATTGTTTTGATACTTTAGGACAAAGATCCACGAGTCATTTGTGATGTTTACGAATCGACCGAACCTCAATACGACGCACGGTGTGACTCGTATGGCTCAAAGTGTTTGATATCAGTTTCAAAATGACATAAACTTTAGAAAACAACACTACTGAAATAAGGAATACCGAGAAAACATGTTCGGATTGTTTTGAAACTTTAGGACAATGATCCTCGAGTCAATTGTGACGTGTACGAATTGAACTCACCTCAATCCGACGCACGGTGTGACCCGTATGGCTCAAAGTGTTTTATATCAGTTTCAAAATGACATAAACTTTAGAAAACAACACTACTGACACACGGAATACTGAGCAAACGCGCTCGGATTGTTTTGAAACTTTAGGAAAATGATCCACGAGTAATTTGTGACATGTACGAATTGACCTCACCTCAATCCGACGCATGGTGTGACAAGTATGGCTAAAAGTGTCTAATATCAGTTTCAAATTGAGATAAACTTTGGAAAACAACACCAATGACATACGGAAAACCGAGTAAACGCGTTCGGATTGTTTTGATACTTTAGGACAATGGTCCACAAGTCATTTTTGACGTATACAAATCGACCGCACCTCAATCAGACGCACGGTGTGACCCGTATGGCTCAAAGTGTTTGATATCAGTTTCAAAATGACATAAAATTTAGAAAACAACACTACTGACATACGGAATACTGAGCAAACGCATTCGGATTGTTTTGAAACTTTAGTAAAATGATCCACGAGTCATTTGTGACGTGTACGAATTGACCGCACCTCAATCCGATGTATTGTGTGACCGGTATGGCTAAAAGTGTCTGATATCAATTTCAAATTGAGATAAACTTTGGAAAACAACACCAATGACATACGACAAACCAAGAAAACGCATTTGGATTGTTTTGATACTTTAGGAAAACGATCCACGAGTCATTTGTGACGTGTATGAATCGACCGCACCTCAATCCGACACATGGTGTGACCCGTATGGCTCAAACTGTTTTATATCAGTTTAAAAATGACATAAACTTTAGAAAACAACACTACTGACATACGGAATACCAAGAAAAAACGTTCGGATTATTTTGAAACTTTAGGAAAATGATCCATGAGTCATTTGTGACGTGTATGAATCGACCGCACCTTAATCCGACGCACGGTGTGACCATTATGGCAAAAAGTGTCTGTTATCAGTTGGAAAATGGCATAAACTTTAGAAAACAACACCAATGACATACGGAATACCGAGCAAACGCGTTCGGATTGTTTTGATATTTTAGGACAACGATCCATGAGTCATTTGTGACGTGTACAAATCGACCTCACCTCAATCCAACGCACGGTGTGACCGGTATGGCTAAAAGTGTCCGATATTAGTTTCAAATTGAGATAAACTTTGGAAAACAACACCAATGACATACGGAAAACTGAGAAAACGCATTCGGATTGTTTTGATACATTAGGACAACGATCCACGAGTCATTTGTGACGTGTATGAATCGACCGCACCTCAATCCGACCGACGCACGGTGTGACCGGTAAGTCTTTTTATTAGATAAAGAATCAGTATATATTAAATGAGATAAATCAATCAAAAACATATTGATTTTACATTATTCCCTTTCATTGTTTGAAAATAAAAACATTTGAGTTTAAAGTTTCATATTTTAGTTTCACATTTCCATATTAATGTATTCTTTCATATTACTTATTTAATTTCTTTCATTATTTCATTACTAACATAATATTTGTTTTCTTATATAGGTGAATTTTTTTCCTTGAGTTCGGATGATTTTTTCGGCAACAAATACCATCGAGAGAGGATCACAGATATCAAAGGATGAAACATGAATGTTTATAACTGTTGTTGAATAATTTTAATTGTAACCATGTAAAAAAATGTTTGAAATGTATATAGCAATGCGTTTTTTTTGTATTCATGATGTTAAGTAAATGTATATACCGTTGTCGGTCAAAATATTGTGTGCAGTTGCTAGGGTGTGCAGGTGTGCATGTGCTACTTTGTGCAGGTATTCTGGTGTACAGGTGTGCAGGTCCTGTTTTGTAGGTGCAGGCGATGGGGCCTTTATCAACACTTTTTTAGCGCTGATAAAGGACACCTTTAACAGCGCTAGAGGAGCGCTGATAAAGGAAGACTTTATCAGCGCTCCGTTAAGCGCCGATAGAGGAGACCTTTATCAGCGCTAAAAGAAGCACTGATAAAGGGTTCCTTTATCAGCGCTTCTCAGAGCGCTGATAAAGGGGACCCTCCCTATATCTACGCCAGCATTAACAGTGCTTTTCTAGCGCTGTTAATGCTGGTTTTTAGCGCTAATAAAGGTGCAGTTTGTAGTAGCGATCCTCTTAGTGCAATGATTATATAACTTGAACAGGGTACAATTGATCAAAGTATTCATTGAATAAAGAATTCCAAGACTGAGGAAATTATTATTATAAAATTAATTATAGATTTTATGCGAAAAAAATCCTCTATAAAGTTCTAGGATTCCTTTCATCATGTTTTCACCAGGTATGTTCTTAGACATGATGATTCTTCATCATGTTATTTTGGAAAATCCATTAGATTTTATGAAAAACAATTAATGTTCATTGAATTTTTAGCTTCTATTGCAATTAGAACCTAGAGTGATGATTCTAGATCGATTTTGAGTTACTTTAGTGGTTTTTTTGTTTTGTAAGGCGGACCAAGGATGGTGGAAGACAAATTGTAGAAACCTAAAAGGCATCTAATTCATTTCTTTAATATTTCAAGAATTATATAATTTCTTGAGTGCAAATAGGTGATCATATGAAGGTGATTGTGGAGATTAAATAGTTGGATGAGAGATTGCATAGATTTGGGAATAATTTAATGAACAATTGATGTAATACCTATATATTTTAAATCAAATTTTCCTTTAAAACCTAATAATTTTGATAAGTTGCATCACACGAAACACTAAACCATAATGAACCGTGAAATATTACATAACCATTACAATTTAGCCGTAGAATTAACGAGTAAAAATAGAGGTAAAATAATTATGATATATATATATATATAAAGTACATTATTAATACTAAGACATTACTAAAATTCAATTAGTATAACTAAGTAACTAATAAGGATAGTTTATGTTTTAAAATGCAACCCTTCAAAAATTGGATTTTATTCACTTTATTTTAAGATAAAAAAATATTATAGTTAATAAACTTACTATAAACTTCCAAATGACTCGTGGATTTTATTCACTTTATTATATGGTTAATAAACTTACTATAAACTTCCAAGAGAGCAAAAAGTGGTTCATTAATGACATAATTATCATCATATAAGTCCTTTTACTGAACCTTATATTTTTAGAAATATTATATCAATTAATAATATAATAGTTTTTTAAAAAACTCCTTTTTGTCAATTTTGACACTATTTAATAATTGATTTTTGTTAAAGTCTTATTAACTTTATTAATTCGAAACAATTAATTTAATCAATCCTAACATATCATATTAACCAATAAAATTCGTGGAATTCATTAAAAGTCTCAAATTATATTTATTTGGGTATTTATAATATCAATTATTTTAATATTTCACTAATAAGGTAATTACTGCATTATCATTATGTCATATATAAATTAAATTATTTAATTTCTAAAAATTATAAATAAAATACAATTAAGTAGGAAATATTTTTATATTTCTAATGAATATTTATAATCGAATTTATCTTATTTATAACCCTATATTAAAATTGTTTTAGTTATTAAACATTGATTTTAACTCTTTTAACTCTTCTTTGAATTAAATAATAATAAATGTCCTAATCTAATCCAAGTGGACCAAAGAGGTTCATATTTTATCCCTAAGGTTGTTTTTGGTCAAATTATACTTATAAAATATAATTAGGACATGTGTTAGGGTAACAATAATATCATTTTTACCCTTAATTACCCTATTTACTTTTAACCATGGTAAATAAAAGTAAAAAGTTACTATTCACCAAAAATTATTTTTATCTTATTGAACCACATTTCACTACTTGATATTAACTGTGTGTCTCGGATTTTCGAAATTCCACTCACAAAAGTGGTAAAATTATGTTTTATGTGAATTTGCAAATTCTCCTAGGAGATGGTTAAAAGACGGTGAAAAGTTCAATAAAATCTTTATATGTCTACAATTATTATAAAATGACTCCGATGAATTAAATTGAACTTATATAAGTATTATGTATCTATTTTGAAATAAAACAAATTTAAAAAAAATTATTTAAATAAAAATTCGGTTTTAAACTATAACTCAGTGTTTTTCACTATTCATCAAAAATTAAAAGTTTTCAGAAAAATACCAAAAATTTACCCGAAGATAATTTTGATATTACGAATCCAATAATGAAGTCTATTTTACCAAATTAAAAACATTAAAGTTTCATTTATTAATTTAAAATTAATTCCCGCTGTCAAAACCAAAAGGCGTATTTTTAAGAAATAATAACTACCAAAAGTTTGACACTTGTTTATGTCCAATTTCAAAGTGAAATTACTTAAAATGACCATCATTGGATTATATGGTAAAAATATAATCTATTTATACTTCCAAACCATTAAAATGTATAATTTAACAATATAAATTATTCTGATTTAAAAAGTTGTTTTCAGTTAAAATATAGTATTTTCACTATTCACCCAAATATGAAAGTTATCAGAAAACACCAAAATTTTATTGAAACTAAATTCTTATGTCCCGATTATAAAGAAGAAGTTTATTTTGTCAAATTTAATATACAAAAGTTTCAAATATTGGATTTAAAAAAGGCTTCACCATTAAAAGGCGGTAAAATTGCATTTTTTGAAAAATACTTCTTTTATATGAAAAAAATGTATTTGTTCTTACATTATGTCTAAGAAACTCATAATATGGATTCTAAAATTATAAGTATTATATAAAGTTCAAAATTCAGTTAATACTATTCATAACCGCTTTTGAACGGCTTGTTTGGTAAGTCATGGTGCGCTAGAACTCGGTGTTGCGTGTAGTGCAAGTTATTGAATTAATTTGAAGAAATGACGTACTATGAAATCTTGGAGTGTTACATTAACAATGGTTTAAGAATAATAAGAAGAATTTAAAAGGAACAGACACAAACACATAAATCATTACAACATGCAATCCTTCATCATCCACAACCCCAACACAAGGGGTGTTTAGTTACACATATATGACATAATTAAAATAACACCTTCGATACCTGATGAGATCATTGAGTAAGCTATGAGGAGAGGTGTTGAAAGGTGGAATGGCAGAGTAGCAGTACAACGGTGGCTCGGGAGGAATGGTAGCAGAAGTTCCCCTTTCTTCAAGTGTTCTGTCTCTCTTTGGTCCGGAGGCCAAGGCCTCTATTTATAGAAAAATAAAGTACACGACGTGTATAAAAGTACACGTCGTGTAGTCTTGTCAACTCGCTTTTGTCACAGTTTTTCTTCAGTAGGTGGCCAGCCACGCCGTCTTTGACTCACATGGCATCGGCGACCAGTTGGTGGCCAGTACATGGTGTGTAGCGCTGCCACACACAACGTGTAATCCCTAGAAAGCACCACCAACCGCATCTAGAAGCTGGTACATGACGTGTATTGAAAATCCACATGGTGTGTAGTCTCTGGCTGGTGAATTGGGCGTGTATGCTGCCTTTTTATCCGTGTCCCCGTCTGAATGTACATGGCGTGTACAAAAGTACACGCCGTGTAGTTGCCAAATTTCCACAGACTTCCCTTGATTTGTGTATCTTTGTCAAAAACCTCCTGAGAATAAACAGAATCACCAAAATCAAAGAATATTTTCATGAAACATCAGATATTTTCTGAAAACATGTTTTTATTTTCAATAATATATATGAAAATGTATACACAAACCAGGTGCATCAAACTCCCCCACACTTAGTCATTTTCTTGCCCTCAAGTAAAATCTCAACATCTAATAAAAAGAGTCTATAATTTTAAAAGGAAGGAATTTAATTAATCAAAAAGTATAAATGATACAGTTACTAAGGAAAATTATAAAAGGCACAAATAAATTCAATTCATAAGATAGTTTAATCTTTCCTCATATATAATTTAATTAACTACTTACATCCTCTTTTAACACATGTTTCAACCTTACAAAAATAAGCAAGCCACTTGATGATTTACCTTACCAAAATTACACTCAACACTCAATATTTTTTTAAACAAGGTTATGCTCAATCAAAGACATATACACTCTATCCATAGGTTTACAAGAACTCTAGTTCTCCACTTTAGAAATTTTTTTTTACAAAAATCATGAGGAATTTTAAAAAAGGATCAGATGTTTCTGTGGCTAAAGGTTGGTAGGTAAAGATGTGAAAAATAATTCTAAGGCTTGAAAAAGGAGGCTAAATTATTAAATAAAAATTCATGATATTCAAAGTTAAACTCAATGTTAAAACTTCCTCAACAAGCTTTATCAAAATATCTCATCACCACCATCTCCTTTAGCTGAGTAAGAGTCACAAACCAACAAATGTGTATAAGGCCCCTTTGTTTGTACCATTTTTTTTTAAAACACAAAGTGAACCTTTCTAAATTTCCCAAATAGAGGTTTGGAACTCTTTTTCACCCCAAATGATTAAGAGGCACTCCCCCATATGTCATTTCTTGACAATTGACGAATTTATACCATGTGATTCCAATACCATCTTTTGAGCTCAAATAAATAATCATTCAAAATCATAAAAGAATTAGGGTAGGAAGGAAAATATTCTTGTAATATGGCTTCCTATAAAGTCTATCCATGGTCTCTATGGGCTTCACGAAGATAAGATGTAGTGTAGGCTCAAGATAAAGGGGTTAACAATCTTATTCCTCAATCATTTTAATTTAATCCAAAAATTCTTCATGTTTCAAAAAGAAAAATTTCAAATTCTAGTAGTTATATATATTCTAAGAATATCTCAAGAAAGAGGGTATTAGAAAGGATATGAAAAAGGCGTTTAGAATACCTATCAGGACTGGGAAAGATAAATAAAGGGACAATCAGGTCATGTCTTGAAAAATAATTGATTAGCCTAATCAATGTAATTAGCCAAGGATTAAAGTTGCAATTTAAACTATATCAGCAATCATTTTAAAACACTTAAGAATCATAATAATCATGCATCCCTCAAAAAGTTCCTACTGATAACTTTAGCATTTATAAATATGATTAACCAAAATTGCTTCAAATTTGTAAAAATAAAATCTAATAATGATGTCTCTTATATTAGTTCAAGGGAAAAGACTAAGGTGAAATAGAGAGAGGCTCCACCACACTTAATACTACACATGGTCCGCCAAGTTCCCAATAAAGAACAAGGGAAGGTGGGGACACAATAGTGGACCAAACCGAGGGAAAGTAAGGAAAGAAGGAAAGAAAGAAAGAAAAAAAAATGGAAAAATAAAAATCCCCCCGTGTCGAAGTGTAGGAAAATGGTAGGTGATGTAAAAGCACATCCCAAAATGTTCCGAAGTACCTGTGAGAGGGAAAGAAAAAGAACACTACAAGTAGGCATAACAAACACAGGCACAAGAAAGCATAAAAATATATATAGAAAGAAAAACACGTGTCTCAAAACCATTCACGGGGTCACCTCAAAAGAGGCA
Organism: Viscum album; assembly: GCA_963277665.1. NCBI lineage: Eukaryota > Viridiplantae > Streptophyta > Magnoliopsida > Santalales > Viscaceae > Viscum > Viscum album. The sequence continues at coordinate 828,251,840 of OY728129.1, forward strand.
TCATCTATTACAAGATCAGCCGGAAGAGATGGCTCAGGAGTTGTGGAAGCTGGAGTCTCGGATTCAGCGGCGGGATGGGAAGCTAGAGAAGCAGGAGCGGCAGGCACCAGACTCAGTAAAGGAAGCTCAACATCCCCCTTGGACTGGCAGTAGTGGTGGTAGCAGGAGAAGTAGCAGCATGGCCCACAGTAGATAGTAGAATGGAATCCATGGTCAGCGCTGTGAATACTGGTGGAGCAGCAGCAGAAGGGCTAGGAACCGAGGTAGGTGGGTGGGGGCGAGCCTGGGAAAGGATGTAGGCACCCCCTACTTCTGGACCAAACCCATGTGAATGAGCATGAGAAAGTCCATCCACTGGGGAGAACCAAATAGGTCATGTGGTAAGGAAGGATAAAAAACCCAAGGTGGTGGGCGAGGCGAGTGGCGTAAAACCCGCCATTCAGGTTGCCCTAATGGCCGGTAATCATAGAATGGAAAAAGGATGCGGCGAGGTATGGGAGGTTCGGGTAGTCCTGCTGGATGACATAGTTAAGGAGCTCCATGTACCGACCGGTCATGACCCCCATATCCTCATGGCGGGGGAAAAGAATGGTGCTGAAGCCCTGGTGGGTAAAAAGAAGGATGGGGTCTATGATAAGGGTGCTCTTCTATGAGGTAGGGGCATAGTAGTGGTCTGACCAAGCAAGCTCCCGCCACATAGCCACGAGCTTAGAGCGCTCGGGTCTGGTCAGGGTAGAAACAAGGGGTGGGGTGATGGGATGGGGGTAGAAACCACACCCTCGGCCAAAATCTATCATGGTGAGGGAAAACTGCCGCCCGCCCAGCTGGAACCGTACCACAGGTACTGCATCACCAGGTTTCTCCTGGTACTTAGCTCCATCAAACTCGAAAGAGGTCGTGAACTCCAAAAATAAATCGCGGAATATAGGAGTGCTGACCTGGAAAATGGAGAGCAGGGGAGTGTGGCCAAGGAGATCCTCTAACTCTCCCTATATACTGAGCTGTTGAGGAACGATGTTGTCGAGGTAGCGGCCGCTCATCGGAATCTGTCGGCGAGAAAAGCGCCGAACTCTGTCATGTGCCAGATCAGTGACTAGGAACACCATGCAGGGATAGGTAGCACCTGCAGGTCCTGGACCAGGTGCAGGTGCAGCAGCAAGATCTAGCTCTGGGGGTGGATCGACTGTAGTAGGTGAAGGGTCGCTGGATGGGGCAGTCGAGGAAGGGCCAGCTGCGGAGGAAGATATCTTCGGGGGAGTGGCAGTTGGGAGAGATGGAAGTATGGTGCTCAGACCAGCCTCGGTGGAGGGAGTGAGGGGTGGATGGGAGGCCAATGGCGGGAGATCGTAGACCAGATCATCTGGGTCTAGCTGCATCGGAGGTTGGAGTCAAATCCACCGAAAAATAGGCCTCTCGCTCTCAGTGGTGGAGGCTGGCCGCTTCCCTCGGAAAGGATCGTGATATGCCATAACTTGGACCGAGGATCACAATGCAAGAAGAATCAGAACTTGAAACGAACCAAATCGATGGATCTGAGAATGGTGGTTTGGGTGGCATTCGAGAGAAGAAAACGGGAAGAAGAAGAGGAGAGGGGGAAGCCGCATGACACAGCATGAAGCCGGGTGGCCTGCGGCTTATATAGCCGAGGTACACAGCGTGTACCTCTGAACTACACGCCGTGTATCTCAATTTTTGTTAAAAAAACAACATATATATATATATATAATTATATAGTAAAATTTATAATAATTATTATTAATAACTAAAATAAAAATAGATATATATTGATATATACATATTTTAATACAAATAAAACTATACATGATGTGTATCGGGAAATACACGCCCTGTGTTTTAAAATTGGAAAAAGATAAGTACAACCTTTGGTCCGGTGCTTGGGGTGAGGTTCAAACCGGCGATCGGCCATTCTGAAAAAAAGCCCTCATCCACTGGAGTGAAGGTTGTACTCCTATCCATATTTATTATTTATATACAATTTGATCTATACAACCTATACACACAGAAAGAAGAAAAAGCATGGCATGTGGTTTTTAATTATAAAAGAAGGGGATGAAGCAGGGAGATTAGCCGAGTTCGAACCCGGGTCTTTTGGATCCAGGGCCGAGACTTTACCAATCTGCCAACTTCATCCGCATGAATTTATTTTATAAGAAAATGTTTTTAAATTAGTAAGGAAAATTATGGCACACACGACATATATTGAAAAACATGTCATGTGGTTTTATTAAAAGGGAAAATGATGGAAATGGGGAAGTTGCCAGGATTCGAACCTGGGTCTTTTGGAACCGGGTTACGATCATGGACAACTTATCCATACCCACCATTGGTTTTCTTATAAGAAAATATATATATCTATATAAATTACTACCCACTCCATGTAAGAAAAGGAGGAACCCCGTGCCGAAGGTAGGTTGGGAGGATTCGAACCGGGGATGGCTCGAATAAACTCCAGTGACTTTACCATCAGCACCGGCATAATCCCTGGTTATTTATTAGTTATTCTATAGATTTATACTATTAAAATTATAAATTAAAAAGATAAGTACATGTCGTGTTTATAAGCGGGACACGGCGTGTAACCTCTAGGTTTCCTCCCAGGAAGCGCCTTTGTTTTAGGTCATTGGATCGACCTTCTGACCTTGACTTACCTGAGAGGTGTGGGGGAGATCGCTCCCACTGTATCTTCCATGGGATGGTAAATTTTTAGGTGTTGGCCATTCACCTTGAACGGTTGACCATCCTCCTTAGCAATTTCCACCGCTCCGTGAAGGAATACTCATATGATTTGGAACTGTCCAGACCACCTTGATTTGAGATTTCCTAGGAATAGAAGAAGACAAGAGTTGAAGAAGAGTACTTGACCACTGGGTTGAAATGTTTTTCAAGAAATCATTTGGTCGTGAATGGATTTTTCCTCTATTTGTACAATTTAGCATTCTCATATGCCTCTCTTCTGATTTCATCGAGTTCCGATAGCTGGAACTTACATCTCTCTGTGGCTGCCTTCAGATCAAAATTTAGGGCTTTGAAGGCCCAATATGCTTTGTGTTCCAGCTCCACAGGCATATGGCATGGTTTTTCATAGATGAGGTGGAATTTTGACATCCCTAGTGGTGTCTTGAAGGTGGTGCGATAGGAGCACAAAGCGTCATCTAGCTTTTTGGACCAGTCCTTCCATGAGGTATTCACTGTTTTCTCCAAAATTTGTTTGAGATCACGGTTGGAGAGGTCCACCTGTCCACTTGATTGGGGATGGTATGGTGTACCCATATGATACATCACCCCATATTTCAACAGCACTCCTTTCATTAACGCATTGTCAAAGTGAGTCCCTCTGTCGCTGATCAACACACGAGGAACGTCGAACCTGCTAAAAATGTGTTTCTTTAGAAAGTTCACGACTACCTTGGCTGTGTCGTGTGTCATCGTAGTGGATTTCACCCATTTGGATACATAATCAACGCATACAAGGATGTAAGTATGCCCGAAAGAAGGGGGAATGGTCCCATGAAGTCGATGCCCCAGACATCAAAGATCTCGACCTCTAGGATGAGGTGCTGGGGAATCTCAGCTCTATGTCCCATATTACCTGTACATTGGCATGGATCACAATGGGAAATGAAGGCTCGAGTATCTTTATGCATGGTGGGCTAGAAAAACCCAGATTTCAGAATCTTTGCTATGGTACGGTCCGACCCATGATGTCCTCCAACGAGTGAGGCATGACAAAATTCCAGGACCCCTTGAACCTCTGTCTCTAGGATGCACCGTCAGATCACCCCATCTCCACAAGATTGGAATAGGAGTGTGTCTTCCCATAAGTATCACTTAACATCAGAGAGGAATATTTTTTTTCTGCTGGAAGGAGAGGTCGGGGTGGATGGCACCTATAACTAAATAGTTAGCAATATTAGCAAACCAGGGCCTATGGGATTCAATAATTGAAAAGAGTTTCTCATCAGAAAAATCCTCCCTTATCTCTCGATCCTCTTCTTTCTCCAAGTGCGGTAGCTCCAAATGGGATAGATGATCAGCAACCATATTCTCATTCCCCTTATTATCACGGATCTCTAAATAAAATTCTTGTAATAGGAGGACCGATCGGATCAATCGGGGATTTGCATCCTTCTTGTTTAACAGGTACTTAAGTGCTTCATGGTCAGTATAAAAAATAACTTTAGACAGAACAAGGTAAGAATGAAACTTGTCGAAGGAGAATACGACTGCTATCATCTCCTTCTATGTAGTGGTGTAGTTCAGTTGAGCCTCATTGAGTGTCCTGCTGGCATAGTAGATGGGTTGGAAGATTCAGTCCAGCCGCTGACTCAGGATAGCTCCCACTGCATAGTTGTTGGAATCAAACACGACTTCAAACTATGTCTCCTAGTTGGGAGCTACCATGACTAGAGCTTCCACCAAGAATTTCTTTAGATGCACAAAATCTGAGGTGCATGCCTCAGTGAATTCGAAAATGACATCCTTAGTCAGAAGATCAGTGAGGGGATGGGCTATCTTCGAGAAATTACAGACAAACCGCCTGTAAAAACCCGCATAGCCCAAGAAGCTGCAGATGTCCCTAACAAAAGTTAGAATGGGAAGTCATTAAATGACTTCTATTTTCGCCGAATCCACCTCTATCACTTTTTATGAAATTTTGTGGCCAAGGACTATGCCACTTTGCACCATAAAATGACACTTTTCCCAGTTCAAAACTAGGTTAGTATTTTTGCATTGCTCCAGTACTAGCTCTAGGTGTTGAAAACAGGTAGTAAATGACTTCCCATAAATGAAAAAATCATCCATGAAGACCTCCAAGATTTTTTCTTCCATGTTGTGAAAAATAGCCAACATGCATCGCTAAAATGTGGCGGGAGCGTTGCACATACCGAAAGACATCCTGCGGTAGGTAAATGTTCCGTATGGGCAAGTGAAGGTTCTCTTCTCCTAATCCTTTGGGGAAATGGAGATCTGATTATAGCCTAAGTATCCATCGAGGAAGTAGTAACATTCATGCCCTACTAGCCTTTCTAGCATCTGATCCATGAAGGGCAGGGAAAAATGATCTTTCCTTGTGGCATCGTTCAGCTTCTTATAATCTACACAGACTCTCTATCCTGTGACTCTGCGAGTTTGGGTGAGCTCATTCTTGTCGTTTGATACCATAGTGATGTCTCCCATATTAGGGACCACTTGTTGGGGACTTACCCATGGGCTATCTGATATAGGGTAAATGATGCCTGCATCTAAAAGCTTGATTACCTATTTCTTTACGACTTCCTTCATGGGAGGGTTCAGACACCGCTGGGGTTTTCTAGATGGATTTTCTCCTTCTTTGAGTAGCACCTTGTGGGTGCAAGTGGTAGGGATGATACCCTTCAAATCTGCAATAGTCTATCCAATTTCCTGCTTTCTCCACTTCAAAACTTGAAGAAGTGTATCCTCCTGTTCCTGTGATAGTGATGCACTAAGTATAATGGGAAAAGTATGATGATCTCCCAAATACTCGTTCTTTAAGGAAGGTGGGAGAGGCTTCAACTCCAGTTCAAGTGCCTTGAGAACTGAAGATACCAGTGGTTGTACTTTTTCCCTCTCTAGGATGTCAAGAATGATAGCTCGTTTCCAGTATTGGCCACCCTGGCCTTCGATGAAATTCAGGTCCTCTGGCGCTTCATCAGTGGGAATGTTTGGAAAAATCATATTATCTAAAATGGAAGAACATACCAGATCATCTTCTTGTCTGCTTAGTTTTTCATCCATGAGAGTCACTGCATAGCATCCCTCATGTTCGGGTAGCGATGCTTGTTTGACGGCCTTTAGAACATTGTAGGATACTCTTTTTTCCCCTACTCGGAAAATCAATTCCCCTTGGTGCACATCAATCAATACTTTCCCTATGGCTAGGAAAGGTCTCCCCAATATAATAGGTGCCTCCTGATCCTCCTCCATGTCTAGGATAATAAAATATGGTAGGAGGATCAATTGTCCCACCTTTATGAGCACATCCTCCAGTAGACCTTTTGGATATTTAATGGATCCGTCAGCAAGTTGAAGGGCGACTCGGGTAGGCTTCAGATCATGGAGTCTAAGATTTTGGAAAAATCCAAATGGCATGAGGTTGAAACTGGCTCCTAAGTCTCATAGAGCCTTTCAAAATTCACAGGGTCCAATTGTACAAGGGATAGTAAAGCTACCTAGATCCTGGAGTTTCGGAGGAATCAGATGTTGTACGACTGCAGAGCACTCCTTTGTCAGTGCTATGGTGCCCAAATCCTCCATTTTCCTCTTATTCAAGAAGTTTTCCTTCATGAATTTTGCATATGTGGGCATTTGAGTCAGAGCCTCTGCAAATGGGATATTGATGTGTAGCTTTCTGAATAGCTCCATGAATTTTCCAAACTGGTGATCCAGCTTCCTTTGGTTCATTCTCTCTGGAAAAGGTAATGCAGGCTTGAATGGTTTGACTACCTCCTTAGCTTTTCCTGGTTCAGCCTCCAGTGAGGGATTTTTGGATGAAGAGGGGTCTGAAACCGTACCTTTGTTGTAAATAGGGAGTATAGGTGCAGTTGACTATGCTGGTTCCTTTTGGTGTATATTCTTTCCACTTCGCAGTGTTATGGAATGGGCCTCCTCCCTCAGGCTCTTCTCAGTGTTTCCTGGTAGTGTACTAGGATGCCTCCCTGAGAGATGGTTTGATAATTGGCCGATTTGGTTCTCAAGGCCTCGAATATAAGCCTCATGATTCGGAAATATGCTCTCAGCAGTTGATATGAATTTCGTCAGAAAATCCTCTAACCTTGAGGTATTCTCTTGCTGAGGTGGCTGTTGAGCTGGTGGAGGTGGTTGCTGCCTTGGCTGCTGCAGATGAGGGTTTTGATACCCTTGCTGATTGTAGGAGCCCTACTGATTCTGTTATTTCCTTGGGTATGAGTTCTGATATTTTGGCTGACTGTAGACAGGCAGTCGCTGGGGCGGAGGATCCTGCTGCTGTTGGCCCCAGCCTGTGTTTTGGTTTTCGTGCCATGCTGGTTTCTAATATTGTTGATACTGGTTCGACCCTCTATTTTGAGCAACATAGCTCACCTCGCTTGTTGAAGTGTCGAATGAAGGTCCCGGGCATTCTCCCAGGCTGTGGTTGTTACCACAGTCACCACATGATAGATGGTTCGCCGCATAGACTTGAGATGCGCCCTTGAGATTCAATGCATCGATCTTTTTGGATACTTCATCCAACTGGGAAGAAAGCATGGTAGTATCATAAATACTATGCATACCTCATTTTTGGATCCCCCACTCAGAATCCCACTGGAATCTGTTGGAATACATATCTTCCAGTAGTTTGAAAAGTTCTTCGGGGGATTTTCGCATTACCGTACCTCCAGCAGCTACATCCACCACAGACTTTGTATTCGTTGTTAGTCCTCCGTAGAGGGTTTGGACTTGCATCCATAGTGGAATTCCATGGTGTGGGAATTTATGTAACATATCCTTGAAATGTTACCATGATTCGTACAACGACTCTGAGTCGTGCTGCTGAAAGTTGTGGATCTCGTTCCGTTGGGTTACCATCTTCAAAGGTGGAAAATATTTGGACAGAAATCCCTGAGCCAACTCCTCCCAGGTGAGGATGGATCATTGTGGAAAACCTTTGATCCAACATTTCTCCTTGTCCTGTAGAGATAAAGGGAACATGCAAAGACATATGGCATCCTCAGACACGCCATGGTAACAGAATGTATCACATTTCTCCAAAAAATTGGAGAGATGGGCATTCAGGTCTTCACAGGGCAGACCGCTGAATTGAAAAAAGTTCTGGATTAGCTGCATGATAGCAGGATTGATCTCGAAGTGATGGGCCTATACTGGAGGATGAACGATACTTGTATCAGCTCCATGGATTGATGAAAGACTGTACTCCATGAGAGTATGACGTGGAGGTGGCTGCTGAGGAGGGAGAATCGGCAGGTACTATTGGTCCTGAGGGGCGTAGTATGGCCCCTAACCTTGGTTGAAATATGAAATCTACTCTGGTTGGAATTGTTGGAGTTGCGGCAGGCCATATGGTGGAGCAAGAGGGGCTTGCTGGTTCCGGTTGTCATCCGGACTCCTTGGACAACAGCTGGATTTCTTTCCTCGTTATGAGCTATGGGGTTTTTTTGATTTTGTTCAGCCATGAGTGTTCGTTATCACCTCAAAAACATTCGTTCGATCTCTGAGTCAGTTGGAAAAAACCCTGATGACTCTGTGCTCTTGGAATGTGTGAGGTGGCCGCTTATACACCTACGAACCTGAACAAAACAAGACAAACTACCAAGCATAAACGAGGAAAATAAAAGATAAATAGAAATGGGATTAGGAAAGAAATTTTTGGGAATTTTTAATTTTTATTTTCACTTAATTAATTACTAACGCAACTAAATTTTAGCACTTAAACCATTAAGCTCCCCGGCAACGACACCAAAATTTGGTCGGTCGTTTTACCGAAGGTATGTTATCGGTGTCCCAAATTGATATTACCACTCTTAATCTTAGTATACTACAAGTTCTGGGTCGATCCATAGGGAACTTGGTAAGTGAACGAATTTAATTGAGTTTAGAATTAATTCTGTGAGTTATACTGAATTTAGAGTGGATTTTCTTGTTTGGGATTATTGAAGCTGTTTTGTTTACTTGAAATAATATTTAACAATTTAAGAGAAAACAAAAAGTGAATTTTCGACATATTTAGTAGGAAAAAGAACGTTTTGGGGCTATGGTGATTAAGGATATTTAATGCAGATTGCTTATATGGTTGTGTTTTTCATGATAATTCCACATTCTAAATCTTATTAATGACAAGGTTCCCTTGGTTCAGTTGATTTGTCTTGGAATTGAAGAAAATTGACTCCTTGGTCTGGTAGTCAGGGTTTCATAATTATTATTTTTAGTTTAGTCCATTTTTGAATCGATGAATCCTTTAAATGATCATGAAAGAATTCACCATCATTCTTCTTTTAGATCCTTGCGAATTATGTCCTTGGTCCCGTTCAGAATTCCCAGTAGTAGTTAACAATGGTTTAAGAAGAATAAGAAGAATTTAAAAGGAATAGACACAACCAGATAAATCATTACAACATGCAATCCTTCATCATCCACATCCTCAATACAAGGGGTGTTTAGTTACACATATATGACATAATGAAAATAACACCTTCGATACCTGACGAGATCATTGAGTAAGCTACGAGGAGAGGTGTCAGAAGGTGGAATGGCGGAGTAAGGGTACAACGGTGGCTCGAGAGGAATGGAAGCAGAAGTTCCCCTTTCTTCAAGTGTTATGGCTCTCTTTGGTCTGGAGGTCAAGGCCTCTATTTATAGAAAAATAATGTACACGACGTGTATAAAAGTACACGCCATGTAGTCTTGTCAACTCGCTTTTTCTTTGGTTTTTCTTCGGTAGGTGGACATCCACGCCGTCTTTGACTCACATGGCGTTGATGGCCAGTTGGTGGCTAGTACACGGTGTGTAGTGCCGCCACACATGGCGTGTAATCCCTCAAAAGAGCCACCAACCGCATCTAGAAGCCGGTACATGACATTTATTGGCAATCCACATGGTGTGTAGACTCGGGCTGGTGACTTGGGCGTGTACTCCCCCTTTTGATCTGTGTCCCCGTCTGAATGTACATGAAGTGTATAAAAGTACACACCGTGTAGTTGAAAAATTTCTACAGACTTCCCTTGATTTGTGTATCTTTGTCAGAAACTTCTTGAGAATAAACAGGATCACCAAACTCAAAGAATATGTTCATGAAACATCAGATATTTTTTGAAAACATGTTTATATTTTCAATAATATATTTGAAAATGTATACAGAAATCTGGTGCATCAATGGTCCAGATTGATCATCCAAAATATATTTCTGAGAAACATATAATTGATTACTCATTGCACTTTGTTCTTTATTTCCCTATTGATATTTCCCTTTCCACAGAGTCATGGTATTCCTAGAATCACCATGGCTAGCTCGGTTCTACTAATTTGAGGTATTTTCCTACTCGTGTCCTATCAAAGCATACAATGTTGGCCAAATATGAGACATTTTCCGAGTACCTGACCTTGGAGCACTACGACAATAACACTAAATATTTCCCATATGGTTGTAATTGTGTCATGATATTGGTTGTTTCATACAATATCGCTTCATGTAATCCAAATAACCACATTGTAAACATCCCATCTTGCTCTTAGGTTTAGAAGGAATATTCACCGATCCGAACATCTAATTCTGAGTCATCCCACTACCTTAGAAATTGGTGTCCCACTTTTAATAATTCTTAGCATTATATTTCCCACCATTTTATATAGGTATCATAATTCAACTCCACCTATAGCTTCTGAGATGTCCCTTTCTTCCATTGTCGCTCTATTGACCATCTCCGTATACTTCGTTATACAGAGCATGAAAATCTTTGAGCTAATCTTCAGCTTTCTCCCTGATTAAAAAATGTGTTCCTTAAAGGAGGAACCAACAAAAACTTTAGGTGAAAAGTGGACTAAATTCATGAATTTATCCACATACTCTATCATTGAGAGATTCTCATACTTTAATCTGAAAAAGTACATCATTCTAGAAATCCTGAATGTGTGAGGATAGATTTATTTGTTTAAAATTTATTCCAAATCCTCCCATGAAATTACTTAGTCTAATTTAGCTTTAACCGCTAAATCCCACCATTGGCGTGCAATATCTTGTAGTATATATATCACCAAATTGAATTTCAACTCCGATGGTGTGCCAAGGAAATCAAATATTTGATTCACCAGATTCTTCCACACCTCTGCTTCCTCTAGTTTTGGATCACCTTAAAGATGGGTGGATTCTTCTTCTGGAACAAAACAGAATGATCCAATTTCCTTGGTTCACCCCTCATATTTCCTCTATGCATTTGCTAAAATGTTTGGACTATACTCTGAACCAACTATTGGTTCATCTATGGCTTAGATCCAACCACATCCTCAACAGCTTCTTTTGGTTGGTTTCTATGACACCTATCGGGTTTCATTTTCTATAAACACAAAAAACCATAAATATAACTCTCTACCAACTAAAGAATTAAAAATTAAAACTTACCACATCACAACTATTACAACAAGCCTTTCCCAAAATTAAATATTTTCTCTTTTTAACCCATATTGGAAAATTTCACTATGATTTTGAAAATCAACGTATTTTAAAAATACTACAACCATGCATTTTCATAATCTCACATTTGAAATTTTTTTTAACACTTTTAAAAAGTAATTTTTTTTACACCAAATCATAAATAATTATTTAAAATAAAATATTCACTCCTAGTGGGGAGTCAGTCATATTAATTCATGTCATTCTCTTACCATTGGCTAAACCCATGACAATGAGGGAAAAATTCTATAAGTGTCTCAAAAAACTAACGTACCCAAATTCTTGGTAACTTTAAGTTCATAATAAATATGTTATTAACACCTTTTTATGATCTAAATTTCATGTTTTAATGATCCCACTCCTTATCACCATCCAAAATCAAGAACTAAACCAAAATGAATTTCCAACACCAGGACCAAACAAATGATACAACTTATCCCAAAAGGAACATGGACTGACCACGACTGATACCATTTGTATCATCCCACCCCTCCTAATTGGATTGAGAAGGAGGTAGTATATTACTTGGCCTTAAGTGATATCCCAAAGACACCAAAGGCTAGAAATAAATGACAAGGGATTCATATTCAGTTGGGGAATGATTTTACCTTTAAAAATAAAACAACCAAACCAAATATAAAACAACTAAACAATCACTATAATGATGAATGTGAACCATGTAATACAATTAAAAGTAATACCAAACTGACAACAATACCTACAAAAAAATTCAGTACCATATCAGAGTAAAAAGTGGAAGACCAAAACCAACAAAGCTCAAGGACTCCAAAGACATAACTCCATATCTCCCAACATGATCCAAGCTCTAACTCCAAAATCCATGGAAAAGGTATCAAGATAAATCACTAAAGAAATGATTTATCTTACCTCTACCTATGTATTGATAAAAAATATCTTTAAATGAACCAAAGTGACCAAGTAGGGGGTGAGTAACGTAACTCAGTAGGTTTTCCCCAAATAAATTTCCTACTCACACTGCTAGGATAGAACATGTTAATAAATTTATATAAACAATTTATATAAAACCATTTAAAATAATTTCAACAGTTTATCTAAAATCAAACGAAATTCCAAACAAAAATAGTTTTCCAAAACAAAATAGTTTTCAAGGAAATCAAAAAAACAATTATTTAAACCATTTAACATTTTATTTAGCATACCCATTCCCGATTCGTACACACACCCACATATGAATGATTATGTGACAGTTCCATACTCATGACATGTTTCTCATCAATCCACTATGTCATTAATAAGTGTCCAATATTTTTATCCCCCAATGTCACACACCCCTTATCCTAGGTTACATCCCTTATACCCCAATTGTACATTCCCCTATTCAGGGTCATGTTGAAAGCAATAACTCACACCAACCCATGTATGCGAAAACAATAACCAACCAACCATTTAAATAAATTTCAACAAAAAATCCTTTTATTGAAATAATTTATATCAAATAATTTCCATGAATCAAAACCAATACATATTTTAGAACATTATTTTAAAATCATGAAACAAGCACATTGCATAACAACCAATTTCTACAATTTTCTAAACATCACTAAAGATGGTTTCTACCAATATTTTCAAATCAATTTCAAAATAAATTTTAAGAAATTAATTTTTTTAAAAGAGCAAACAATATATAATAAGAGGAGTCAAGATTTAATCCACCCACCTCAGAAACTATGGAAAAAACAAAGAATGACACAAATTCGTCAACAAAACAGGTTGAAACTAAAAAAACCCACCTTAGATATTATTCCATATCATCAACACATCCAAATACCATAATTATTGATATATATATATATATATATATTCAAAATGGATTATATATATGAATACAAGATAGGGAATAAGATGCAACTAAGACAAAAACAACTAATAATAGGAACTTACCAAGGAATCTGAGCTTCAATGGCCCATTATTTTCCAAAAGATCACTCCTGGATAAAGATGAATGGTATGCACAACCTTTTGGAAGATATATAATTGATTTAGGGTCATAATATAGAAAAAATATCCATTAAGAAGAAAAATTGAGTTAGATCCACCATTTTAAGATCAAACTATTAGCCGTGAACAATTAGGAAAACCATGCACTAACCATGAACAAGCCCTCTATACACAAATAAAAAGTTACTCCTGGTTAGCCAAAAAGTTTTGGAAAACCATTAACTTAATCTTTCACCTCCCAAAATTCCACTACCTCACTTTTCATTATTTTCTTTCAGAGTTTCACGGTTTCTACTAACCATGATCAAATTGTGCACCTACAGAAAAGCCCACAAAACATTCCAAAAGTTCTATAAACCCTAAAAAACATTACCAAAAAACATTAAATACTTAAAATAAATAAATAAATTATCACTTTATATAAACTAGGGTTTTTAATATAATACCTTAGCCTCTATAATTTAACATAAGCCTTTCATTTACCGGAATACTTTCAAGAGAAAGTTCAATCTCTCCATGTGTGTAATACACACTCCTCAAACTTTTCTTCATAATATTCATATTTTAAATATATTATATCCAAAAAATTATGATAAAATAAGTATTATTTATATAATAAAATTTTATTATACCAAGTAAATATCACTTTTTTCCTTCCACCAAAACCAATCGAAAGATGAAGATATTCATCACACGTACGTGCAGACTACTGCCTCCAGGAAAGACACATTATGTTTTTTTTCACAACCACCCTCCATGAATTGTTTAAAAAAGTTATTAAATGAAAAAATATAATATTTATAACATGATTAAAATTCTAAAATAATAATTACATTATTTTCTACCTCCACATATTCTATGTAAAATGAAAGTGTCGTTTATGTATGTGTGGACTGCCACCTCCATATAATGAAATATTTTATTTTCTTACTACCAAAAAACATAGATGAAATTAAAATATATTAAATATATAAAAGTTATATTTATTTAACTATTAAAATTATATAAAGATAATATTTTACATTCTATAAGTGGTATTAACAATAAATGGTCAAAGTAAACTTAACTGCCTTAAATGAACAAATCGAGGCACATTTGTTAATTTAAGTCCATTTTGGAAGAATATATGGAACTATATAAATTTTATAATAATGGAATAATAAAATAAATACACATATATAATTATGGAAATTTTGAATCTATTTTACAATACATCCAACCATGGTCAATATATCAAGAAAGTTTTAGAGAAATTGATCGATCCACCTCAAGTAACCAGAATATGTAAAAACTGTTGAATAAATAAATAACCTATGATAATAAATCGACCATATAAAATGAAATATAAATGGAAAATGTTCTCAAGATTTTTTTAAATAAAAATACTTTTATTTTTTAGGATTTTAGCTACACACAAAAAATGAATCAAGAACCAAGGTAAAGTTATTTTGGCTATTCTTAATTCCATAAGACATTTTTGATATTGTAAACCATTATTTATTTTATATGGTGTATTTACCACCCTATTTCATTCAAGTATAATAAATATATTTCATTTTATGATATTTTAATGTCCATTTCTTGGTAACCCTCTTTTGTTCTATTGATTCTTACGTTACCATTACCGTAATGTTTCTTTGTCTTAGTTTTTTGATTTCTTTGAAACATGTTTCATATTATACACCATGTTTCCTTTTGTAGTATAATAAATTAATATTTGATGTATTATATCATGATTATTTTTATATTCATGATATTAAAATTTTCACTCCATGTTCCCTCTTTCATGGTATTTTGATTAAGATGTTACCCAATCCGTAATGGTTTCTTCTCGAATCTCAATTTCAAAATTTGGATTTTTTTAATGATAATACATATGTGGAATTTGGATGATATTTATTTTTTAAATCCCTATAATTTTATTACTATTAATTTATATTCATAATTTTATATATATTATCATTATTTCATTTCCCCACTTGACTCATTATTTACCCTTTGTAAGAAAATAGACTCTACCTCTTCTTTTTAATCGATAATCCTTATATCCCATGACCATATTAATTAGATGATTTTGCAAATGTAATTATCTATGCCTAAATAATTTATTAATGTCATTTACTATTAAATTTTCTTCTTTTAAAAATATTTGAATCATATCTTTATAAGAGAAATGATCCATCACTACCTTTTTATTTTCAAATTAAACTCTGTTATTAGCATGATTTTTCTTGCAATTCCATTATTATGTGACACCATTAAAAGTGTTATTATTGTAAAGGTATTGTTTATTAATGTTAATTTTTTTTTAAAATTCCTCGTTTTTAATTTGGGATATGTATTATTTAACCATGGACCTTATTTATATGTTTAACCTATGATTATTTATCAACTAGGAAAATTATTAACACCTTATATGTTATTATTAAAATAAAGATGATTATGTATTTATAAGGCAATTGGATTATTTATTGTTTAACCATATAACTTATTTCTCTAGATATATTATGCTTATTTTATCCAAATTATTAACAAGGAAATTATTTATGTTCTATATGTTTGTATCTTAATACAATTTTTTTATTTACAAGGAAAGTTAATTACGAATTTTATTGATATTAATATCTTTAATGTGGTGAATGAATTAGAATTAAATAAGTGATAGGTGGGTCCCAGTATTATAAGGCCCCTTGATGCATATACTGGATTTATAAGACCAAAGTTTTGGTTATTTTGTGTATTCCTACCCAATATAAGCATGATGTCTTGGTTGGGACCTTGATGATAATAATTATGTCTTGGATGTGGAATTGATGATAAGAAAATGTCTTAGATAAGGAATTGATGTTAAAGATCAATATTTCCATTATTATACATTTCATCAACATGAATTCATTTATTCATATCTATGTGCTTATTTATATTGTCATGTCTTACATAGATTTATTTCAATCTCATGTGACCAGTTATGTGGCACTATTTGATCCTTATTTATTCCTTCCATATTATAAATTCAATGTTTATGATTTCATATATTTTGATATATGTTTTATAATACTCAATATTTTAGATCACCCATATTATATTTTCATTTCAAAAAGTTATAAAGAAAATTATTACAACTAATATGTCTAGAATAAAATAGCATGTGTATAGAATTTTTTAGAGCTGTTTACGTCTTATTATGCATTATATAGTTTCTTATATAGTGGAAAAAACATCCTTTAGTTTATAAAGACATGGGATTTGTTTGTTAATTAGTTTTATTAATACTATAAATATATAAAACTAAAAGGTTATGGGAATGTATACAATGAAATGTTTTCTATAATTTGTGTAATTATAGTACAATTACATCCTGGTTGTCACAATTGGTATCAAAGTAGGGTTTATATAACTTTACTGGTTAGGAGGTAAGTTGAGGATAACTTAAGGGTTGATAAGTTAAATTTGATCATAATTTCAAGGTATATATAAAACTTTGGGTTGGTATAAAATTTTATGTTAAGTTAATATTGGATATTTTTTGTTGTTTAGGGATTAATATAAGAGAACTTTAGTGAAAACCCTAGGGATAAATCTAAGGGATAAGTCTAAGCATAGGATAAACTCCCAAAGTTTAGTTAAAGTAAATATTATGTGATTATACTATAAATTAAATCCCTATTTGAATACTTGTATGTGAATGTTTTTGTGAAACATATTAACATAGGGGTAATCAACTTAAAAAATCCATATTTAATATTAAATAAATCTTTACTCCGGTGAAAGATGAGTGGTTCTAAGACTACAAAACCAGCTAGAAACTACCATTGGATATGATTTGGATAATAAAATTACATTTAAATTTTTTTTGAATGATTTATCATCTTAATAAATTAAGTTAATTAATATAATATAACCCATTGTAAAGAAACCTAGATTTAACTGTGAGTGATTTAGGTTAAATTGAAAGCTAATTTAATAATTTCAAACTGTAAAATTTTTTGAGGTTGAATGTATCATACAATAATTCTCTTATGGTATTAATTATTTATCAATCATAATTAAACACTTTTGGTTTTAGTAATGGTTGAATCCAAAAGTAACTAATATAACAATTGATACCATGGACAATGTATAGATTATCCAAATATGCAACCTAACAGGATAAGATCTGAAGTTATAAATCTTATGTCTATTCCTAATCAGATATCATGAATTATGATTAAAAAAATGAACTTATTTTAGTCTTTAAACATAAAAAATAAGAAAATAATTGAGTCTCATGGAAGTTTGGGTGATGAAGATGTTGAAGGAAAGAAGATTCAATTTAACCCATGTACAAAATATGCTAAGAATCAGTAAGGCGAATGTCTCAAAGAAACATGAAGACTCTTCACATGAGAAAAATGAGGGTATATAGAAACAATTTTCAATGTGAATATGAGGAAAGTGGTTAACACAATGATGGTAAATGATGTCTTTTCGAATCATACCTAAGATATTAAGGTAGAAACTTCATTTAATATTATATCTTGAGTTATGAAAATATTTTAGATACCCTAAACTAATTTTATTATTAATTGATAATTAACATTTCATGGATGATATTTATTTAGGTTAGGTAGAATGTAACACCCTAATATTTAAATGATATTTTACTTTGAATCCTAATGTCTTCGATAATGTACTTTACAAACAACACCAACCACAATAAATCACGAAATAGTATATAATTGTTAAAATGTAGCTGTATAGTTCACGGATAAAAATATAGGTAATAGAATTAGGAAATATATATATAAATAAAAAAAATATCATTATTAATACTAAGGCATTGATAAAATTCTATTAGTGTAGCTAAGTAACTAATAAGACTGATTTGTGATTTAAAATGATACCCTTCTAAAATTTGATTTTATGCGATTTAGTTTATGATACTAAATATATTATGGATAAAATATATTATTTATATAAATATTATTTTAACACTAAATTTTGTTTATAATTGATAGGAAATATAAATAATAATTGTTAAAATTTTAAAAGTTATTTTTTTTTGAAAATAGTTTTCATTATATATTTATGTTTTTATTTAAAAGTTAGATTATAAAATTTTAGAATTTTAATTTGACCAAATAGAATTCATTTTTGGATTTATAATAACAATATTATATTTACATTATTTTTTGGTATTTTTCTGAAGTAATTTACTTTTAGGTGAATAGTCAAAACTATAGTTTTTAAAAAAACTGTATTGTTTGTGGATATATCAAGAAGTATAACTTAAATACTTATAAAAAATATTTCAATATAAAATATGTATTTAAGGAGTAAAACCATAAATTTTATAATACTATTATGTATTTATAAAAACTAAGTTTAACATTTTATAAACTTAACTAATATTTCACTCTAAAAACGTTTTTTATTCACTTATATTAAAAAATTAGTTTTCATCCCTTGTAGAGATTAAATATAAAAAAATGAATTTAATATTTTATATCAATAAGTTAATATAATTTAATAAGTTCAATTTCTGTTTCAGATATAAAACTATTATTACTAAGATTAATTTTAATGACCATGATAATGGTAAGAAGAGTTACCTCATATTTTTAATAAAATATAAATTACTAGGGTAAAAATAAGTTACCAAGGTAAAGACCAAAATAGAAAAATGTAACAATATAGTGGTAAAAAACTTGAAATTGTTCAAAACATGGTTGAAAATGAGTGGTAGAGTCTTTCTCACCCCACACTTCATTATTTCCCACTTTTGAGCCATTATCACTTGAATAGTGTAATGACATCATTGAGATGTAATGGGTATTTGCAAACATACCATTTTTATCCACTTATTAAATGATATTACTTCCACCCTTTCAATGATAACCTAAAACTTTGAAATTTAATAAAAAATATACCCAATTTACCTCTTCTTTATATATCCTACACGTCCAAAATCCCTTGGTGTCTAGAATTTATCCCAATCACTTCATTTCTAAGAAGACTTTCAATAGAAAGTTCAAGATCTCCAAGTGAGTAATACTTACCCCTTAAAGTTTTATTCTTAATATTAATCATATAAATATATTTTATACATTAAATTATGATAAAATTATTATTAATTATATACTTGAATTTTATTATACTATTGGAATATCACTATTCTACCTTCCTTCAAAACCATTCAAAAAATGAATATGCTGTCATTTGTACGTGTGGACTACTTCCTCCTTGAACAATGTATTCTATTTTCTACAACCACCCTACACGAATGGTTCAAACAGAATCATTAAATAAAAAAATATTATATTTATAACATGATTAAAATTATGAAATAATTATTATTTTATTTTTCTACCCCCTCCCATTCTATGGAAAATGAAAGTATCGTTCATGTACGTATAGACTACCACATACACAGAATGATGTATTTAATTTTACAATTACCTAATAACATGGATGAATTTAAAAATATTTTAGGTGTATAAAAATTATATTTACAAAACTATTAACATTATTTAAAGATAATATTGGATATTCTATAAGTTCTATTAATAATAAACAGTCATAATAAATTTAACTACCATAAATGAACACATCAAGGCACATTTTTTAATTTGAGTCCATTTTGGAAAAACCTATAGAATTGTATAAATATTTTTCTAATGTAGTAATAAAATATATAAACTTATACAATTATAGTGATTATAAATTTATTTTACATCAAATTTTTCCATAATCAATATATCGATAATGTTTCAGAGTAATCGACCAAACCAACTCAAGTAACCACCATAAGTGAAATATATTTAATAAATAAATAACATAAAACAATAAATAGAACATATAAAATAAATTATATATGGGAAATTTTCTTAATTTTTTTGTAATAACCTTAATTTTATTATTTAAGACATTAGGTGCACACATAGTATGAACCAAGACTCGAGGTAACGTTTATTTGTTTCTATTTTCAATTACATGAGACATATTTGATATCACACACCGTAATTTATTTAATTTGGTGGATTAAATAACCTATTTACTTAAAGTATAATTAATTTATTTAATTTCATAATATTTTAATTTCCATTTCATGGTAATCCTCCTATGTTCATTTGATTTTTACATTTCCATTACTATAAGGGTTATTTATCACAATTTTTGATTTCCTTAAGACATGTTTCATAATTTTTACCATGTTTAATTTTAAGGTGTAATGAATTCATATTTTATTTATTTATTTTTATTTTTTTCTATTCATGATATTCAATATCTCACTTCATGTTCCCTCTTTAATGGGGTTTTGATTAAGATGTTAACAAGCCGTAATAGTTTATTCTCCAATCTCAATTTCAAAATAGAGATTGATTTTGAAAGATACTCCATCTAGAAAAATTGAATGCAATTTATTTATAAAACCCCATAATTTTATTCCCATATAGTTATTTTTAGGGTTTTACATGTCTTATCACCATTTCATTTTTCCCTTTGAATCATTATTTAATTGTTGTAAGGAAACCAACCCTAACTATTTTTTTTGGGTTAGGAATCCTACTCTTCTATAATCATATTCATTAGATTATTTTAATAATGTCATTATATATTCCTCAATAATTGATTAATATAATTTCATACTACTTTGGGTTCATTTAAAAATATTTTAATAATTTTTTTTAAAGAAAACAAATCCTTCATTTCCTTTATCTTGCTAAATAATACTTTGTTATTTATATGATTTCTCTTATAATTATATTCTAACATGACACAATTCAATGTGTTCTTATTATGAATGTTTTGTTTATCTATGTCAATATATTTTGACATTCCTTATTTTACACTTGGTATATTTATTATTGAACCATCCAACTTTTTACCCTAGAATACTTATGATTATTTATTGACTAGGGAAAGTTTTTACACCACATTTGTTGTTATTCCAATACTAATGATTATGGAATACAATGGAAAGTTGATTATGTAATATTTAACCATATAAATTATTTATTTGGATGTATTATGTCCATGTTATCCCATTTATTTATAGAGAAATTATTACTGTTCTATATATTTACATCTCATTATAGATGTTTATTGATTCTTAAAAAAAATAGATTATGTATTATATTTATATTCACATATTTCATATGGTAAATTCATTATACATAAAGAAGTTAAGTGTGTGGAAAAATATTATATATCCCATTGATACATCAGTAGGTTTCATGAGAAAAAAGGTTTTAGTATTTGGTGTATACCTACCTAATGTAATCATGATGTTTTAGTTATGACATTGATGATAAGAATGATGACTTTACTGTGGACCTAATATCAAGAATAATTTCTTCAATGAGGCCTTGATAGTAAATATCATGATGTCCCACATTATGTATTCCATGACCATGAATCATTTATTATTATCCATGTGATTATTTATATTGTTATTTCATCCATGGATTTATTTCAAACTCATATGACCAGTTATATAACATTATTTTATCATTATTTATTCCTACCATACTGTTTATTCAATTTTTATTCTTTGATAACTTCTGATATATGTTTTCCATTACCCAAATTTTGAACACACCATTTTTATGTTTTCATTTTCCAAGGTTATAAAGAAAATAATTACACCTAATATGTCTATAAGAAAATAACATGTTTAGATAATTAGAGGGAGATTTTGAAGAATTTGTTCAATTAATTAGATTCTTATATAGTGAAAAAATATACCTTATTCGAGAAATGCATGGGATTTTTTAGTTAATGAGTTTCCATAATCTTATAAATCTCTAATACTAAAAGGTCCTGGGAATGTATGTAATGAAAATTTTTATATAATTCATGTAATTATGTTATGAATATGTTAAGGATGTTACACATGATTAGTTCATTTTTTTAGTTTTATGGTTAGTGAGGAAGAGTGAGTAAAACATTTTGATTCTACCTTGATGATGAATATTCAATGATATATCATGTAATTTTAGTTAAATCCATGGAAAAATATAATATATTGAGAAAAGATCATAGATAAAGGTTTATATTTGATATAGTATTCTTATGAAGCTACCTCTCAAGTTTTTTTGAACGTTTGATATGAATACACTGATTTTTGGGTCTTGATGTTTGTGAAATTGGATTGTGAAGAGTTCTTATAAAGTTAAAGTGTGGCATAAATCTATGGGTTTGAGTTGCTAAAGTTGTCTTATATTTTAAAATATGATATATTTCTATTATAATATTGTGGGTAAATATCAGTATAACTTCCTTGAGGTTCAACATGATTTCAAGTCTTCAGTAAAGAGTTAGCTATGGATTAATAAGTGAGGAATATCTCAGTGTTATCCTACTCCTTTCACAAAAACCACTATGGAGTATTTTGAACTCAGTTTAATGTTAGTGTTTTTTGATATTTAAAATTTAAATCATATGTGTTTTCTTCACAAATATTTTTGGGATATTTTTCAAAATATATTAAATTGGTAGAGGGATTTTCCAAAGGGTATCTGTTTTGAAATATGGTTAATGTGAAAAGAGTATTTAATGAGTGGTTGGTTGTGATTTAAGGTTATTGGTTCTTCATTTGGTATTCCCAAATGATGATGTTATTTTTTATGAGGTATATTTCATGATTATGTAGTTTTATATATGTTTTTATTATTGATAGAGAGTTGGTGTTGTGTATTATCCCTTACGTTAATGGTTTCAGTAGTTCATTCATCCTATTTGATAGGTATATCCCCTTAGTGGTTAGGATTTAGTTTTTCTTTATTTGGGTTGAGTTTTGGTTCTTGAGTATGAGAATAATTTGATAGGTATATAATGTAATGACCTAGATATTTTAGGACCATTACCTTATTTATTTTGGGTGTTGGAGGTGTTGGGAGAAGGTTAGAGGGAGGGAAGTGTTTCTAAAGCATATATATTAGCTATAAGGGAAGAATCACGATGTGTTTATAGGTGTTGCACCATGAATAGTTGGCTAAATGAGATGTAAGTTCTATATTTTGGTGTGTGGATCCTTTACACTCAATTTTTGGAAAAGTTTAGATTTACCATTATTTATCGAGTAAACCTTTATATATCACTATATATCATATAGTGTCCCTTAAGTATGACTATAAATCATAGAGTAACCCTCATATATTAGAGTCTCCATAGACACACATAAAGGTTACTATGAAACGAAATGTAATGTGTAAGGGTCATATAGACCAACCTTTACCAAATAAGTGAAAATATAGATACATAGACCATGATCCATGCATGATAGTCTATTAAAAATTATTAAGGGATATATAATAGTTAACCTATATCATAAATAAATGTGTAATGCTAACTCAACCAAAAACCTTGAAATATAAGAGTAATACCTTTTCCACTACACTCTTCTAAAAATACAAAAATTGAAATGATGTTGCATGACATGAATCCTGAGTTCTTTGGAATAAGTATGTTATAAAATATTATACTTCCTTGGTTCTTCCATGATATTAATTAGATTAATAGGGGTAAGGTAATTTTGACCAAGAGACTCTAGGGAGGATAAGGTAGATCATAATGTGATTTCCAAAGATACATTTTTCTCAGAACCATTGCACCATGGTTCTTAGCATTACGTCCGAAGGTTTTAGGGTACAACCAAAAAAATCATGCTCATTCCCAAAAATGGTTTTTTCATTAACTCCTTCAGATTTTTCTTTAGACTTATGTGAAATAAAAATCCTAAAATCCTTGATATAGGATCATTGCATATACTTTAAAATTATTTTGAGTCAATATTAAGAATTACCTCTCATTGTAATTATTTATTCATAGATGATTTTGTTGAGACCTATTTTTGTACCATCATTGTGTTAGAGTAATCAAGCATATATTTCCTTTAGTAGTGATCCACATGTGTTCTATGAACCTTCAATTATCTCTATAAAATTATTGAAGTGTAAATAATGATGATTATAGCACTTGCATTGATTTCTATTGATCATAATAGAATCCTTTGAGGCAAGAAGAAATCACTCTAGTTCTATCTTGACTCTAGATGGTAATAGTGAAGGATCTCTCTCTATTCTTGAGAGAATTATAAGAGATGATATCTCCAGGTATTGATATAATTCTCTATAAAAATTTTGTGCACAATGATATCTTCTATTTTCTAAGGTCATAAAATAACATAACCGGGTATTTATAGACCCAGGGTTATAGAATAAATAATTAAACATGGCCCTTATTATTCTCATAATCCCTATAGAACTTTATGTCTGAATAATAATCATATTATTATTTTTTACTTTATATAAATTAAACTCATGGATAAATAAATATTATTCCATTAAATAAATAAATTGATATTTACTCATAAATTTTTAATATATAATTTCCTATAGGACCTTTAATATCAATCTAACAGTCCTCCTCAATATTTATTGAGCTCAAAATAATGTCCATTTATTTTAAATAAACAGTGATAAAAAAATATTATATTCACTAAACCAGCGAAAACATATTTTTTTAATGTTTTTTTAACAAAATAAATACATTTTTATTACCTTGTGAATATACCATAGGTAACTAAATATTATATATTCACATAATTAAAAATAATAATTACCTCATGAATAAATATTTATTCAATATTCTACTCACATAATATTCACTCAAATAACTAGTAGACGAATATATTCAATCAACCAAACATTAATAATTATTAAACAATGTATGAGAATAATATTTATTCAAAATGTTAAATTTATATAAAATTTAACCAATGTTCTAGATATACTTAGCACATGACCCTTTAGAACTTTTTCTCAGTGGATTTAGGTAATACCGCTTAAAGTCCATGGTTAGTATATAAAAATATCCCAAGGCTCATTTAGATAAAGAAGTTAATGTCTCAATGACATAAAACCTCAAAAAAATTCACATTTTTTAATATAATCCTTTTGTCATGATATCTCTAATCAAGCAGATTTTACACTAGAATTATCATCCTATGTGCTTGATGTCACTTTATTTGACTTTCTAGAAATGAACTTTCAAATAGAACACCATAGCTATGGATTTAATTTGGAAGTTACATTTACTTCAAAGAGACCAAGATATAATATTATATTAAATAATATAAGGGAAAAATTATTTCTCATATTATTCATTAATGAAATATTAGTCTTGGCACACCCAAAATATAAAAATTCACCATAAACATATATCATCATGTTTTAAAAATATATATCAAATTATGTGACTAATTATATATGTTAATAATAATATTAAAGTCCAAGGACTATTACACATGTCCATATATATGAATATACAATTACACATATAAATGTAGATTTCCTATCAGTGGGTCATGTTATCATAACCTTTTTATCTTTGAGATTACCAAGGTCAGTATTCATGAGAATAAGTCTCAATGTATTATAATACCTCTACCATTGATAACCTATATCATCTATGTCTCTTCAGACAATATAATCTAGCCATAGAACATATATATAAGAACACTATCATGGCACTTATAGGTTCTCACAATAGCAGTGAACTACTATTATATTTTAGTGAGAAATATACCCCTAATACATTATCACATAGATTCCACATAGAAAAACAATCATCATGTGATAAATTAATATTCAACACTATGAATATTCTATTAATTTAATAATAGTTAGTTCCAGGGAACCAACTCTAAAAAACTCCCACTTATACTAGATCCAACTACTTAAAATTTAACTGGATAGATTTATATGATAAACATGAATTTACTGAGATATGGATATAATTATCTATCCTACCATGATACCCATGATTTTTTAGTTTACCATGAACAAATATCATTGAGAAAATACCTCATGAGATGATATCATAAAGTGTATGTTTTCCCCTATAATCCTTGAAATATTGGATAATACCATAGTTAAAATTCACAATGTCATAATTTATTTTTTAATATGTGGGTATAACTCCACAATATGAAACAAATCATTTCTAAAATTTCTTATTAAGTAGAATCAAAATCCGCATTATACTTTCTATAATTTAGATTTGGAAACTACTAGTTATAATATGTTTTACCCTTTTTATATTATCTTAACCTAACAATGATACTATACTAAACTAATCTAAATAATACTAGTTTTATATTACTTGAAAGAAAACTAGTATTCCCATTTCTCTAATTACCAGGAACTCATCCACTTTTTCTTCCTTAAGAACTATCATATAGTTCTACTAGACAAACAATGTAGTTATCCAAGTCTCATTTAATATTTTAATTCTATACTTTACGAATAATCCAGATCAAACCTATCTATATTTCATGGTATGTGAGATAGATTTCCAAATTACTCTTAGGAATATATAGACTATACATCATAAAAATACATTGTGCCATTGGATATAATTAAAGTGCATTATTATAACTTGTACTTTTAAATACTCTGACAACTATGTACTATAACTTGGATTAAGAAATCCATCAATATAAGCTATTTGATCATGTTCCCTAGAGCTTGGGTTTTTTACTTAAGTTATTTTTAGAGAATTTGTTTACTCTTATATAACTATATGACTAACCAAATGTTTTCAAACATACCAATATTTGATGACATTTACCTTTCTATTCATGTTATACAAACACGTTGCACAAATTTACCTTTAAGATAGGTGGCCTTAACATCTAATTTCTAATATAATGGTCAAAATAACTATGAAAATTATAATTAAAATGGATTTAATCATGATGGATTAATGTAACTAGTGAAGACTAATTTCCACCTTTCTTTTACCATCAATTTATTGAGTAATTTACTAATATTTACTTATGTTTTTTACTTAAATAAATATAATATTAATTTCTCATTATATATGAAACATTGAACTAAAAAACTATGATATTTTAAAATAAAATTTTACCATTATAATAAATCCATTAGATTAGCTGGTATAAAACAAAGTAACCATATTATGAAATTTATGAAGGAAATAAATGGCATTGAGTAGCAGAAGTCTCCCTTATGAAGATCATTTAACCTTGGTTTGGAAGAAGGTAGCATCACTAAGGTTTTACCTAGACCAAGACCAATATGAAACTAAAAAACTGTGGTATGAGTGAAATCATATATGAGATAAATTCAATATCATGGAAATTTCCATGAGATCTATATTAGTGGAGTCACCACCCTCAACCTCCACTAGAGCTTACATTATGCTTAGATCTTAAACAGAGATATTAAGGGCATATGTAATTAGAAACTAGGAGGATATAATTAGGTAATTATTAATGTAATAAGTTACTTATCACATTTTTACACATTTTTCATTTTTACTTTTAAAGAAAAAGGTTTTTTATTTACTAATGCATTGATAACATTAACAAGATCATTTTATTCTTAAAAAAGTTTTTCAAAAAGAAATAAATTTATGTGCCTTATTTAAAGAAACTAAATATATTATATATTTTTGATATTGATAATATATATAGTATATTAAAAATAATTTAAATAGTAATTTATAATAAATAAGGATAATAATGGTCAATACTTTAAGAAGTTATTTTATTATAAAAACAATTTCTTATTATATTTGTCGAATTTTATTTAAAAGTTAAAACATAAAATTATAGAAATTTAATTCCAAAAGATACTATTAATTTTTGGATTTAGAATTTAAATATTATTTTATGATGAAATTTTGGGATTTTTCTAAAAAATGGATTTTTATGTGAATAGTTCAAAATACCACTTTTATAAACAACATGACTTTTATGAAATTATTATTATATAAGTATGAATTATAAAATAATGAAACTTTTTTTCTAAGACTAAATATATTTTATAATTAAAAAAATGTTTTAATTTACATGCTCATATTTAACATTTTAGAACTTAAGTTATATTAAAAAAAATTATTTTTAATACATTATACATTTAGAATTTTAAAATTAATTATTATCACTTTTAGAAAATTAATATAATAAAATGGATTTCAAATTTGGAATCATTAGGTCCAAATTATTTAAAAAGGAGAAATTAATTTTCAAGCGTAAAGGGTAAATTACTTTGGTAAAAACTAGTTACCTTGATAAAAATTAGAAGGTGTAAAACGGATTAACCAAGAGGGAAAGACCAAAAACATGTTTAAAAAATATGTGGGAATGGGTGGATGAGGAATAAATTTACCTTATCTCTTACCATATATGTTATTTCTCAATTTTTAGCCACTTTATTTGGGATTGGTTTCCCATTATTAATAATATTTTGGTATCTACAAAAATTCCATCCCTTTTAACTTATAAAAAGGTAACTCTTCTACTCACTTCCCCTCACACAACAACCCACTTAGTTTGGAACAAAATATAGCCAAAACTCTACTAAAAATTACAATCCACCTTCAATATGTTATTTTTTCCCTTAAAATACCTTACCTCTGTAAAAAATTGATATTTTATGAAATATTTTTATTTAATTAATTTTATTTATTCAATAACTTACATTGCACACAACAACAAGCTTAAATGAACTCTGTAACATTATTAAAATATTATGTTTCCATTATCACCTATCCATTTAATTAGAAGGTATAAATAGTAATAAATAAATTATGAAAAATATATAGTCTATACATTTATAAAATAAATTCATGATTATAATTAAAAATAAAAATTATTTTAAAATAAAATTGATGACTCTAAAAGAAAAGAAAATTATTTTATGCGTATAATGAATTTTATATCAATATATTAAATTAATCACTATTTGTGAATGATTTTAATTAAATTTCGATATTATTTAATTTATTAAATTTTTTATAAAATCTAAAAATATTATTCAAACCATAGGATAAGAATAAATCTGATTCTATACTAAAAAATGCATTTATCCTAAAAAACAATTTTATCACATTTTTCGTACATACTTTAAAATATAATTTCTATCATTTATAAGTATAGAGTTAGATAAAATTAATTATATATTTAGAATCAAGATGATCAAAATTTTTAATTATTCCCCTTTTATTTTTGGTCAATATGAATAGTAACTTTAATAATTTTTGTTACCATGGTAAAAGGGTAAATCCGATAATTAAAGTCAAAAAATAAAATGACAAGGATTATAAAATGAACCCAAAACTTGAATTAATTTTTTATGAGTTAGTTTATTCTATATTCATCTAATATTCATCTAATATTACATTTTATGTCCATTTGAATAAGATAATGACCTTTATAATATTTCACTTTAAGAAAAGTCAAACATGTCACACTCTTGTTTTAAATAACTATAATATTTTTAATATATGTTTATCCAAAGGATAGGTTTCACTATAAATATTATTTTAAAATATAAAATATTTATATTCATCATGGAAATTTATTTTTAATTTTTATTGAAGAAATAATTACCTTAAATTCTTGCACGATGATGATGCACACATTATTTAATTAATTGAAAAATCAAAAAAAATAATATTAAAAATACTAAAATTAATATAATTTGAGATAAATTATGTGATCCACGAATTTTATATATTAAAATAAAATTTTAGGGATATAATAAATTATTATTTTTTGAATTATAAGTGTTATCTTCATATTATTACAGTCAATGTAATGAATAGTTATAAAAACTCACATTATTGATATTTTAAAATAAATAATATTTTCTTAAATTATATAAGATTACTAAAAATAATTGATTTGGAAAATTAATTAGGATATGGTTTATAATTTCAATTATGGTCCATTTATGGGCCTTTATTCCATTTATAGTAACTATATTGACCCTCAAATAGTAAAATTCTTTGTTGTCACTATAAGTTTAAAATGGGTTAACGAGGGGTTAAAACCAAATGATAAGGGTAAAAAAGTAACCTAATATTGTCCAAAAATTATTTTATGAGATTATTTCAACCCATCATATTCATATATTTTAAATAAATGAGTTTTCATCCATTTGGAATTGAATATTAATTTATATTAATTTAATCTTTTGAGAGATTCCAAAAGTGCCCCTCACCTCAATTATAAAAAAGAACATCCTATTTCACTTCATTACACTACATTGATCCCTATATATCAACCATAATATTAACAATTATTATTCACACTTCACTATCCACATTATATAGTTTTTGTTATTCTCAAAATACCAACCATAGAGTCCTTAAGAAGTGATTTAAAGGAGTTCTTTTTAGGAAGAGGTAATCACCTTGAAATGATCACTTTATTTTATAATATTCTTTTCATATTATATATATATGTATATATATGATATTTATTGAAAAATAATAAATTCAGTATCATAAATATTCTTAAATGTTATTATTATTATGAAAATACCATTATGCACCCTCTTACCTATCATACCAGAAGTGAAAGTATTGCTTGTGCATATGTACAACTTACCATCTCCACATAGCGATACAATTCAATTTTCACCACCATATTTTATGGTTTGGTAATATTATGGGTTTTATATTTATATATTATATTTATGAAAAAATTATACTTATTAAATGGTAATATTATATCGACCTTATTATCATCCAATCTTTTAGAAAACGATAACATATCTTGTGCGTACGTATAAAATTCCATCTCCACAATGTAATGTGATTCATTTTTTATTAATATTTCAGATGGATGGTAATAAGGATTAATTTTATGAATATTTATTATATATATGATATAATAATTTTTCTTAAAATTTTAATTATTATTTAACTTTCTTTCATTCTATTAGTCGAAAAATGGAAAAAGCGTTCATGCATACGTACGACTGACCGTCTCTATGAATGGTGTAATTTATTTTTCTATATCTAATTTTCATGAATGGTTATGAATATGAATATAATGAATATATATTATTTTTATACCATGATTAAAATTCTTAAAATTATGTGAATATGATCAAAGTATAAGAATCGATACTGTCTAACCGAAACATGCTTTGAAAATGAAGGAGTTATCACCCAGAACAGTGATTTTATTAAAAAATTATTAATAAGTGGGTGATAATATGTTATAAATAGATCATAAATGTTATTATATAGATTAACTTTTTTATTTAATACATTTATAATAAATCCATATTTATTATATAGGAGTTTTGAATGTGAATAAAGAAAGGCGAGACTTGAGGTAAGGGTTTTATTTCATAATCTCACCAATATTAAGGATTGTTTATATTTAAGTATCCATTGAGGACTATTTATCTTACATATCTATGTAATATAAATATATTTTTTAAAATGTTTTTACCATTATTTTATTGTTGTTTAATTTTATTTTTACACATCATCAAATTTTTAAAAAACAGTTTGAATGGAATCTTTTTGTTGTTTTCCAAATAATGTACTTTGGGACTTTTAAATCAAAAATATGGAAGAAATGTTTTTTAAATTATATGGAATGATTGGATTTTAATTCTATCATGACACATAAATTATTTTAATATTATTTTACAATTTTAAAAGTTTATTTTAAAATAAAATTCTTTCATCAATAAGTGCACAATTTTTTTAAAAAGAGAAGTTATTTTAAATTGGAAACGTTATTTTCCTCAAGAATTATTCCAAGTGATATTTCAAACTAATTTTCCATATAATATGAAATAATTTTATGTTACATAAGATTTACTATAGATATCCTATAATTATACCATATTTATTCTTTATCTGGACGGTTTATGTTTATGGTGAAAAGATGAAATGTTTATGAAACCCATTTACTTTCCATGGGTTGTGCTATGATTAAATGTTTATGAAACAAATTTATTTTAATGAGTTATGATATAATGAATGATTTATGATCCTATGGAACACTTACATATAATTTTAATTACGTGATTGGTGGGATCTATATCTCCCTCCCATGCATTGTGTAAAGATTGATATCCCATGAGATAAATAGGACTGAAATGGGGAGTGAATCCATTTCAGTAAGGGACATTGTCCACTATGATAGCCTTGGGAGAAAACCTTGACTACTATGATGGTTTAGGGAGTGAAACCATTATACTATGATAGTTTAAGAAAAAAAATACTTGACTACTATTTAAATTATTTTCAATGCTTATGTGTATGCCACAATTCCATGTTTTATGCCAATGCTATTCTCTCACGACTCATGTTCATTTATGATTCATGTCTTATGAACTGACAAGATTTATTCCATGGATAAAGATTATGATCTTTGATATGTAAGGTATATTTTTCTTTAAATGTCATGTTCATGATCTTATGACCTTATGCTCATGTTATGATCAATATCTCTCTTGTTTACCCTTACTGAGCATCTAAACTATAACACCCCAACCCCAGTTACCTGGAGTTGGTGAATTATTACATAACATTGGAATGATCACAAGGGATAAAATCTTGAAAGACCGATCAATTTAGTATCCTTGGAAGTACTAGATACTTTCATAAGTTTTACATTACATCATGAAATAAAAATATCAACAACATTTTACCCTTTTGAACACATTTATATCCTTAGAATATCCCTATAGGTCAACCATACAATACTTCTTCACATCTTGGAAAAAATAACACATAGAAAGGGGTGAGTTCAGATGCTCAGTAAGGATAACAATATAGCAGAAACATTCATAAATAATCATAAAAATTTAAGGAAATGTATAAGACTAAAAAAAGCCTTTTAAAATTAAACTTCAGAATAATATGGAAAATATAAAATCAAATAATTCCATTTACATATTCATATTGATATTCTACTATTTGAATAATCACATGAAATATCAATAACCACTTTTATAATGATAAAATGCATAATGCTAGACTTCATAGCCACATAGTAAAGGCCTTGTTTAAATACTACAAATAAGATTTTGTCAAGGCCGTGTTCCAAGAAACTATTTTGTCTCATGAGACCTACCGATGCATCGAGGAGATATAGTAGGCTCTACCCATCACTTACTAAGTCCAATACATTCCTCATATGAAAATTATTAAACATAACATAAACATTCATATTAAAACTATCATAAGAAATGTCAATAATTTATTTATAAACCATGAATGGTGTAAAAGTAACATATCCATAGTCAAATATATCACAAAAACTTCAATACTGTATGGAAGATTTGTATCATAATAAATCAACTTCAAACAATTTTAAAATCCATCAAAGGATTTTGACATAGATGAAATGAAAACTATTTGAAATAAATACCACTTTCTATTTTGAAATCATTTAAAAGTAACATAATTATAAAAGAAAACATTTATTTTGAAAATATTCTTATAATCTTATATGGGAAGCTTTGACGATGACATAACGGCGGAAAATAGCCACACCCACCGTATATGTTAAAAAAAGATATTCGTACCTTAATTTTGTCGAAAAGGTCATAAAGTACCCTGTTTGGAAAACGACAGAAAGATTACATTAAAAACATATATGGTCAAATAAGGGTATAAATTACTTTAACCCATAGTCTAGTAAATAGTTAAAATGTTTTGAATTACATTTTTAGGAAAACACGGATTGTGGATGATAAAGAGGTCTCAGTAGATACTTACATAAAAACAACCTCAGATAATAAAGAGATTGTAAAATTAACCCTTACCTTGTACTTTTCCTTAGTTGATGGTATGTTAACCTCATGTATAATAGTTAAAAAATTGTTATTAAATTATACAAGAACTATATACATAAATATGATATCATATATTATCCTATAATATTGCTTGGTTAATAATATTTCAGTAGTATCATTATTTCAGGTGTTAACTGATTCATTTTCCATTATATGATTGGTTACATAAGCCATGTATGTTATGGATAGGATGAATTTGATTCATATCCAGAATTATATTAAGTTCTTAAATATTATTTTTAATCATAAAATGAAATTTATTCTTGAATGATTACAATGGATAATGAATCTCATCGCGTTCGTGGAGATGATAATCCTTACGTATGCACGAGCGACAATATCATTATATTAACGGTGAAATAGTATGTAATTGGATGGTATATTATATATAAAAAATAATCAACATGTTATATTTATTATATACATCAGTTATACTCATTATTATACCCATCCAAATAATGAAGTGATTGAATAACAAACTACACGAGGACGTGGAGACGGTAAGCTGTACGTACATGCGTTTGGTGACTTTGTCATTCATATGATGGATACAACAATGAATATGGTTGTACCATTTTTATAATTAAATAAAAATATATAGAAGATACTGGTTTTATTATTTTATAATGTAAACAACAAATAAATAGGTAGTGGAAGAAGAAAAGAACTTGAAAGAGGTGATGAAATATTTACCTCTTCTTCGGGTTCTTCCTTTGGATTTGATCAAAAGGGATCCTTAGCTTGGATTTATGACAAAAGGAAGGCCTCTAGGATGAAGGGAGGATATTTGGTCAGGTTTTGGCCGAGACAAATGGCTTTGGAGGTGTAAAATTAAGAGAATGGAAAGTACCCTTTTATAAGAGAGGTGATGGTCACTTTAAGAAAATCTTGAAATATTATTTTATAATAAAATAATTTTAGGTTTATAATGGCTCAAAAATGATTTATTTAGAGTATAAGGTGTGTGAGGATCAAAATAATCTCAGAAAATAGGTTTTAGACAGGTTTAGGTCACCATATTAACCTTATCTTTTAGATTTAACTCTTAGTTAAATAGTTTGACATTTACCATGTCTCTTTGTATTTTTATATTATATGGTTAATAAACATACTCTAACAAGCCAAGAGAACCCCAAGTAGTTATGTATTAATATATATAACCTTATCTAAGAACTTTGGCCAAACCTTAGATTTTTAATAATATTATATCAATTAATAATATAGTATTTGTTTTAAAAACTCAATTATGTCAATTTTGACACTATTTAGTATTTGGTTTTTTTGAAAATAATAATGGCATAATGAATTAGAAAAAAATTATTTAATCAACTATAACATGTAATATTAACTTATAAAATTAGTGTAATTCATCCAAAGTCTCAGTTTACATTTATTTAAATATTTATAATATCAATTATTTTAATATTTCATTAATAAGGTAATTACGACATCATCATTGCGTCATAAATAAATTAAATTATTTAATGTATAAAAATTATAAATAAAATACCAATATGTAGAAAATCATTTTATATTTCTAATTAATATTTATAGTCGAATTTATATTGTGTGTAACCCTATATTAAAAATGGTTTAGTTATTAAACTTTGTATTTAACACTTTTAACTCTTCTTTAAATAAAATAATAATAAATGTCCTAATCTAATACAAGTGGACAAAAAGGATCATATTTTATTCCTAAGGTTGTTTTTGATCAAATTAAACTTATAAAATAGAATTAGTACATGTGTTAGGGTAATTATGATATCATTTTTACCCTTAATTACTTCATTTACTTTTAACCGTGGTAAATAAAAGTCAAAAGTTACAATTCACCAAAAATAACATTCATCTTATTGAACCACATTTTACTTACTGATATCAACCAAGTCTCTCATATTTTTGAAATTCAACTCACAGTAGTGGAAAAATTAAGTTTTATGCAAATTTTCAAATGCTCCAAGGAGGTGGGTAAAAGACGGTAAAAAGTTCAATAAAATTTTTATATATCTAAAATTATTATAAAATGACTCCAAAGAATTAAATTGAACTTATATAGGTATTATGTATCTATTTTGACCAAAATAAATTTAAATAAAAACAATAATTATTTAAACAAAAATTCGGTTTTAACCAATAACGCAGTGTTTTTCACTATTCATCAAAAATTGATAGTTTTCAGAAAAATACTAAAAATTCACCCTAAGCTAATTTCGATATTCCAAATTCAAAAATGAAGTCCATTTTGAAAACTAAAATTTATAAAATTTCAAAAAGTGGGTATTACAATTTTTAACAGCTAGTTAGATTGGTCGCGGTGTGTTAGAATCTCGAAGTTGTGTACAATGCAAGCTATTACATTATTCGAAGGAAACCATACTGTGGAAGCTTGGGGTGTTACATTCTTCCCTCCTTAAAATAATTTCACCCTCGAAGTTTCTAGAATATTACTACATAAGAAGATTCAGGTGGTTATTCAACCTAAGTTCCTTGGGTTCCCAAGTTTCTTCTTCCATCTTATGATTTATCCATAGAACTTTTACCAGACGAGTCGATCAGTTTCTCAACACCTATTCTCTAGTATCAAGAATTTTGACAGGCTCTTCACAATAAGATAGATCAGGTTCTAGTTCAATTTCCACGTACGTGAGTACATGCGTTGGGTCAGGAATGTATTTTCTCAACAGTGATATGTGGATCACATCAAGAAAATTGGAGAGACTTGGAGGTATTTCCAAACAATAAGCTACAACTCCAATTTGTCATAGAATTTCAAAAGGTATGATGTACCTGAGACTCAATTTACCCTTCTTACCGAAATGTATAACACCCTTCCATGGAGATACCTTCAAGAGAACATGGTCTCCTAATTGAAATTCCAAATCCTTCCTTTAGTTATCGGCATAACTCTTTTTCCTACTTTGGCCTTCTTTGATGTGGGTTTGGATAACCTTCACCTTTTCCATTGTTTCCTCAAAAAGTTCTGGGCCTACTGGTTTTCTTTCACCAACATCATCCCAACAAGATGGTGTGCAACATATCTTTCTGTATAACACTTCATATGGTGATATATGAAAACTTGAATAGAAGCTATTGTTATTGTAAAATTCTACCAGAGTTAAATAATGATCCCACATACCATGAAAGTCAAGTGAGAAAGATCTCCACATGTCTTATAAGGTTTGAATAGTCCGTTCTAATTGTCCATCAATTTGAGGGTGGTAGGCAGTGCTCAAATGAAGTTCAGTATCCAGGGCCTTCTGAAGACTTTTCTAGAATCTTGATGTAAAACGAGGATAACCATCAGAAGCAATCGATAAGGGTACTCCATGAAGTCTTAAAACTTCATTAATATATAGTCTTCCCATATTTTCAAGTGTTAAATCTTCTCTTATATCAAGAAAATGTGCTGACTTGGTAAGATGACCAACAATGACCCATATTGCATCATTCCTTCTAGGAGTCTTTGGTAGCCACATGATAAAGTCCATCGTAATATTATCCCATTTCCACTCAGGTATGGGAAGAGGTTGCATGACTCCTCCAGGCTATTTCCTTTCAGCTTTCACTTGTTGACAAACCATACATCTTGACACAAAATCAGTAATCTCCCTCTTCATGTTGTTCCGCCAAAAATGGTCCTTCAAATCTCTATACATCTTGTTGCTTCTAGGGTGTATAGAGAAATTGGATCTATGGGCATTTTCCAACAATTCCTTTTTTAGACCAGGTTATATTAAGTACACAAAGACTCTTCCCAAATTTCCAAATTCCATCTTCATATATGAAGTCACTTAATCTATCAACATTAACAGCTTTAATATTCTTTTGAAACTCTTCATCATCAATCTGGTAATTCTTTATCATTTCTAGTAAGGATGGTTTGGAAACTATTTGAAAAAGTATTGATGTTTCACCTTCCATGGTTATTCCCATATCCATCTTTACTGGATCCATGAAAGTAGTATCCTTTTAACTCTCATGTTGTTTAAAACTCCATGATCCTTTCTACTCAAAGAATCTTCCACGTTATTTGACTTCCCCGAGTGATATTGTATAGTGAAATCATAATCCTTGAGTAGTTCAAGCCATCGTATTTTCCTCATGTTGAGTTCTTTATATGAGAAAATATTCTTCAAACTCTTTTAATCAGTATAAATCTCACATTTTCTCCATAGAGATAGTGTCCTCATATTTTCATAGAAAATATTATAGCTACTAACTCAAGATTATGAGTAGGATTGTTTTTATCATGAATTATTAGCTGTCATGATACATAGGCAATAACAATATCTTTCTGCATAAGGACACAATCAAGTCCCTTATTTGAAGAATGACTATAAATAACAAACCCATCATTCCCTGATGGTAGAGTCAATATAGAAGCATTGAATAATCTTTTCTTAAGTTATTAAAAACATTCTTTACACTCTTTTTTCCAAACAAATTTAACCCCTTTACATGTGATCTTGGTTAATGGGTTAGCCAACTGGGAAAAATTCTGGATGAAACGTCGATAATAACCTGCTAAACCAATAAAACCGCGTACGTTAGTTACACTCTTCAATGCTGGACATTCTTGGATTGCCTTGGTCTTTGAAGGATCAACAGAGATTTCATCCTTAGAGATAATATGGCCAAGAAAATAAATCTCATGAAGCCAGAATTAACACTTGATAAACTTCCCATATAATTCATTCCTTCTAAAAGTCATTAGAATAATGTACAAGTGATTTTCATGATCTTCATAGATTTGGGAGTATACCAAGATATCATCAATAAATACCACTACAAAGTCATCAAGATATTCCTTGAAAAATCTTTTCATTAGATCCATGAATACATAGGGTGCATTAGTCAATCGAAAGGGCATTACTGTAAACTCATAATGGTCGTACATGGTTTGAAATGCTGTCTTTAGAATGTCTTCCTTCTTCACGCACAACTGATGTTATCCAGATCAAAGGTAAATCCTTGAAAAATATTGAGCTCCATGAATTTGATCAAATAAATCATCAATGGGAGGTAGGGGATAATTTTTCTTTATTTTTATAGCATTGATCTCCCTATAGTCAATTCACAACTTCATAGATCCATTTTTCTTCTTAACAAGAAGGATAGGGGCTCCCCATGGAGAAACACTAGGGTGAATAAATCCATTATTACACAATTCCTCTAGTTGTTTATTTCATTCTACTAATTCCACAGTGGACATTCTGTAAGGGGTATTCGATATGGGCCCTGAACCAGGAATTAAATCAATGGAAAACTTAATTACTTATTCTGGAGGATGTCCATGTAAATACTCTAGAAACAGATCAACATATTCTTGTACAATAGGTACGTCCTCTATTCAAACATTCTTTTCCTCACCCATAGTTATTTCTTTCTCTTCCTCCCAAATAATTGAATTTATTAGAGCTACTGGGGGTGGATCTAGATAAGAATCTGGTGGTGATGTTTCTACTCTAAAGATAAGGTACTTCTTATCATCATTGAAAATTGTAGCCTCCTTCTTCTAATAATAAATTTTTTCATCATGGTCTGAAAGCCAATCCATTCCTAGGATTATATGAAATTCAATCATGGGTATGACGATGAGATCAGCAGATAAAGAACATTTATATGCCATAATGGGAACTGATTCACAAAACATTGTTGCGTTGATAATTCCCTTAGATGTTTTGAATGACAACTCCCTTATTAAGTAAAATTGAAAATATCTAATTTTATTAGGAAACTGGGAAGATATGAAATAATGCGATGATCTAGAATCAAATAAAGTGAAAGAGCGCTATCGTGGGCTCCCTCAAATGGTTAGTGTGATTTTGGGGTACTTAGGTGCAACAGAGTGGCTGACCAAGGTCGTCTCTCAAAGGAGGAAGTGAATTAAAACAACTTTCCAGAGGTATTCTAGAAATAAAATAAAAGAGAACAAAAATACTACTTGAAAGGATGGGGGTTGTTGTTTATATTTTATAAATCTGTAAGAGGTTTTCTAGAAGAAAATTTCATTTTTTTGTTTTTAATTTTGAAATGAAGTTTGATTAAAAAGACACAACACGAAGATGTTTTTTTAGAAAATATTTTAAAAGGCATAATCAATCTAACTCTACCTCTTCATTTACTTATTAATAATTATAATTTAAATCAATATACACTTAATTAGGATCCCTTAACTTGTTAACCCCCGAACCCTACGAGAATTAACCTTACCACAAAGATGAAGTTAATTAAACCCTAGGTTATCTTCAAAACATGTAATTGCAGCACCCTGCTTTGATTGATGTTATAAGGATAAATTATGGTCAGTGGTAAATTAAGGAACATATCCATTCTATAAATGAGTATTAATTGTGTTTAGGGATTATATTTTAACTCTACAAATTTATCTCGTATGGTCTTGTATTACCGATTAAGATCGCGCTCTCACAATTTACACTAAATCTCAACCTCGCGTGTTTTGTGTTAATTGTTCAATTGATTTCTTAGTTTCTTAAAATTTAAAAACACAATTCATGGATCATATTAAGTGAATTACATTATCTCAATGATTCAAAATAATTAAATGAAGAAGGATAGAGGTTGATCGATTACTAAAAAGAACCACTCTTCCATGGGCGGTGTAGTCATCGTGGAGACGTTTTGCATGAGCAAAGGATTGAAAGGGTAGAACCCAATCTTGTCTCCACTCTTGATTCCAAACCAATTAATAAGATTATGAGAATAAGAAAAGGGAAGAACACAGAATATTATTTGAAGAAAAATTCAAGAAACAAACATGAAAGAAAAGAAATACAAAGAGGAGGTGGGAGAGGAGCGCCTTTTTGGAAGAGAGGTTTTCACAAATCCTTACTTCTTCAAAGAATTTTTAGGGGCTCCCAAGAGACATACTTTCGGCCAAACCTTCCCAAAACCTCTACCAGCCTTCCAAATGAGTTAAAACCCCCTTTAAATAGAGTTTTTGAGGCCTAGATTTACATAACCTTTTAAGTGTGAAATGAAAAACTCAGAAAAATATTTTAATCCATGTTTCACAACCTATTTTACCTCACAAACGCGTGAATTGACCGTATTTCCAGAAGGATTATTTGTGCCAAATCATGTCCCCGAGCTTTCCTCAAAATACGAGCTCCATCCAAGTCCGGATGAATAAGATATGACCCAAATACAGAACCCATGTCCATTCTGCCGAGTCCAGCCCACCATTGTCCTAATATCCCATTTACTCCATCCAAATGCACTATTTAGCTCTATTGTCCTGAATAAAAGTTGTAGAAACTTAAGTTTGGAACACTGTTACAAAATATTAAGTTCAAATAATAAATATTAAAATATTTATCTTTAAAATACTATAGTACATTTTAAAAGGGTAAAACTGGAATTTTCATCAAATTTTCAAATGAATGATCTAATCCCAAATATTTTATAAATGAATATATTTAGCACAATGTGAGGAAATTATATCATTTATTATCAATAAAATATTCTACAAAATAGTGTTTTATCAACTCCCCCACAGTTACCCTTTTGCACTCCTGGGCAAAATCTCATGTCAAGTAAACATCAATATCAAATCAAAACCAATTTCAAAACACATATCCTTGAGATCAAACAATTACACACCAAGAAACAAAAGATATTATGCCTCATAAAAAAACTTATTTCAAGTTCTCCATTTATATCATTCAATATATTTCCACTTTATTTATCCTCCCATGCACAAAACACTTACCTCGCTTGAATTTTCTCTCATCGCTCAAATATCAATTTTTTTTGCAATGTATTTCTCATCCAAACTCATACAAGGGTCACCATAGGCTTAAAAAATTCTTACATCGCCACCCGATGTGAGTCAAGGAAATATGTTTATCATGAGGACTTTTCAGGGTTGTTCTTTGGCTTTCGGTTGGTAGTATTTAGATGTGAAAAACTCTGAGGCTGAATGAGGATGTCTTGACACTTTTTGAAGAAAAATTGCATTAATCTAATTTTCACTTAAATATGGTCTTCTCCTCAATCCCCATAGTATCAATTAATCTCCATCATCATGAAAAGTCATGAAAAGTATACACCATTCATCATTTCAGCATAAAAAATGTCAATATTCTCAATCATGATTTTCTTGAAAGCTCCCAATAGGCACAACTTTCCACCTCAATTAGAAGCTTCAGAAAAGGCACAACTTCACTTGTCATGAAAGATCTAGAAAAGGCACAGATTTCAATATAATGACTTTCTTCAGCAGCAAACACATCTCTTCAGAATTTAAGTTTCTACCCAAAGTATCATAGAATGTGGTAGCAAAACAAAAGATATCTTTCCCCACACTTAAGCTCAACTAGATTATGCAATTTCACTTTAAGAGTTGGTTGGATAGGGAAAATTGGCTTGTAATGTGGCTAACCTAACAGGATATGCATGACTTCTAAGGGATACAAGGATTAAATGTTCAAGATAGGCCATTATAAAAAATGATTCTTTTAAATATGGGATTTAATACCAAACCAATGCCTCAATCATTTAAACATAAGTACCTCAAACCCTCAAGTTTTGATAGGAATAAATCAAATTCTGGTTAAATCAAGCATGGTTTGGTTCTCTCAAGAAGTGAGGTGAATGTAAAGAATATGAAAATAATGGTTCAGAAGCCTCACTGGAAAGTGATTTCAAATATAAAGACAGTGAGATCTGGTATGGGATTAAAAATTCAATGTACTTTTCATGAAATTACTAAATATTTGAACTTGAAACAAAGTCATTTCAGCATTCATTTAAGCTTAGTTTCAGGGGATAAATTGTTTCACTCATTTATATGCATTTCAAAATTGTGATGAGAATCATTTCAGCTCAAAAATTTCAAAAACACAAAGAAAATTGAAAAATAAAAACACAAAATTTGAAAAACACACAATTTTTTTTGTTTTTTTTAACCGGAAAATAATTGAAATTACAAAACTAAAAGGTTCCCTCCCCCACACTTAAAATATTGCATTGTCCTCAATATGAAACCATGAGATGATATATGCACATGAAATGCCTAATTTTTAAATAGGACAAATAATATAAAAGTTAAAGGGTTACGAACAGCCTGATGTGCTCAAGTGATGATGGGGTCATGCGGTGTGATAAAATCCAATACATTAGTAAGAAGTCCCTCAATGTATCTCTTCAAACATTTCCCATTGACTGTAAAGCTCTTTCCAGGGTCCTCTTGTGTGATCTCCACTCCACCATAAGGAAAAACATTAGATAAAATATAAGGACCTAACCATCTGGAATGAAACTTACCAGGCATCAGCTTCAGTTGTGAACTGTAGGGAAGGAATTTCTCT
This sequence comes from Viscum album, assembly GCA_963277665.1. Classification (NCBI taxonomy): domain Eukaryota; kingdom Viridiplantae; phylum Streptophyta; class Magnoliopsida; order Santalales; family Viscaceae; genus Viscum; species Viscum album. The sequence goes on from OY728129.1 coordinate 828,294,959, forward strand.
CCAATATGAAACTCTACTTGTTGTATCATTCTATTATGATATGCTTTTTATCTTTCCTTGTATAGCCTTGAGTTATCATATTAAGACAATCTAATCTCCTCAAGCTCTTGAATTTGCAGCTTCCTTTGGATTCCAGCTTGGGCCAAATCCATGTTTCATTTCTTTATAGCCCAATAAGCACGATGCTAAACTTCCACGGGGAGATAACACACTTTTTCACAAAAATAATCCAAAATGGGGACATACCAATGGGTGTCTTGTATGTTGTCCTATAATCCCACAATGCATCATCCAAGCGCTTGCTCCAATCCATCCTATTTGGCTGCACGGTTTTCTCCAATATTTGTTTCAACTCACGATTTGAAACCTCAGCATGGCCATTTGTTTGGGGGTAGTATGGTGTTGATGTTTTGTGTGTCACCCCATACTTTCGAAGGAGGGAATCAAAATTACTATTGCAAAAGTTTGTCCCTTGGTCACTGATGATGGTCTTTGGTACTCCAAACCTGTAGAAAATCTGATCCTTGACAAAATCCACTACAACATGAGAATCGTCAGTCTTGGTGGCCTTGGGTTCCACCCATTTACTCACATAATCAACATCAACCAAAATATAAAAAAATCCAAATGAACTAGGAAAAGGAACCATAAAATCAATTCCCCATACATCAAAAATCTCACAGAATAGTATGGGTTGTTGAGGCATCTCATGTCTCCTAGAAATGTTCCCAGTGTGTTGGCAACGAGAGCATGACTTACAAAACACATGGGTATCATGGAATAAGCTAGGAAAATATAATATAGAGTCCAAAACCTTCCTAACTATCCATTGAGGTCTAAAGTGTCCACCACAAGCAAGTGTATGACATAAATGCAAAACAGGCTCAAACTCATGATCAGGAACACACCTCCTAATGACTTGGTCACTACACATGCGCCAGAGGTAAGGATCATCCCACACATAATACCTAGACTCAATTTTTAATTTTTGGACTTGATTCTTCTTCAGATTTGCTGGGATTTCAGAGGAAACAATGTAATTAACTAAATCAGCATACCAAGGATGCGTACCTGAGATGGTATAGAGATGCTCATCGGGGAAAGTGTCTCAATGTAGTACCTGGTCCAAGGTGTCACCCTCTGGTGTGTGAGTAAGCCTACTCATGTGTTCTGCCACCAAATTCTCTAACCCCTTCTTTTCCTTTATTTCAATGTCAAAATCATGAAGAGGAAGAATCCAACAGATAAGTCGTGGCATTGCATATGGCTTCTTTAGGAGGTACCTCAGAGCTGCATGGTCAGAAAAGACAACTACTTTAGAGCCCAATAAAAATGAACAAAATTTATATAAAGAAAATATGACAGAAAGAAACTCCTTTTCCGTGGTTGTGTAGTTTTATTGGGCTGAATCCAGTGTCCTTGATGCATAGGTGATCACATGTGAACGTCCTTCCACCCTCTGAGATAAGACAGCTCCAACCGCGAAGTTGGAGGTGTCACACATAAGCTCAAAAGTAATCTCCCACTGTGAGGGTTGTATGATAGGTGGAGTGGTCAGATATTGTTTTATCTCATCAAATGAATTCCTACAAGAAACATCAAATACAAAATCAGAATCCTTTTGAAGTAATCTTGACATAGGAAGAGCAATCTTACTAAAATCTTTGATGAAGCGCCAATAAAATCCTGCATGCCCTAGGAAAGATCTAACATCATGCACACATAAAGGATATGGTAATGATGAAATAATATCTACCTTTGATCTATCAACCTCTATCCCATGTTTTGATACTACATGCCCTAAGACAATGCCATGATATACCATGAAATGACACTTTTCAAAGTTCAGGACCAGATTCTTCTTAATACAACAATTCAACACCTTTCCCAAACTAATTAGAAATTCATCAAATGAAGACCCATAAACTGTAAAATCATCCATAAATACCTCCATGCAGGTCTCAATAAAATTAGAAAAAATACCCACCATGCATCTCTGGAAGGTACCTGGGGCGTTGCAAAGTCCAAATGGCATCCTCCTGTAGGCAAATGTGCCAAAGGGATAGGTGAATGTAGTCTTCTCATGATCCTCCGAAGATATAGGAACCTGAAAATATTCAGAAAATCCATCCAAGAAACAATAGTGTGTCTTCCCAGCTAGTCTCTCAAGCATCTGATCAATAAATGGGAGGGGGAAATGGTCTTTGCAAGTGGAATGATTTAGTTTCCTATAATCAATACACACACGCCAACTATGTTGTACCCTCATTGGAACTAAATCATCTTTCTCGTTTTTAACAACAGTAACACCAATTTTCTTAGGCATAACCTGAATTGGAATTACCCACTAAGAATCTGAAATGGGATAGATTATACCTGCCTCAAGCAATTTTTCAACTTCTTTTTTAACAATCTCTAAAAGTGTTGGATTGAGTCTCCTTTGTGGTTGCCTCACCAGTTTAGCCCCATCCTCTAAAAGAATCCTATGCATGAAAATGGAGGGGCTAATACCTGATATTTCAACCAAGTTCCACCCAATTGCCCTAATGTTCTCCCTCAAAATATTCAAAAGTTTTTCTTCATGTTCAAAAGGGAGATTGTTAGTAATGATAACAGGTAATCTATCACCACTCAGCAAGTATGCATATTTAAGATTTGGGGGCAATGGCTTGAGTTCCAATGTAGGGGGTGATGTATGGATGGAGAAATTGATGCAACAGACATACCTGCACAATGAAAATCAGTATCAGAATAAAAATCATCAAAATTAGAAAATAATGCATCAAATCCATCAGAATACTCAACAACCATGTCATAATCAGAGTTTATATGTTCAGAATTTGAATCCACATCAAAATCAAATCATAGAGAGTCTTGTTCCATAGAAACAGGTGTGGAAGTAATCTTAGACATCAAACTAGAACCAATACTCATAATCTCCCTAAGCATAGGACAATCCAATTCCATGGTGTTTTTACTTGGTGGTTCAAAATGGGAGATAACAAATGCAGAGTGATCCTCTGAGGGATACTTCATGGAATCCATAACATTAAATATCACAACTTCATCTCCAAACTCCATGGAAAGTGTACCCTCATTGACATTTATGATAGTTTTTGCAGTTTTGAGGAAGGGCCTACCTAAGATAATGGGGGAATGGGAACTTACCTGATCATCCTACATGTTAAGCACATAGAAATCTGTTGGAAATATCACGTCTCTTACCCGAACAAGTACATCCTCTAGAACTCCTGTTGGATATTCCGTAGCTCTATTTCCCAATTTCACCACTACTCTCATCAGTTTTAGCTCACCAACTTGCAAAGAAGAGAATACAGAGTGAGGCATAACATTTATGGAAGCTCCCAAATCACAAAGTGCATCAGAAAAGTGAAACTCCCCTATGGTGCATGGGATGGTGAATGTCCATTGATCCTTTCACTTTTTTGGCATTTCTAGAGTTGGTGTAATGAGTGTTGAGACATTCCTTCCAAGGTTGATCCTCTCATTTCCCTTGATCCCTCTTCGATTGGTACAAAGTTCTTTTAAGAATTTTGCATACCTTGGAATTTTCTTAATGGCTTCAAGTAGAGGAATGTTGATCTCCACAAGCTTGAATGTGTCTAAAACCTCCTTTTTCATTGCTTATTCAGCCATCTTCTTGGTTTGAACAACCCTGTTTGGAAAAGGAAGGGGTTTAGGAGGAACATCATCAATCTTTTTCTTACCTTTATCTTTCTCCTTGGATTTCTCATCAGTTGGTATGGAATGAGGCTTCTCTAGAGTAGAGGTGAATCCTGAAAGAATGGTAGGTACAGATGTATCGTTCATTTGATTCCCACTTCTCAATGTGATGGCACTAACATTCCCCTTTGGATTTGGAGTTGGTTAGGAATTTAGATTTCCAGAATTCATACTCACAAGTTGATGGAGGGCGGTGGCAATCTGGCTCATTTGAGTCTTCAACTCCCTTAACTCCAAACCTTGACTCTTCAGCTCATTCTGTTGATTAAGAATGATTTGTTTCAAAATATCATCAGTGTTAGAGTCTACATTGTGTTGGAGATTCCCTTGTTGTTGACTTGTTGATGTTTGAGTTTCGAATCTCCTTTGGGGTTGTTGGAAACCCTGTTGGTAAGGTGGAGGCTGCTGGAAGTTTGGTTGAAAAGGGGGCCTTTGTTGTTGTCCAGAACCATATCCCATGTCCGGTTGATCTTTCCACCCTTGGTTGTATGTTGGAGAAAATGAATCAAACTTCTTTTGGGGATATGGTTGTTGTTGCTGCTGAAATAGTCTCCCTGGGAATACTGATGCACAATCATCTGTCTCTTGTAGTTGTGGTCAACAGTCAGTTGGGTGGCTTGTCTCAGTGAAAATTCCACAAGGCCTTGAAGGAGGGGGTTGGGATGTCTTTTGATCCAATGTAATCTGCCTCACCATAGTGGTCAATTCTTCCAACTTGGTATCAATAAAATGAATTTCAAGAGAATAAGGACTTACATGATGTACTCCCCTAACATGTGGTGTACCTCGATCGCTAAATTGTTGGGAGTTTTGTGCCATCTTGTCGATCAATGAATGTGCGGCTACTGGTGTCTTGTCTGTAACGCCCCGACCCCAGCTACCCAGAGTCGGTGCATTACTTCGTAACATTGGCATGATCACAAGAAAGATCAAATCTCGAAAGACCGATTGGTTTAGTAGCCTTGGAAACACTAGATATATTCATAAGTTTTACATTACATCATAAAATGAAAAACTAATACAACAACATAATGTTCCACAATCCACACTATTAACCCCTCATAAAATCCCTGGAGGTCATTCATAACTTACTTCTTCACATCCTGGGAAAAATAAAACATAGAAAAGGGGTGAGCTCAAATGCCCAGTAAGGATAACAATATAGCGGAAACTTTCATAAATAAGAATAAACATTTAAGGCAATGCATTACTAAAACAAAAGCCTTTTAAACATTAACTTCAACATAGTATGGCAAAAGTAAAATGAAATAATGCCATTTACTTATTCACATGGATATTCTACTAATCGAATAATCACATGCAAAAATCAATAACCACTTTCATAATGTTGGAATGCATAATGCCAGACTATCATAACCACATAGCCAAGGCCTCGTGCCAAGACTACAAATAAGATTTTGTCAAGGCCTTGTGCCAAAACACTAGTTTGTCTCATGAGACCTACCGATGCATCGAGGAGCTATAGCGGGCTCCACCCGTCACTTATTAAGTCCAATGCATTCCCATATGAAAAGGTTTAAACATAACATAAACATTCGTATTAAAACTAGCATACGAAATGTCAATAATTTCACCATAAACTATGAATGGTATAAAAATAGCACATCCATAGTTAAACATATCACAAAACCTTCAATACAATATAGAAGTTTTTTATCATAATAAATCAACTTCAAATAATCTTAAAATCCATCAAAGGATGTTGACATAGATGAAATCAAAATTCTTTTTAAAGAAATATCTCCTTTTATTTTGAAATCATTTAAGATCCATATAAAATAAAACATTTTCTTTTAAAATATTCTTATAAGCTTGTAAGGAAAGCTTTGAAGATTTTATAACGGCGTAAAATAACTGCACCCGCCGTATAAATTAAAAAAAACATTCTTACCTCAATTCTGTTGAAAAGGTTAAAAAGGACCTTGTTTTGAAAATGACGGAAAGATTCCTTTATAAACCTCTTATAAAAAGTCAAACAAGGGTATAAATGACTTTAACCCATATTCTTGTAAATAGTAAAAATGTTTTGAAATACATTTTTAAGAAACATGGATGTGGATGATAAAGATATCCCAGTAGATTATTACGTATAATACAACCTCGGATAATGAAGAGATTGGGAAATAAACCCTTACCTTGTACTTTTCCTTGGTTGGGGTAGGTTAACCTCCTGTATAATGGTGAAATAATTGTTATTAAATTATACAAGAATCATATACTTTAATATGATATCATATATGATCTTTTAATATTGATTTGATAATATCTTAGTATTATCGCCGTTTCGGGTGTTAACTTACTCATTTTCTTTATATGTTTTGTTACATAAGTCATGTTTGTTGTATCTTATTCATATCCAGAATGATATCAAGTCATTAAACATCATTTTTAAATCATTAAATGATAATTATACTTGAATGGATACGATGGAGAATGAATCTCATCGCGTTCGTGGAGACGGTAGTCCGTACGTACGCACGAACGCTATTTCCATTTAATTTTTATTTTAAAAGAATCTAATCCAAATGATACATAGGTATATTACTATTCCAGTATAATATAATATTTTATATATGTTACTTAAGTTCATTAACACCATCCTTTATACGTTCCATGTGTGGTATGAACGAGTCATATCATTTTAAGGGGGCGGTAGTCCGCACTTCCTCAAATGAAATTATCGTATGTATATACAACATGAAACGAATAATGGTATGAAATAAAATGGAATTACAGAAGCTAATATATAAAATATATATCATTAATATCATATTTAATTACAGTGCCATCATAATGGCCACCATGAGAGGCGGTAAGATGTATTTGAACAATCATCGTTTCGTGAGGCGTTAGTTTGCCATCCACAGAAACATTATGTTCATCATCCATTAGATGGAGTTGTGTGTATGTGTAGTTTGAATCCTTATTATAACAACATCCTAGTATATTGAGGATACTGGTGTTGTTACAAAAGAAAGGAAATAAAAAGAGTTTGGGGGTTGAAGAAGCAAAATAAATGAAAATAATTTAAGAGAAATCGTTACCTTTAATTTAGGTAACTCACTTTGGTTGGAACCAAAGGACTTGTTGAAATGCTTTCTGCCTAAGGGAAAGCTTCAAGGAGGAGGAGAGGGATGTGGGGAGCTTAGTTGGGCAGAGTTTGGACGAGCCAAGTGGCTTGAGAGGTGTGAGGAATGAGTAGAAGTGGTCTCCTTTTATAAGGGAGAGGAGGGGCTCTTTAGGAAAGTGTGAAAGTATTACTTTATAATATATTTGTATTCGGTTTATAATGGTCCAAAAATCATTGAGGTCGAAGATAAGATGACTCATATTCTAAATAACATCAACCAATAAGAATTGGACAGGTTTTAGATAATATTTTAATCATTATAATCTTATTTATTTAAATGATTTATTAATGAGGTAACCATTGCATCATTATTGTGTCATTAACAATTTAAATTATTTGATGTCTAAAAATTATAAATAAAATATAATTATGTAGGAAATCTTTTTATCTTTCTAATGAATATTTATAATCGAAAATCCAACATATATAACCCTATGTAAAAATTGTTCTTCTAAAAGATGTAAGCTTATGCCATTTTTATTTTTATTTTAACTTTATTAATATAATGTGTCATTATCACTTACAAGTGGATCCATGGGGTCCCAAAACAGACCCAAAGATGCCCATGGTCGACCATGTATCAACCAATAGGGTTAAGACACGTTTTAGGGTAATTTAGTATTATTATAATATTATTTTTTTAACCCTTATTTACCGGATTTACCCTTTAACCATGGTAAATAAAAGATTTACCGCAGTAATTATTCAAAATGTGTAAAAATAAAAGTTACCTATTTACATAATTTGGACATCATGATTCCAAATATGGAATCCATTTTCCTAAATTCAAAACACAGAAGTGGCAGAAATTAATTTAAAATTAATTCCCGCTGTCAAAACAAAAAGCGTGTTTTTAAGAGGTAATAACTATCAAAAGATTGACACTTGTTTATGTTCGGTTTAAATGTAAAATTATGTCCAATGACCAACATTATATTAAATGGTAAAAATATATTCTAAATATACTTTAAAACCACTCAAATTCACAATTTATCACTATTAATTATTTTGATTAAAAAAGTTGTTTTTAATTAAAATTTAGTAATTTTCACTATTCATCAAAATATGAAAGTTATCCGAAATGTACCAAAATTTCACCCTAGGCTAATTTTGATATTCCGAATCCAAAAATGAAGTCCATTTTCAAATATAAAATATATATAATTTCAAAAAGTAGGTATTAGTATTCACAACGGCTAGTTTAATTAGTTGTGGTGTGTGTTAGAACTCGAGGTTGCGTACAACACACGCTATCGAATTATTCGAAGGGAAACGTACCATAGAAGCTTGGGGTGTTACATTCTCCCCTCCTTCAAATAATTGCGTCCTTGCAATTTCTAGGGTATTACTGCATAAAAAGACTCGGGTGGTTCTTCATCATAAGTTCCTCGGGTTCCCACGTTGCCTCTTCCATCTTATGGTTTCTCCACAAAACTTTTACCAGACGCGTCGTCCGGTTTCTCAGCACTTGTTCTCTCGTATCAAGAATCTTGACGGGCTCTTCGCAATAAGACAGATCGGGTTCCAGTTCTAATTCCTCATAGGTGAGTACATGCGTTGGGTCAGGCATGTATTTTCTCAACAGAGATACGTGGAACACATCGTGAACTTTGGAGAGACTTGGCGGCATTGCCAATCGGTAAGCTACAGCCCCAATTCGTTCTAGAATTTCGAAAGGTCCGATGTACCTGGGACTCAATTTACCTTTCTTACCAAAACGTATGACTCCCTTCCACGGAGATACCTTCAGGAAAACATGATCACCGACTTGAAATTCCAAATCCTTCCTTCGATTATCGGCATAGCTCTTCTGCCTACTTTGAGCTGCTTTGATGTGATTTTGGATTACTTTCACCTTTTCCACCATTTCCTCCACCAGTTCTGGGCCTACAAGTTTTCTTTCACCAACGTCATCCCAACAGGTTGGTGTACGACATCTCTTTCCATATAACGCTTCATATGGTGCCATCTGAATACTTGAATGGAAGCTATTATTATAGGAAAATTCTACCAGTGGTAAATATTGATCCCACATACCCTGAAAATCAAGTGAGCAAGATCTCAACATGTCTTCTAAGGTTTGAATAGTCCGTTCTGATTGTCCGTCTGTCTGAGGGTGGTAAGCAGTGCTCAAATGAAGTTCAGTATCCAGGGATTTCTGAAGACTTTTCCAGAATCTTGAAGTAAAACGGGGATCATGATCAGAAACAATCGATAGGGGTACTCCATGAAGTCTCACAACTTCATTAATATATAGTCTTGCTAGACGTTCCAGGGGTAGATCTTCTCTTATAGCAAGAAAATGTGCTGTCTTGGTAAGACGATCAACAATAACCCATATTGCATCGTTCCTTATAGGAGTCTTTGGTAGCCCCATGACAAAGTCCATCGTAACATTGTCCCATTTCCACTCCGGTATGGGAAGAGGTTGCATGACTCCTCCAGGCTGTTGCCTTCCAGCTTTCACTTGTTGACAAACCATACATCTTGACACAAAATCAGCAATCTCCCTCTTCATGTTGTCCCACCAAAAATGTTCCTTCAAATCTCTATACATTTTGGTGCTCCCAGGGTATATAGAGAAATGGGAACTATGAGCATCATCCAGCAATTCCCTTTTTAGATCAGGTATATTGGGAACACAAAGTCTCTTCCCGAATTTCAAAATTCCATCTTCATACACAAAGTCTCTCAATCTCCCATCATTCACAGCTTTAATCTTCTTTTGGAATTCTTCATCATCGGTCTGAGAACTCTTAATCCTTTCTAATAAAGATGGTTTGGCAACCATTTGAAAAAGCATTGATGTTTCACCTTCCCTGGTTATTCCCATGTCCATCTTCACTAGATCCATGAAAATTGGATCCCTTTCAATTCTCATATTGTTCAAAACTCCATGGTCTTTTCTACTCAAAGCATCTGCCACCTTGTTTGCCTTTCCTGGGTGGTAGTGTATCGTACAATCATAATCCTTGAGTAATTCAAGCCATCTCCTTTGCCTCATGTTGAGTTCTTTTTGTGAGAAAATATACTTCAAACTCTTGTGATCAGTATAAATCTCACATTTTTCACCATAGAGGTAGTGCCTCCATATATTCAAAGCAAAGATCACAGCTGCTAACTCAAGATCATGAGTAGGATAGTTTTTTTCATGAATTTTCAACTGTCGTGATGCATAGGCAATAACTCTATCATTCTGCATAAGGACACAACCAAGTCCTTTCTTCGATGCATCACTATAAATAACGAACCCATCATTCCCCGATGGTAGAGTCAATATAAGAGAATTGACTAATCTTCTCTTCAGTTCTTCGAAACATTCTTCACACTCTTTTGTCCAAACAAATTTAACCCCTTTACGTGTGAGCTTCGTTAATGGGTTAGCCAATCGGGCAAAATTCTGGACGAAACGTCGATAATAACCTTCCAAACCAATAAAACTGCGTACCTCAGTTATACTCGTAGGTGCTGGCCATTCTTGGATTGCCTTGGTCTTAGAAGGATCAACAGAGATTCCATCTTTTGAGACAATATGGCCAAGAAAAGAAATCTCCTGAAGCCAAAATTCACACTTGCTAAACTTCCCATATAATTCATGCCTCCTCAGAGTCTTCAAGATAATGCGCAAGTGATTTTCATGATCGTCGTAGGTTTTGGAGTATACCAAGATATCATCAATAAATACCACCACAAATTCATCTAGATACTCCTTGAAAACTCTATTCATCAGATCCATGAATACAGAGGGTGCATTAGTCAATCCAAACGGCATTACAGTAAACTCGTAATGCCCGTACCTGGTTCGAAATACTGTCTTCGGAATGTCTTCCTTCTTTACACACAACTGTTGGTATCCAGATCGAAGGTCAATCTTTGAAAAGTATTGAGCTCCATGCAGTTGGTCAAATAAATCATCAATACGAGGTAGGGGATACTTGTTCTTTATCGTTATAGCATTGATCTCCCTGTAGTCAATACATAACCTCATAGATCCATCTTTCTTTTTAACAAAAAGAACAGGGGCTCCCCATGGAGAAACACTAGGGAGAATAAATCCCTTATTACTCAATTCCTCTAGTTGTTTCTTTAGTTCGACTAACTCTACAGTGGCCATTCTATAAGGGGTCTTCGATATAGGCCTTGATCCAGGAATCAAATCAATAGAAAACTCAACTTCTCGTTCTGGAGGATGTCCAGGTAAATCTTCCGGAAATACATCTACAAATTCTTTCACAACAGGTACATCCTCTATTTGAACATTCCTTTCCTCACCGACAATTATTTCATTCTCTTCCTCCCCAATAATTGAATTAAGTTGAGCTACTGGGGGTGGATCTAAATAAGAATTAGGTGGTGACGATTCTGCTCTAAAAATAAGGTGCTCCTTATCATTATCATCAAGAATCGTAACCTATTTCTTCTTACAATAAATCTTCTCATCATAATCCGAAAGCCAGTCCATACCGAGGATTATATCAAACTCAATCATAGGTATGACGATAAAATCAGCAGATAAAGAAAATTTATGTGCTCTAATGGGGACTGATTCACAAAACTTTGTTGCAACGATACTTCCCTTAGGAGTTTTAACTGACAACTCCCTTATTAAATCAAATTGGAAATATCTAATTTTCTTAGCAAACTGGGAAGATATGAAACAATGCGATGATCCAGAATCAAATAATGCATTTGCTAAACTTGAGGAAACTATTAAATTACCTGCCACCACGTCTTTCGGAGCTTCTACCTCAGCAGTAGTGATAGCATAAGCCTGGCCTTGATCCCTTGGCCTTTTCTGAGGTAAGTTCTCCTGACGCTTAGGACATGCATTTGCATAATGCCCCATCTCCCTGCAATTGTAGCACTGAACGTTGGTAGCTTCCTTCTTCCCTTTGCAATCATGAGCTTGGTGGCCTTTTTCACCACATTTGTAACAGACTCCCATTCCCTTCAAGCAAGTACCAGGATGTTTCTTCCCGCATTTACCACAAGATGGATATTCAACCTTTCCCTTCTTCCCCTTATTTCCATTCCCAGATTGATCAGCAGGTCTCTTCTTCTCTTGCTTTTCTTTAAAGTCATAAGACTTAGAGAATTCCTTTTCGGTCTTGATAGCACATGAGACAATGTCTTCGTACGATGAAAAGGATTGTGAGACTAACGCTCGACGGAGAAATGGTTTTAACCCATCAAAGAAACGATCAATCTTACTTCTTGGGTTGCGTATATAATCTCCAGCATACCTCGCTAACCTTGTAAAGTTAGCCTCATACTTTGTGACATTATCATCCTCCTTTTGTCTCAGACTCAGAAATTGCCTTTCCATATCTGCTCGATGGTCGCGAGGGAAGTATTTTTCTAAAAACAGATCTTTGAACTCCCTCCATTCCATATTTGATACTTCATCATCTTCCTTCATGTTTTGAATCAATGACCACCATTGATCAGCATCTCCAGTGAGGCGGTAAACTGCCATGATAACTTTTTCCCTTTCACTGCTCCCCAAAGCCTGAAATATTTTCTCTAGGGAAAATATCCATTGCTCAGCTACTAATGGATTTGTATTCCCGTTGAAAGTTGGTGGTTGTTGCCTCATGAATCGATCTAACATTGATCCTCCACACTGCGGATCAGGGTGCTCCATACGGGTAAGGTTATTATTCATAACCTGAGTAAGTTGTCCCAGTATGGTGATTAGTTGATCAGCACCAGTTGCATCACCAACCCCACTATAATTATCTTGAGCAGGAGGGAAATCCCTACATGGAGTGCGTGCATTGATACGGTTTCCATTTCTTCCACTAGGCGCCATTTCTAAACAATGGCATAAACTAGATTAGTTTATGAATCAAAATACATAATCCCATACTTATAAAACACTTAACATAAATTGAACTATTTATGGATATAATCCATAATCATAAGAATGTTTTCTTTGAGGAAGTATATACTCATAATCCCTTCAAAATGATTTGTAAATAAAATGAGAGTTATCCTAAGCATATCCCCCGGGAGTGTCGTAACCAAGAGTGCAGCAAGGCCCATTGTCGTGCACCAGTTCCCGTTCGAGTCTAGCTCAAAGCGGTGTTTTCGGGTTTTACCCCTAGGTACATCTGTGCCAGAGCCGCCTCTACCTGCTCGTATCCAGACAGGGATGTATTGCTTGGAAAACTCACAAAATCTATACAATACCAAAATTCTTGGAAGTTCTTCTATACTAATCCTCAAAGTTCATCTTAGGTCTACGTGCTCTAATTAGAGTTTATCTAAATCTAGCTTCCAAGGTTTGTACTAAACTTCCTCTGATACCAACTGTAACGCCCCGACCCCAGCTACCCAGAGTCGGTGCATTACTTCGTAACATTGGCATGATCACAAGAAAGATCAAATCTCGAAAGACCGATTGGTTTAGTAGCCTTGGAAACACTATATATATTCATAAGTTTTACATTACATAATAAAATGAAAAACTAATACAACAACATAATGTTCCACAATCCACACTATTAACCCCTCATAAAATCCCTGGAGGTCATTCATAACTTACTTCTTCACATCCTGGGAAAAATAAAACATAGAAAAGGGGTGAGCTCAAATGCCCAGTAATGATAACAATATAGCGGAAACTTTCATAAATAAGAATAAACATTTAAGGCAATGCATTACTAAAACAAAAGCCTTTTAAACATTAACTTAAACATAGTATGGCAAAAGTAAAATGAAATAATGCCATTTACTTATTCACATGGATATTCTACTAATCGAATAATCACATGCAAAAATCAATAACCACTTTCATAATGTTGGAATGCATAATGCCAGGCTATCATAACCACATAGCCAAGGCCTCGTGCCAAGACTACAAATAAGATTTTGTCAAGGCCTTGTTCCAAGACACTAGTTTGTCTCATGAGACCTACCGATGCATCGAGGAGCTATAGCGGGCTCCACCCGTCACTTATTAAGTCCAATGCATTCCCATATGAAAAGGTTTAAACATAACATAAACATTCGTATTAAAACTAGCATACAAAATGTCAATAATTTCACCATAAACTATGAATGGTATAAAAATAGCACATCCATAGTCAAACATATCACAAAACCTTCAATACAATATAGAAGTTTTTTATCATAATAAATCAACTTCAAATAATCTTAAAATCCATCAAAGGATGTTGACATAGATGAAATCAAAATTCTTTTTAAAGAAATATCTCCTTTTATTTGAAATCATTTAAGATCCATATAAAATAAAACATTTTCTTTGAAAATATTCTTATAAGCTTGTAAGTAAAGCTTTGAAGATTTTATAACGGCGTAAAATAACCGCACCCGCCGTATAAATTAAAAAAAACATTCTTACCTCAATTCTGTCGAAAAGGTTAAAAAGGACCTTGTTTTGAAAACGACGGAAAGATTCCTTTATAAACCTCATATAAAAAGTCAAACAAGGGTATAAATGACTTTAACCCATATTCTTGTAAATAGTAAAAATGTTTTGAAATACATTTTTAAGAAACATGGATGTGGATGATAAAGATATCCCAGTATATTATTACGTATAATACAACCTCGGATAATGAAGAGATTGGGAAATAAACCCTTACCTTGTACTTTTCCTTGGTTGGGGTAGGTTAACCTCCTGTATAATGGTGAAATAATTGTTATTAAATTATACAAGAATCATATACTTTAATATGATATCATATATGATCTTTTAATATTGATTTGATAATATCTTAGTATTATCGCCGTTTCGGGTGTTAACTTACTCATTTTCTTTATATGTTTTGTTACATAAGTCATGTTTGTTGTATCTTATTCATATCCAGAATGATATCAAGTCCTTAAACATCATTTTTAAATCATTAAATGATAATTATACTTGAATGGATACGATGGAGAATGAATCTTATCGCGTTCGTGGAGACGGTAGTCCGTACGTACGCACGAACGCTATTTCCATTTAATTTTTATTTTAAAAGAATCTAATCCAAATGATACATAGGTATATTACTATTCCAGTATAATATAATATTTTATATATGTTACTTAAGTTCATTAACACCATCCTTTATACGTTCCATGTGTGGTATGAACGAGTCATATCATTTTAAGGGGGCGGTAGTCCGCACTTCCTCAAATGAAATTATCGTATGTATATACAACATGAAACGAATAATGGTATGAAATAAAATGGAATTAAAGAAGCTTATATATAAAATATATATCATTAATATCATATTTAATTATAGTGCCATCATAATGGCCACCATGAGAGGCGGTAAGATGTATTTGAACAATCATCGTTTCGTGAGGCGTTAGTTTGCCATCCACAGAAACATTATGTTCATCATCCATTAGATGGAGTTGCGTGTATGTGTAGTTTGAATCCTTATTATAACAACATCCTAGTATATTGAGGATACTGTTGTTGTTACAAAAGAAAGGAAATAAAAAGAGTTTGGGGGTTGAAGAAGCAAAATAAATGAAAATAATTTAAGAGAAATCGTTACCTTTAATTTAGGTAACTCACTTTGGTTGGAACCAAAGGACTTGTTGAAATGCTTTCTGCCTAAGGGGAAGCTTCAAGGAGGAGGAGAGGGATGTGGGGAGCTTAGTTGGGCAGATTTTGGACGAGCCAAGTGGCTTGAGAGGTGTGAGGAATGAGTAGAAGTGGTCTCCTTTTATAAGGGAGAGGAGGGGCTCTTTAGGAAAGTGTGAAAGTATTACTTTATAATATATTTGTATTCGGTTTATAATGGTCCAAAAATCATTGAGGTCGAATATAAGATGACTCATATTCTGAATAACATCAACCAATAAGAATTGGACAGGTTTTAGATAATATTTTAATCATTATAATCTTATTTATTTAAATGATTTATTAATGAGGTAAACATTGCATCATTATTGTGTCATTAATAATTTAAATTATTTGATGTCTAAAAATTATAAATAAAATATAATTATGTAGGAAATCTTTTTATCTTTCTAATGAATATTTATAATCGAAAATCCAACATGTATAACCCTATGTAAAAATTGTTCTTCTAAAAGATGTAAGCTTATGCCATTTTTATTTTTATTTTAACTTTATTAATATAATGTGTCATTATCACTTACAAGTGGATCCATGGGGTCCCAAAACAGACCCAAAGATGACCATGGTCGACCATGTATCAACCAATAGGGTTAAGACACGTTTTAGGGTAATTTAGTATTATTATAATATTATTTTTTTAACCCTTATTTACCGGATTTACCCTTTAACCATGGTAAATAAAATATTTACCGCAGTAATTATTCAAAATGTGTAAAAATAAAAGTTACCTATTTACATAATTTGGACATCCTGATTCCAAATATGGAATCCATTTTCCTAAATTCAAAACACAGAAGTGGCAGAAATTAATTTAAAATTAATTCCCGCTGTCAAAACAAAAAGCGTGTTTTTAAGAGGTAATAACTATCAAAAGATTGACACTTGTTTATGTTCGGTTTAATTGTAAAATTATGTCCAATGACCAACATTATATTAAATGGTAAAAATATATTCTAAATATACTTTAAAACCACTCAAATTCACAATTTATCACTATTAATTATTTTGATTAAAAAAGTTGTTTTTAATTAAAATTTAGTAATTTTCACTATTCATCAAAATATGAAAGTTATCCGAAATGTACCAAAATTTCACCCTAGGCTAATTTTGATATTCCGAATCCAAAAATGAAGTCCATTTTCAAATATAATATATATATAATTTCAAAAAGTAGGTATTAGTATTCACAACGGCTAGTTTAATTAGTTGTGGTGTGTGTTAGAACTCGAGGTTGCGTACAACACACGCTATCGCATTATTCGAAGGGAAACGTACCATAGAAGCTTGGGGTGTTACATTGTCCACCAATGACTCTCCTGCTGCGACATCCACCATGATCCTCTCCATAGGTGTGAGTCCTTCATAGAAGTACTGAATGAGGAGTTGCTCACTGATTTGGTGATGTGGACAGCTTGCACACAACTTCTTGAATCTCTCGCAATACTCATACATTGACTCCCCTTGTGCTTGCTTGATCTCCGAGATCTCCTTACGAATGGAAGTGGTCCTCGATGCTGGAAAAAATCTCTTCAAGAAAAGACGTTTTAATTTGTTCCAACAAGTTACATCCTTGGGTTGTAAATAATACATCCAATCTTTCGCAGCTCCATCAAGTTAGAATGAGAATGATCTTAATTTGATTTGAACTTCAGAAAAATTTCTTGGTTTAAGGGTTAAGCAAACCACATTTAATTCTATAAGGTGTTTGTTTGGATCCCCACCAGATAATCCATGAAACTTTGGAAGAAGGTGAATTAATCCAGATTTCAATTCAAAGTCCGATTCGAGATTCAGGTATGCAATACAATTTGGTTGATAGTTAATATCAGGTGCAACCAATTCTCGAATGGTTATATTAAGTTCATTTCCATTATTTTCAGCCATTGGTTCCTCTTTTATGTTTGAATTTGAATTGCTTCCAATTTCAATGTTTCTAGAAGAGAGGAATTCACCAACTGGTTGAATATTGAAACTTCCCGTAGACTGAGAATGTATGATTCGAGCCCTAAGGCTACGTTCAATCTCAGGGTCAAGATCTAAGAGATCATCGATATTAGTTCATTTCATAAATCAAATAAAAATGAAAAGAAATAAAGTGGACCATAGTAAAATATAAATGAGAAGTTTGAGTTGATGGTCCAAAAGGAAAAGAAGAGGATGAAAAAAAATGAAAACTTGAGAAAGGGGAAAGATGAAAGAGAGAGGTGAAGAAAATAATAAAATTAAAAATAAAAGAAATACCTCTAAATGGTTGAATAAATTACTTGCCTCCCCAGAAATGGTGCCAATTTGGAAAAGTGCTGTCGTGGGTGCCCTTAAATGATTAGTGTGATTTTGGGGTACTTAGGTACAGCAGAGTGGCTGACCAAGGTCGTCTCTCAAAGGAGGAAGTGAATTAAAACAACTTTTCAGAGGTATTATAGAAATAAAATAAAAGAGAATAAAAACACTACTTGAAAAGATGGGGGTTGTTGTTTATAGTTTATAAATCTAGAATAAGTTTGCTGGAATAAGATTTCATTTTTTTTGTTTTTAATTTTGAAATGAAGTTTGATTAAAAATACACAACAAGAAGATGTTTTTTTAGAAAATATTTTAAAAGGCATAATCGATCTAACTCTAAATCTTCATTTACTTATTAATAATTATCATTTAAATCAATATCCACTTAATTATGATCCCTTAACATGTTAACCCCTGAACCCTATGAGAATTAACCTTACCACAAAGATGAAGTTAATTAAACCCTAGGTTATCTTCGAAACATGTAATCGCAGCACCCTGATTTTATTTATGTTATAAAGATAACTTATGCTCAGTGGTAAATTAAGGCACATATCCATTCTTTAAATGAGGATGAATTGTGTTTAGGGATTATATTTGAACTCTACAAATTTATCCCGTATGGTCTTGTATTACCGATTAAGATCGCCCTCTAACAATTTACACTAAATCTCGACCTCACGTGTTTTGTGTTAATTGTTCAATTGCTTGATTAGTTTCTTACAATTTAAAAACACAATTCATGGATCATATTAAGTGAATTTCAGTAGATCAATGATTCAAAATAATTAAATGAAGGATAGAGGTTGATCGATTACTAAAAAGAACTACTCTTCCATGGGTGGTGTAGTCATCGTGGAGACGTTTTTCATGAGCAAAGGATTGAAAGGGTAGAACCCAATCTTGTCTCCACTCTTGATTCCAACCCAATTAAAAAGATAAAGAGAAGAAGAAAAAGGAATAATACAGAAGATTATTTGATGAAAAATTCAAGAAACAAACTTGAAAGAAAAGAAATACAAAGAGGAGGTGGGAGAGGAGCGCCTTTTTGGAAGAGAGATTTTCACAAAGCCTTACTTCTTCCAAGAGTTGTGAGGGGCTCCCAAGAGACACCCTTTCGGCCACGCCTTCCCAAAACCTCGATTAGCCATCCCAAAGAGTTAAAACCCCCTTTAAATAGAGTTTGTGAGGGCTAGAGTTACATAACTTTTTAAGTGTGAAATGAAAAACTCGTCCAAATATTTTATTCCACGTTTCACCACCTAGTTGACCTCCAAAATGCGTGAATTGACCGTCCTTATAGAAGGATTCTCTGTGACCAATAATTTCCCTGAGCTTTGCTCAAAATTTGGGCTCAATCAAAGCCCGGATGAAGAATATATGGCTCAAATACAGAACCCATGTCCATTCTGCCGAGTCCAGCCTACCATTTGCTTAATGACCCATTTACTCCATCCAAATGCACCATTTATCTCTAGTGTCCTAACTAAAAGTTGTAGAAAATTACGTTAGGAAAACTTTTACCAAATATTAAGTTCAAATAATAAATATTAAAATATGTATCCTCAAAATACTACAGTATATTTTAAAAGGGTAAAACTGGAATTTTCATCAAATTTTCAAATGGATGATCTAATCCCAAATATTTCATAAATGAATATATTTAGCAAAATGTGAGGAAATTATATCATTTATTATCAATAAAATATTCAAAAAAATAGTGTTTTATCATAAATCATTGACTAAACTTTAGGAAACCATTAAATTAACTACCACCACGTCTTTCGAAGCTTCAACCTCAGCAGTAGTGATTGCATAAGCTTAGACTTTCTCCCTTGTCCTTTTATAAGGTAAGTTCCCTTAGTTCTTAGGATATTCATTTGAATAATTCCCCTTTTATCTATAATTGTAGCATTCTACATTGACATCCTCTTTCTTCCCCTTGCAATAACAAGCTTTGTGGCCTTTTTCAAAACACTTATAGCAGACTCCCATTCCCTTCAGGCAAGTACCGAGGTGTTTCTTCCCACATTTACTGCAGGATGAATATTCCACTTTTCTCTTCTTTCCCTTATTTTCATTTCTAGAGTGTTCATCAGATCTCTTTTTCTATTACTTTTCTTTAAAGTTGTAAGACTTAGAGAATTCCTTTTCTGTCTTGATAGCGCATGAGACAATATCTTCGTACAAGGAAAAGGATTGTGAGACTAATGCTTGATAGAGAAATGGTTTTAATCCATCAAAGAATCAATCAATCTTAATCCTTGGGTTATGTATATAATCTGTTGCATTCCATGATAACCTTGTAAAGTTAGCCTCATACTTTGTGACATTCTCATCCTCCTTTTGCCTTAGACTCAGAAATTGTCTTTCCATAACCACTCAATGGTCATGAGGAAAGTATTTTTCTAAGAAAATATCTTTAAACTCCCTCTATTCCATGATCGATACTTCTTCATCTTCCTTTTTATTTTTGATTAATGACCACTATTGATCTGCATCTCCCATGAGGTGATAAACTGCCATGAATACTTTTTCCCTTTCGCTACTCCCTAAAGAATAAAATATTTTCTCTAAGGAATTTTTCCATTACTCAACTACTAATGGATTTGTACTTCCATTTAATGTTTGTGGTTGTTGCCTCATGAAGCAGTCTAACATTGATCCTTCCCATTTTGGATCAGGGTTCTCCATATGGGTAAGGTTATTATTCATAACCTGAGTGAGTTGTCACAGTATGGTGATAAGATGATCAACACTAGTTGCGTCACTAGCTTCACTATAATTATCTTGAGTAGGAGGGAAATACCCACATGGATTATGTGCATTGATATAGTTTCCATTCCATCTACTAGGATCCATTTCTAAACAATGTCATATAGTAGATTAGTTTATGAATCACAATACATAATTCCAAAATTGTAAAACACTTAACATAAATTGAACAGTTCATGGATATAATCCGTAATCATGAAAATGTTTTCTATAAGGAATTATATACTCATAAACCCTTCATAATGGTTTTTAAAGAAAATGAGAATTATCCTAAGCTTATCCCTTAGGAGTGTCATAACCAAGAGTTCATTAAGGCCTGTTGTCATGCACCAGTTCCTGTTCGAGTCTAGCTCAAAGTGGTGTTTTTGGGCTTTAACCATTGGTACATCTGTGCCAGAGTTTCCTCTACCTGATCGTATCCAGACAGGGATGTATTTCTTGTAAAACTCACAAAATATCTCCATTAAAAAAAATTATAGGAAGTACTTTTATACTAATCATCAATGTCTATCTTAGGGTAATTTTCTCTAATCATATTTTTTCTAAATCTAGATTCTATGGTTTGTACTAAAATTCCTCTAATACCAAATGTAACGCCCCAACCCTGGTTACCCAGAGTCATTGAATTATTACATAACATTGGCATGAACACAAGGGATAAAATCCCAAAAGACTGACCATTTTAGTATCCTAGTATGTAAAGACCTGGAAATTCTGTGATTTTTTTTAAAATACTTGGGAATTTTACGAATCTGCAGTTTCTAACAGCGCCTGATTCCGAGGCCTGGTGTGCCCGGAATCAATTTCTGAAGTTTTGTTCAGGTACGTTCAGTAATCATACATGTGGGATTTTATATCTTTTGAACAAGTGCTTGAAATTGAAATTTGAGGACACCATTGAACTCGCAGCGCCAATATTCTCTTAAAAAGATCTTCATCGCAGTTGCGTTTTATCAAGGATAGAAGTTAATTTTTGCGGTTTCTAAATAAATTAAATAAAAATATGTATAGAATATTTTAATTTTAGTGGTGGTTTAATCCTCCAAGGGGATGTTGGAGGTGGGGTCCACCCGCTCATAACCTCCCATGGGATAATATTATGTGATGGGGCCCACACGAGCTCAAACCCCCCTAAAACCCATTAAACCCCCTTAAACCCCTTGAGTTTTCCATTATTGGGGAAAAATATTGGTCTACCCTCATAATGGTGCCAAACCCCTCTTCATTAATTGAAAATCTCCACCGCCATTGTTTTGAATTTTGAATCCATTCCTCCACAATGAATTAATTGAGTTGTCACATTTAATTAATGACAACTCTTGTGTCCTTGTGCCATAAAAATAATAGAGAACTTCCTATGTTATTTTGTCTATGTTTTCTTTGGTGGAAACTTGGGATAAACCTTGGAGAATTATCCTCTCCAATAAAGAACCATCACCTGCGAAGAACGCCTCTTCTTTCCAACGAAGAATGTGAAGAACGCTGGTGACATCCTTCATTCTTCAACTTCTTCCTTGGATGTCTTCTTCCTTCTCCTACCAGAATAAAGGAGGGAAGACACCGCCCGTGAAGAACATTTCCAACGGCGACATCATCTCCTCTCAATGTCAATGGAATGACGCCGCCTTCCTGTGACTCTGCCGAGCGAACACCGATTACAAGGTAAGGGGATTTGATTATTTTTAATGTTTAAATTATACCCTCGTTCCATGTAGTTTAATTTGGTTTGATGATGGCCACTTGTTATCACCTAATGCGGAGGGCGTGGGCCAAACAAACATGGACCGACACCCCTCTGATTGGTTCTTTATTGGTTGATGGCGGAGGCAAAACCAGAAGGGTGCGGTGCTGACACACCGTGCCGAAGAAGAACCACAGACAGGTGGGCCATGATGGATGGAAGAGGTGCAGCGCCATGGCGCCACGCCAGTGGAAGGGGGCCGCGACCATGCGCGCTGCGGTGAACGAAGACGGCGCGGCACCATCGCGCCATGCCGAGGGGACCACCACGGCCGGGCTGTCCCTCGGTAGGGCCGCCACGCCCAGGCAGCCCCTCGGCCGGCCTTCCACGGCCCGACAGACCCACTGCCGGGCCACCACAGCCGGGGTGCCCCATGGCTGGGCTGCCCCTCGGCCGGGCCGCCACGGCCGAGCCGCCCCTCGACTAGGCCACCCCTCGACCGGGCCGCCACGACCAGGCCACCCCTCGGCCGGGCAACCACTGCCGGGCTGCCCCTCGACCGGGCCACCACGGCCGAGCTACCCCTCGGCCGGGCCGCCCCCCGGCTGGGCTGCCACGGGCTGGGCCTCCCTCAGGCTGGGCCACGCCTTCAGGCCGGGCCGCGCCTTCGGGACGGGCTGCACCTTCGGGCCGGGCCGACTACTCGGGTTGGGTAGCACCCTCGGACCGGGTCAGACCCAATTCTGACTGGGTCGGTCCGACTGGGTCGGACCAGACCCAGACCAACTACGACCATTTAAACCTTTTAGCCCGCATCTTGGGCTATGGGCGTCCAAACGATGAACCTTCTGTAGTGATGGAATTATTGGAGTGAGACGATTCTTTTGGCACACTCCACATGTGGTTCGGACACAGTTGGGGTATGGTCAGGTTGGTTTGAGCCTAAAAACCAACCGGGCCCTTGGAACGAAAATGCCAATAACTCACAGACCGAGCATCTGATTGACGCACCGTCTGCTGCGTTGGGTTCCTTATGATGATAAGGAACTACAGGATATATCAACTCAGGGCTTCGTGATAGTAGATGTATCGACACTTGGCTTGAGAAGCAGACCCTCCCGGAATCGATCGTGCTGTGTGCGGGAACCCTAAGGCTGGCTGCGACTGTGGTGACTTCTGTACCGGACTCCTCCGTGGGTTCGACATTGATGACTTCTTTACCAGAATCCTCCGTGGGTTCGACATCGATGACTTTTTTACTGGAATCCTCCGTGGGTTCGACATCGATGACTACTGTAATGGGATCCTCTGTGGGTCCGACAGTTCTAACTTATATTCCTAGATCCTGTGTATGTCTGACAAAATAGCTGATCCTGGATCCTGTGTGGGTCCAACAGCTTAGCTTGTCCTGAATCATGTGTGGGTCCAACAGCTTAGATGAATCAGTGACTACATCTGATCATCTCTAACACTCTACAAAAGTTGTATACCTTTGTGAGCTGAGTCTTGACTTTGAGTCGATATCATCGAGATGATTGACTTTACTTCCTTTGTTGAATGGGTTGTGATTGGGCTCGAGAGATGGAGCCAGACTATGATTGATAACTTAGGTATATGTATGGGAATATACCTAAGTAGGGTTAGTTGATACTTCCTAATTGTATCTTTCTTCCGTGGTTTATCCTTTTTGGATTCTGGGAGACCTTCAGGGGTCTCGGGGTACCCTACTGAGTATTTTTATACTCACCCCTATACGGGCTTTGCCTGCACCTTTCTGTGTTCTGAGCAGACGACGGACAACAGTGATCGAGGCTGAGGGTGATAGACGAAAGGCCGCTTGGTGCTGGACTAGACGAGACATACCGCATGGACGAGTTGTTCGAGTTCTATACCTACCCTTCAGGTAGGATTCCCTGGTGGACGATCCAGGAGATTCCTACCTTTTTTTCTTGTACTTGTACTTGTTGTTCAGTTGTGTTTGTATTTTGGACCACTTACTTTCAGAAAACTTTTCTTTTCTATTTTAGTACTCGTTGCTTCTTATACTTGTGTTCAGATTTCATGAGTTACAGGTTTAAAGGTAATTTCTTCCCTTTTTATCAGGGGTTCACCTTTGGTGCTAGTCGCCAGCCCCTGTCCTATGGAAGGCGGGCTTGGGGTAGTCACGACATGGGCCCCGAGGATGGGTCATGACAAATTGGTATCATAGGATTCAGTTTTGCCATAGAACTTGGATTCTAATTCTTTTAATGGCAATAATGTTAAGTGTTTTTGGTATGGTTATCAGTTTAGGGAAACCGGCATTGGTGCGGCGACCGACGTATCCATACACTAGGACTCCGACTTCTGATATCCGACTCAGTGCACGAAAACACTGATTGCATGTGTGTCTCCTTTGAAAATTTTTTCTTCATGATTACTTTGTGTCAGCTCACCAGGTATACTATTTTAACCGTGACACACCTGTTTCTTTTTAGGATAGCCCCACAAAGGTAGCCAACTAGGTTTCCGAGTTACGTACGTGATGGTAGCCCACCGAGAGATGAGGCCTCGGTGCAGGGCCCCATCACAGCGGAGGTACCAGCAGTACCACTACCCGCTGGGCCACTAATACCACCAGCTCCAGCAGTAGAGAGTGCATGCCATCTGAGTGCATTGCACAAGTTCCAGTGCTAGAGGCTGCCTAGGTTCCGGGGAGAGATGGACCCACAGATAGCAGAGGATTGGCTAGAGTCTGTCGTGAGAGTTTTCAGATTGGTAGGGACACCAACCGAACACATGGTGATCCTTGCCGCGAGTCTCCTACATGCAGTAGCAGACAGATGGTGGATCCTGATGCTCTAGGTTCATGAAGAGGAATCATTACTCTGGATAGACTTCGATAGTCTCTTCTGGTCAGAGTTTGTTCTAGACACCCTTCGTGCAGTGCAGATGCAAGAGTTACTTCATCTACAGCCGGGCAACATGACAGTAGCTCAGTACTCAGTGAGGTTCACTGACCTCTCGTGCTACTCCAAAGATATTCTACGAGACCCATTCTTTAGGTCCTGGACCTTCGAGTAGGGACTCAGGCATGATATAAGTTCTTTGATGATCCCCCTTAGCATCCTGACTCAGGCGAGGGTGCTGGAGCGACCCCTTCTAGTGGAGAGTTTTCTCACTGAGCAGTCACCAGTAGCGAGACCCACCACAGGGAGACACATAGAGAAGTCTTATATAGTTGGTAGTAGACAGATGTCATAGAAGTCCAATAGGACCAGGCCATCAGGTGGGCGACCCCAGGATACAGGTTCGGTTATGCGGGGCACATGAGACATATCCAGTTATATGAGGAGCATGCAGTGCTATGTATGCGACAGGCAGGGTCACATGGCTCGTGACTGCCCGACCCACCATGCAGATGAGCAGTAGATAGTAGAGGGACCTCCCAAGTAGAGACAGAGGTTCGACCATGGTGGTCTGCCAGGATCAGGAGGACGTGGAAGATGAGCTGGCCGAGCAGCAAGTGGTGGACGATGTTTCAAGGCCCTACCACCACCACCACCAGGAGGTCCACCCCGACCATAGGGAGCTGGCGAACAGAGGTGGGATAAGCTCTAGGCAGTCGAGGCCTATGACCACGGCACACCGGAGATGATTCGAGGTACTATCTGTGTCTACTCCACATGTAGTACTTATAGACACTGGTGCGAGTCATTCATTTATTTCCACTGCCCTCATTCAGAGCTCGGAGATTCCGACAGAGCCGTTGGATCGATCCTTATGACTAGAGACTCCTACGGGAGCAGACTCGATGATTACGCATGGGTGCCGGTAGTGTGAGCTTACTTTATGAGGTGAGAGCTTCGGCTGAGATCTCATCATAGCGGTGTCGAGGCCTTATGACGTCATCTTGGGTATGGATTGGTTATCCACAGTTCATGCTCAGATTGACTGTATTAGGCACAAAGTGCGGTGAGTGTGCACGGATGGTACCAGGTTCACCTTCATCGGTGAGAAGGGAGCCTTTGCAGCGCAAGATGGACTTAAACAGAGGAGGGGGAAACCGATCACACATCATTTGGATAGTCTCATCCTCGGAGCGGTTGATGTGTGGAGTCCGAGTTTTCCTGTTGTGTTGGATCAGTACACGGATGTTTTCCCTGACGACATTCCGGGACTACCTCCTTGCAGAGAGGTATACTTATACATTGACCTGTACCTTAGGACAACACCGATATCTACTCCAGCATATCAGATGGCTCCCTCTGTGAGCTGGAGGACTTGCAGGGGAAGGGATTTATCCAACCCAGTGTTTCACCCTGGCCATCTCCGATTTTATTCGCCATGAAGGTGGATGGGAGCTTGCGACTGTGTGTTGACTTCCGTCGCCTGAATCAGGTGACTGTGAAGAAAAAATACCCACTCCTGAGGATTGACGACCTCTTTGATCCGCTCAAGGGAGCACGATGGTTCCCGAAGATAGACCTTAGGTCAGGCTATCACCAGCTCAGAGTTAAAGACAAGGATGTGTAGAAGACGGCCTTCGGGTGTCGGTATGACCACTACGAGTTCTTGGTTATGCCCTTCGGTGTAACCAACTCTCCAACAGTGTTTATGAGTCTCATGAACAGGATCTTACAGCCTTACCTCGATCGATTTGTTGTAGTCTTCATCGACGACATACTGATCTACTTGATTACTGAGGAGGAGCATGCTTACCATTTATAGGTAGTACTAGACACACTCTGAGAGCATCATCTTTATGGTAATCTCTTGAAGTGCCATTTCTGGATCTGAGAGGTACACTTTATGGGACACGCCATCTTGGAGGCTGGAGTTGCAGTGGATCCAGTGAAGATTGAGGCGGTACTTGATTGGGAGTTGCCCAGGAGTGTGACGGAGGTTTGTAATTTTATAGGACTGGATGGGTACTATCAGAGATTTTTTCCAGACTTATCCAGAGTTGTAGCACTGCTTTCAACATTGACGAAGAAGGGGAAACCCTTCATGTGGTTAGAGAGATTCCAACAGAGCTTTCAAGAGCTGAGACAGAGGTTGACTAGTGCACCCATCTTGAGGCTACTAGAGGAGGGCATAGAGAATGTATTATACAGTGATGCATCAGGGACAAGACTCAGGTGTGTCTTGATAGAGGAGAGAGTAGTGATCACGTATAGATATTGGCAGTTGAGATAACACAAGAAGAACTACGCTACCGATGACCTGGAGTTAGCAGCAGTGGTCTTCACCTTGAAGATGTTGCAGCACTATCTGATGGGCGAGCGTTTTACAGTCTACTCTGACCACTAGAGTCTCAGGTACATCTTCTCGTAGAAGGACTTGAACATGAGATAGCGATGATGGCTCGAGTTCCTCCAGGACTATGAATTCGAGATAGTCCTTACTCCTGGGAAGGGGAACATTGTAGCAGATGCTCTCAGCATGAGATTAGGCATTAAGATGCTAGGAGAGGTGACAGAGCAGTTGGCCTCATTGAATATATCGTTTTTGGATAGAGATGGAGAAACCTTTCTACATTCTCTCATAGTCACTCCTCCACTTCTTCAGCGAGTTAGAGAGGCACAATGTGGGGACGTTGACTGCGAGATGCGATGTGCTCAGATATCCACAGGGCAGACACCTGATGGATTTTCTGAAGGTGGGGAGCATGTCATTCTCTTCAAAGGACGGACCATGGTACCAGTTTCACTTCAGGAGGAAGTGTTGAGGGAGTTCCACACATCTCCATTAGTGGTACATCTAGAAGTAGAGAAGATGTATTAGGACCTCAGACGACAACACTGGTGGCCAGGCAAGAAGAAGGAAATAACAGATTTTGTCTCACGCTGCCTCACTTATCAGCAAGTGAAGGCAGAGCACTAGGTTCCAGCAGGCTTGGTTCAGCCCTTAGAGGTCCCAAAGTAGAAGTGGGATGAGATATACATTGATTTAGTGAGGGGACTTCCACGTACATCTAGAGGAAACGACTCTATCTGGGTGATTGTAGACCGACTCACCAAATTGGCCCACTTCCTACTGACCAGAGAGCAGGGATCGGTAGAGAGCTTGTGACACCTCTACGTACAATAGATCGTACGACTTCATGGTGTGCCATCAATGATCGTCTCTGATCAAGATTCTCTATTCTCTTCCAGGCTATAAAAGGGGTTGTAGGAGGCTTTTGGGATGCAACTTCGTTTGAGCACCGCCTTCCATCCTCAGATGGATGGTCAGACTAAGAGGACCATTCAAACTCTCGAGGATATGCTATGTGCATGCATCCTCGACTTCGGTTGTAGCTGGAAGGATCACTTACCCTTAGTAGAGTTTGCGTATAAAAACAGCTACCACTCCACCATTGAGGTGAAACCTTTCGAAGAATTTTATGGATTACCTTGCAGATCGCCTCTATGCTGGACTAACCCAGGAGAGTCAACACTTATGGGACTGGAGATGGTGCAGGCTATGACGGAGAAGGGGAAGATCATCCAGGAGCAGATGAAGACTACACATAGAAGGCAAGAGTCCTATACTGATTGGAGACAAAGACCACTGGAGTTTGAGGATGGTGACCATGTCTTTCTACGGGTCTCACCTCGACGAGGTCTACAGAGATTTGGTCGAGGCGACAAGTTATCTTTGCGATTCATTAGACATTTCCAGGTCCACAGCAGGGTAGGCGAGGTGGCTTACCGCTTGGCTCTTCCACCTCAGTTGCACCGGGTGCACGGCGTCTTCCACATATCTCAGCTGAGGAGATACGTACATGACCCATCCCACATCATTTAACACGGGTAGATGGACATTGATGATGGGGAGACATTCACCGAGGTTCTAGTGGAGATTGAGGATCGATAGGAGCGGGTCCTGCATGGACGGTCGATTCCCCTAGTGCGCGTGCACTGGTAGCATGGGAACCTCTAGGAGAGCACATGAGAGCGGGAGGATCAGTTGCATGCTCAGTACCTCCATCTGTTCCCCTAGTGTGTGTTGTAGCATATGGGGACGTAAATCCCTGAGGTGGGGAGAATGTAAAGACCCAAAAATTCAGTAGATTTTTTTTAAAATACATGGGAATTTTAAGAATCCGCAGTTTCTAACGGTGCGTGATTCTGAGGCCCGGTGTTCCCAGAATCAATTTCTGAAGTTTTGTTTGGGTATGTTCAGTAATCATACGTGCATGATTTTATATCTTTTGAACCGGTGCTCAGAATTGAAATCCGAGGAAACCGTTGAACTCACATCGCCAGTATTCGCTTAAGGAGACCTTCACCGCAGTTGCGTTTTATCGAGGTTGGAAGTTAATTTTTGGGGTTTCTAAATAAATTAAATAAAAATATGTCATCCATATTTTTATTTGAGTGGTGGTTTAATCCTCCAAGGGGAGGTTGGAGGTGGGGCCCACCCGCGCATAACATCCCATGGGAGGATATTATGTGGTGGGGCCCACATGAGCTCAAACCCCCCTTAAACCCCCTTAAACCACCTTTAAACCCTCGAGTTTCCCATTAATGGGGAAAACTCTTGGTCTACCCTCATAATGGTGCCAAACCACTCTTCATTAATTGAAACTCTCCACCTCCCTTGTTTTGAAATTTGATTCCATTCCTCCGCATTAAATTAATTGAGTTGTCAAATTTAATTAACGACAAATCTTGTGTCGTTGTTCCATAAAAATAATAGAGAACTTCCTCTATTATTTTGGATTATTTTTCTTTGGTGGAAACATTGGATAATCCTTAGAGAGTTATCCTCTCCAACGAAGAACCATCACCCGTGAAGAATGCCACTTCTTTCCAACGAAGAACGTAAAGAATGCCGGCGACATCCTTTGTTCTTCGACTTATTCCTTGTACGTCTTCTTCATTCTCCAACCGGAATAAAGAGGGAAGACACCGCCCATGAAGAATGTTGCCAACGATGATGTCATCTCCTCCCAACGTCAACGGAATGACGCCGCCTTCCTACGACTCCGCCGAGCGAACACCGATTACAAGGTAGGGGGATTTGATTATTTTTAATGTATGAATTATACCCTTGTTCCTCATTGTTTATTTTGGTTTGATGATGGCCAATTGTTATCACCTAATGCGGAGGGCACGAGCCGAACAAACACAGCCTGACACCCCTCCGATTGGTTCTTGATTGGTTGACGACGGAGGCCGAGACGGAAGGGAGCGGTGCCGACGCACCGCACCGGAGAAGAACAACGGCCAGGTGGGCCGTGGTAGATGGAAGAGGAACGACACCATCACACCACGCCGGAGGAAGGGGCTTTTGACTATGTGGGCCACAAAAAACAAAGAGGGAACAGTGCCGTCGCGCCGCACCAAGCTGGCTACCACGGACGGGCCGCCCCTCGGTCGGGCCGCCACAGCCCGAGAGCCCCTCGACCGGGCCGCCACGGCCATGCAGCCCCTCGGTTGGGCCACCCTAAGGTTGGGCCACCCCTCGTCCGGGCCGCCACGGCCAGACCGCCTTTTGGCTGGGCCGCCCCTCAGCCAGGCCGCCATGTTCGGGCCGCCCCTCGGCCGGGCCACCACGGCCGGGCCGCCCCTCGGCCGGGCCGCCCCTCGGCCGGGCCGCCCCTCGGCCGGGACGCCCCTCAGCCGGGCGGCCCCTCGGCCGGTCCGCCCCTCGTCCGGGCCGCTCCTCTTCCGGACCGCCCCTCGGCCATGCCACCTCTTGGCCGGGCCGCCCCTCGGCCAGGACACCCCTCGGCCAAGCCGCCACAGCTGGGCCGCCCCTTGGCCGGGCCCCCACAGGCCGGGTAGCCCTTAGGCCTGGCACGCCTTCGGTCCGGGATGCGAATTCGGGTCGGGCCGCACCTTTAGGCCGGGCCGACCACTCGGGTAGGGCTGCACCCGCGGACCGGGTCAAACCTCGATTTGGACCGGGTCGGATCGGGTCGGTCTGACTGGGTGGGACCGGACCCAGACCCGCTACGACCATTTACACCTTTTAGCCTGCATCTTGGGCTACGGGTGTCCGAACGACGAACCGTCTACGGATATGGAATTCTTGGAGCAAGATGGTTCTTTTGGAATACTCCACATGTGGTTCAGACACAGTTTTGGTACGGTCAGGTTGGTTTGAGCCTAAAAACCAACCGGGCCCCTGAAACAGAAATGTCAATAACTCACAGACTGGGTGTCTGATTGACGCACCGTCTGTCGCATTGGGTTCCTTATGATGAGACAGAACTACGGGATACATCAACTCAAGGATTTGTGATAGTTGATGTATCAACACTTGGCTCAAGGAGCGGACCCTCCCGGAATCGAGCATGCTGTGTACGGGAACCTTAGGGCTGGCTGCGACTATGATGATTTCTGTACCAGAATCCTCCATGGGTTCGACAACAATGACATCTGTACCAGAATCCTCTGTCGGTTCGACAACGATGACTTCTATAAGAGAATCCTCCATGGGTTCTATAGTGATGACTACTGTACTGGGATCCTCCGTGGGTCTGATAGTTCTAACTTCTGTTCCTGGATCCTATGTGGGTCCGACAGAGTAGCTGATCCGGGATCCGATGTGGGTCCGACAGCTTAGTTGGTCCTGAATCCTGTGTGGGTCTAACAGCTTAGATGAATCAGTGACTATATATCTAATCATCTCTAACACTCTAAAAAAGTTATATACCCATGTGAGACGACTCTTGACTTTTAGTCGATATCATCGAGATGATTGACTTTACTTACTTTGTGGAATGGGTTGTTCTTAGGCTCGAGAGATGGAGCCGGACTGTGATTGATAACTAAGGTATATGTATGGACATATACCTAAGTAGGGTTGGTTGATACTTCGTGATTGTATCTTTCTTCTATGGTTTATCCTTTGTGGATTCTGGGAGACCTTCAGGGGACTCGGGGTCCCCTACTGAGTATTGTTATACTCACCCCAACACGGGGTTCGCCCGTACCTTGTTGTGTTCTGTGCAGACGACAGACAACAATGATTGAGGCTGAGGGTGAAGGACGGAAGGATGCTCAGAGCTGGACTAGACGAGATGTACCATAGGGACGAGTTGTTCCAGTTCTGTACCTACCCTTTAGGTAGGATTCCCCAGTGGACAATCCATGAGCGGCCTACCATTTTTTTCTTGTACTTGTACTTGTTGTTCAGTTGGGTTTGTATTCTGGCCCACTTACTTTCAGCACACTTTTCTTTTCTATTTTAGTACTCGTTGCTTCTACTGCTTGTGTTCAGACTATGTGAGATATAGGTTTAAAGGTAATGCCTTCCCTTTTTATCAGGGATTCGCCTTTGGTGCTAGTCACCAGACCCTGGCTTATGGAAGGTGGGCTTGGGGTAGTCACGTCACGGGACCCGAGGATGGGTCGTGATATAGTAATTACTAGATACATTCATAAGTTTTACATTACATCATGAAATAAAAATATAAACAACATTTTGTCCCATTTTGAACAAACTTATATCCTTAGACTATCCCTGCAGGTCAACCATAAAATACTTCTTCAGATCCTAGTAAAAATAAAACATAGAAAGTGGTGAGCTTAGATGCTTAGTAAGGATAACAATATAGCAGAAACTTTCATAAATAAAAATAAACATTTAAGGCAATGTATAAGACTAAAACAAAATCCTTTTAAACATAAAATTCAGAATAATACAGAAAAGATAAAATTAAATAATTCCATTTACTTATTCACATGGATACTCTACAAGTATAATAATCACATGCAATATCAATAGACACTTTCTTAAACATGGAATGCATAATTCCAGAATTCATAACCACATAGTCAAGGCATTGTGCCCAAAATACAAATGAGATTTTGTCAAGGCCTTGTTCCAAGACACTAGTTTGTCTCATGAGACCTACTGATGAATCTAGGTGCTATAGCGGGCTCCACCCTTCACTTACAAAGTTCAATGCATTCCTCATATGAAAAGGTTTAAACATAACATAAACATTCATTTTTGATATAGCATACAAAATGTGAATAATTTATCTATAAACTATGAATGGTGTAAAAATAACACATCCATAGTAAAAAATATCACAAAACCTTCAATACAATATGGAATATTTGTATCATAACAAATCAACTTCAAGCAAGTTTAAAACCCATCAAAGGATGTTGACATAGATGAAATGAAAACTATTTGAAATAAATACCTCTTTCTATTTTGAAATAATTTAAAAGTCACATAATTATAAAAGAAGACATTTATTTTGAAAATATTCTTATAAGATTTTATGAGAAGCTTCGACGATGATATAATGGCAGAAAATATCCACACCCACCGTATAAGTTAAAAAAGATATTCTTAGCTTAATTTTATAGAAAATGTCATAAAGTACCTTATTTGGAAAATGACAGAATGATTCCTTTCAAAACATATATGGTAAAATAAGTCTATAAATTACTTTAAACCATAGTCTAGTAAATATTAAAAATGTTTCTAATTAAATTTTAATGAAAACATAGATTTTGGATGATAAAGAGGCCCCAATAGATACTTACGTAAAAACAAGCTCAGATAATTAAGAGATTGTAAAATTAACCCTTACCTTGTACTTTTACTTAGTTGATGGTATGTTAACCTCTTGTATAATAGTTAAAACATTGTTATTAAATTATAAAAGAACTATATACATAAATATGATATCATATATGATCCCTTAATATTGCATTGTTATTAATATTTTAGTAGTATCATCATTTCGAGTGTTAACTGATTCGTTTTTCTTTTTATGCTTGGTTATGTAAGCCATGTTTGTTATGGATAGGATGAATTTGATTCATATACCGAATGATATTAAGTTCAAACACATTATTTTTAATCATAAAATGAAATTTATTCTTGAATGATTATGATGGGGAATGAATCTCATCGTGTTCATGGAGACGGTAATCCGTACATACGCACGAGCGACAATATCATTATATTGATGGTGAAATCGTATGTAATTTTATGGTATATCATATATACAGAATTTATAACATGTTATATTTATTATTTACATTAGTTATACTCAGTATTATACCCATCCAAATAATGAAGTGTTTTAATAACAAACTACACCACGACGTGGAGATGGTAAGCTGTACGTACACACGTAGGGTGACTTTGTCATTCATATGATGGATAGAATAATGATTATGGTTGTACCATTTTTATAATAACATAAAAATATATAGAAGATACTGGAGTTATTATTTTATAATAGAAACAACAAAGAAAGAGGTATTGGAAGAAGAAAAGAACTTGAAAGAGGTGATGGAATATTTACCTCTTCTTCGGGTTCTTCCTTTTGATTTGATCAAAAGGGATCCTTAGGTTGGATTTCTGACAAAATAAAGGCCTATATAATTAAGTTAGAAACGTTGGTAGGACATTTAGGTAGGTTTTGGCCGATCCATATGGCTTTGGAGGTGTGAAATTAAGAGAAGGTGAAGTACACTTTTATAAGAGAGGTGATGATCACTTTAGGAAAAAGATGAAATATTATTTTATAATAAAATCATTTTCGGTTTATAATGGCTCCAAAATAATTTATTTAGAGTCTAATGTGGGTAAGGGTCTAAAAACTCTCAACCAATAGGTTTTAGATAGGTTTTTTTCACCATATTAACCTCATCTTTTAGATTTAACTCCTGGTTAAATAGTTTTACATTTACCATGCCTCTTTTTATTTTTATATTATATGGTTAGTAAACATACTATAACAAGAAAAGAGAACCCCAAGTGGTTAATTATTAATATATATAACCTTATCTATGTACTTTGGCCTAAACTTATATTTTTAGAAATATTATATCAATTAATAATATAGTATTTTTTTTAAAAACTCAATTATGTCAATTTTGACACTATTTAGTATTTGGTTTTTGTGAAAATAATAACAACATGATTACTTACAAAAAAATATTTAATCAACCCATAATTTTCATATTAACCTATAAAATTAGTGGAATTCATCATAAGTCTCAATTTACATTTATTTGGATATTTATAATATCAATTATTTTAATATTTCATTAATAAGGTAATTACTGCATCATCATTGTGTAATAAATAAATTAAGTTATTTAATGTCTAAAAATTATAAATAAAATACCATTATGTAGGAAATATATTTATCTTTTTAATAAATATTTATAGTCTAATTTATATTTTGTGTAACCCTATATTAAAAATAGTTTAGTTATTAAACTTTGTATTTAACACTTTTAACTCTTCTTTAAATAAAATAATAATAAATGTCCTAATCTAATCCAAGTGGACCAAAAGGATCATATTTTATTCCTAAGGTTGTTTTTCATCAAATAACACTTATCCAATAGAATTAGTGCATGTGTTAGGGTAATGATGATATCATATTTACCCTTAATTACCCTATTTACTTTTAACCATGGTAAATAAAAGTCAAAAGATACTATTTAGAAAAAATTATTTTCATCTTATTGAACCACATTTTACTTAGTTATATCAACTGTGTATCTATAATTTTTTAAATTCAACTCACATAAGTGGTAAAATTATGTTTTATGCAAATTTTCAAATGCTCATACGAGGTGGGTAAAAGACGGTAAAAAGTTCAATAAAATTTTTATATATCTAAACTTATTATAAAACGACTACAATGAAATACATTGAACTTATATAGGTATTATGTATCTATTTTTACCTAAAATAAATTTAAATAAAATAAATAATTATTTAAATAAAAATTAGATTTTAACCAATAACATAGTGTTATTCACTATTCATCAAAAATTGAAAGTTTTTAAAAAAATTCCAAAAATTCACCCTAAGCTAATTTAGATATTCCGAATTCAAAAATGAAGTCCATTTTGAAAAATAAAATTATAAAATTTCAAAAAGTGGGTATTACTATTCATAATGGCTAGTTTGATTGGTCGCGGTGTGTTAGAATCTCGAAGTTGCGTAAAATGCCAGCTATTGCATTATTCGAAGGAAAACTTACCATGTAAGCTTGGGGTGTTACATGAACTCACCCTTTTCTTATGTTACCTTTACCTAATATACGAATAAAGGTATTAAGTATGATACATAAAAAAAGTTCTAGTTATAAATAAATAAGTGGGAGATGATGTAGATATTTTATGAACCAGTTGTTTATGTTTCCAAGTTTACAAAGGCACTATACCTATATGATACTCAAGAGTGTGTTTTTGTAATGTGACGAATTTTAATATAAAAATATTTAATATCTATGACAACCCTGCTTTTATTACAAACTAAAACATGATTTATTACATAAAACTTCACTAGATACAACAAAGAAGATCGAGAGGTTTAGTGTCTTTGGGGATTAGGATCATAACATAAAAACTTGAAACATGAAATACAAAATCTTTATTGAAAACTTACTTTACATGAACACTACATTCCCTCGTACTTAGCATTGCATGGGATAACCCGAGGACATGCATAAGAAAAGGGTGAGCTATAAATCCCAGTAAGGGAGTACACATGGAATAACATGAGGAGTACAATACATGTTAGGCAATAGGCATATCAATAGATCATAAGAGAAACATGAACATAAAGGTATGATAAAGCATGATAATCATAACATGGAAATGTGGAAACAACAATTAACATGGAATTAGCATGAGCCAAGGCTCATTGCTCATGGAGCATGAGTAAATCCTCATTTCACATAAAGAATGAGTAAAACCTTATTGCACTTGAATTTTCATGAGTCAACACTCATTTCACATGATGTATCATGATACTATACTTTACCCAATGCATTGGAGCGCTATAAGGGCGCACCCTTCTTAAACATTTCATTTCATGCATAAGTGTGCCACATGGATCATAAAACATGGATTCATAAAACATAATCATTTATTCCATGATAAAGGAATGTGGAATTCATACATTAAACATTATAATCAGTAAGTAAATTTGCATAAAGTTGAACACCCTTCATGGAGAAATGGGCATGGTATTCACTACACAATGGCATTGGATTAGAAAATTGGTGCGATTTCGGCAGCGTAACAGCGTGACATAAGAATTCATAGAAATGGTTGATGAGAGAGAAAGGGGTTCCTCATAATATTTACATGTAATGGAATGTAATGAGGTCATATGGATACATGTCCCAACAATTTTAATGTAATTTAGATTCATGATACAAAAGTATTGCTTGAATGTAAATGAAGAGAGAGAAGTTCCTTTTGGAATTTCGGCATAGTTACGGGTGTACATGGGAGGAATTTAATGAGAGATAAAGGGGTATCCCATCATTCAAACATAAATAGGGAAGTATTAGGGAGGTTAAAAACCATACCCCAACATTCATAATTGAAATTAAATGGGAAAAACAACATAAAGAAAATTGGACAAAAATGAGAAAGGAAGAAAAAACCCTTACTTGGAAGTATGCTTCCAAAGGCTAGAGAGAGGCTTGTGAGAGGCTTATTGGGAGATTGGGGCACCTTGGGAGGATTCTAGAGAGAGTAGGGAAGATGTTGGACGAACTCCAAAGTCTTTGAGTGAGGAGGAAGTGGGAGCTTGGGTGGGTTTATATAAGAAAGGTGAGGGAATTCTTTATTATTTAGGTTTGAGGAACCTTACATTAAATTAATCCAAACCACAAACCATACCATGGTTTTTGCCCACGGTTTTTGGAAAAGGGAAGAGGAAAACAATATTTTATAAGGCCAAAGTTTGAACTTCTTAAAATAATAGGGTTTCTTATGTGGAGGTGAGTCACACTCACATGGAAAACAATTTAAAAAGACAAGGTGTTTAGTAAGTCTTGAGGGGTCCATTAATGCTTTGAAAAGTTAGTCAAACAAACCCAAAATCACATTATTTTAATGGTAAAACATATATTGGCCGAAAATAAAGCTTATAGTATTTTATTAAATCACTATTGGGTCATTATGATGTCATAAAACACATTATATATTTAAACAGTATTTAATTTTTACCCAAAAATTTGACTGTCTCAGAAAATTATGAAAAATTCACATTTGGATAATTTCGACATCCTGATTCCAGAAATAACATTTATTTTATCTAAATAATTTTCTAAATATGTTAATTTTCACTTTTAAAATAAAAACTGACATTTATAAAAAATTCACGGGTTTTGACAGAAATGGCTTTCAAACTTTAATAAAAATTACAATCGCATTCATAAAATTATAAGATCATTTATATATAATAAAAATTAATTTAATAATAATAATAATATTTTATTAAAATATTATTTAATTCAAAAAACCATTAATTTAATAAAATATAATTCTTAATTAAATAATAACTAAAAACATTATTTGTACTTTAAAAACTATTTACAATGTATCAATAATGAAAAGAAAGTATATTCATTATTATATACAAAAAAAATAATGTACATGAACATAATACTATTTATTTGTTACATAACCCCTTAAAACAGCCGCATAAGACCTAAGGGTAAGGTGTGCGATGGTGACAAACTGTTGGGGTGGCTCAGATAACATCACTCTAGTGGTAATTTCTATCAACTTCCACTTTTCCCATAGATGGCCCCATTCGAGCTTGACATGATGATCTCAGTTTGGGCTTGGTCAAGAGCGAAGCCCAATGATGCCACCTCTTTTCCAAGCTCCGACAAATGGGCTTTGTATGGAGAAATTCTACTGGATGAGGCCATCGCTTCCTTTGTCTGAGTAAATTTGGATTTGTTAAAGCCCTATATTTATACTAATCATGTGATCACTGTTCAACGACTATAAAAGAAATGATCACAATTCTTTACATAAAACCAATGAAGTTGACATTTTATATAAACACAAAAAGACATTTAATTAGATCAAGAGGGATTTCCATTAATGAAACTTTGGGTCATTAGAATATCTATGTGTGAAAATCTTGGGTTACTATAACCTCAAAGTCCTAACCCCCTTTACTAAGAAGATAATTCAAGAGGTGAGGTATAGGTTTGTAACTGATCCTTTCTCATTTCCATTTTCTTTATGTACAATTATTAATTATTAAATTCAATTACACCATATTAATACAATAACATCAATATTATTAGTATAAATTTATGTTATTATAATGATGTCACAAGCATTAACCACCATTCCCTTTCCCTTTATGAGAAATGAAACTTCCATTCATGCGTTGTGCGGACTACCGTCTCCATGAAACAATGCATTTCATTTTATTTTAGAACCTTATAGGGATGGTAATAATAGAGAATTTAATATATATGTATAATATCTATGAAATATTTTAGATTCTGAAATAATAAACTATATTACTTTTTTCCCTATTATATGGAAAAGAAAATAAATATCCATTCATATGTATGGACTACTGGCTCTATTAGAATGATTGATTTATATTTTTTTTCATCACCACCTTACATGGATGGTAATGAATTTATTTATTAATAAATATGATTTTAAAAAATTATTATGATTTTTTAAATACAAATTTTACAACCTGTTAATAATATGAGTAATAAACAATCATAGAAAATTAAATCATCAAAAAGAGCTTTCTAAGAGAAAAATTGATTTATTTGTACTATGAAATAAATTCTTATAGGTTAAATTATTATTTTATATCTTTATAATTATAATATATAGCACTAATAAACTCTAAATAATAGCATGATTCTTATAGTATAATTATATTACAACCAAATAACTCTATAATCATCCATTAATTATGGTATGTTATTGTTTGGGTTGGTTTAGCTACCTAGTAAAAAATGTTATAAATTTATATCATGGATGAATATGAAAATTTAATTTATTATAATATATGTTATAAATAAGTAAATAATTAGTTTTTTGGTTATTTAATGGTAATATATAAATTTAACTCATTATTTAAGAAAACACCCTTTGTTCGCTATGAATCATCAAAACAATCTCATAACCAAATTAATCATTAAATATCATACTAAAAATTACCACATAATGAAATTATAACATTATAAATAATTATAAAAAATAAAATACAGAACCTTGTATGATCTATTAATGATAAAATTTTGGATAATAATTATTAAAATAACTACTATTATGAAACTAGTTCAAAATTGTCAAGATTACTCACACCTAATATGAAAAATATATAATATATAACTAATATATATATATAGAATAATAATAAATTATGTTTATAAAATTTTATTTGAATAATTTTTTTAAATAGGCATTTAACATATTTATTTTTTATATAGGATCTTTGAGTGCATTTGACTAAGCAGGGAAATGTGGTAATAATTTCTTATCTCAAATTTTCATCCCTAAAGTCACATTTTTTATAATGCACTAGGATTCTTTAAATACGATGAGATTAATTCCTAATGAATGTATTTAAACATATTCATGGGTTTTTGAAGAGATATATCAGGTTATATTTTAAACATAATTTGATTCAATAGATTCTAAATTTTAAAAGGGGGTTTTGATTAAAAAGTTACTCAAATCATAAGGCTTAAATTGCTAATATAATTTTGAAGTTAAGATTATTTTAGAAAGATAGTCTATCTGGGAAATTTTTATTCTTTCTAACGACCCTCATAATTTTCATTTAATATTCATTTGGTTTTACATGTCACCTTAAAATTTCATTTTCCCTTAAATTATATTTTTACCTAAAGTGTTTCTTATAAGTAAAATTAACCCCATATCTTCTTCTTAGTCAATACGTCCTTCTTTACATGTTTATGTTCATTGGATTATCTCAAAAATTTATTTATCTATTCCTAAATAATCTATTAATGTCGTTTTATACTACCTTACCTTTTTTAAAAGATTTAAAAAAATCAACATTTTTATGGGTTGTTTTCATCAAAATGTGAAAATATTATCTTTTTAATTTTAATGTGTGAACATGTCACTCTATAACCTTTTTCATTTTATATGAATATTTATCACTACATTTTCATGGTTTCTAAGGAAATTATTTTTATCCGTGTTTAAAAAATATATATATATTAAAATTATTTCTAAATATGAGTAATATATCTTATTTCCAAAGTGGTTTTTAATAAAACATCTAAAATTCATTTTCCATAACAGTCAATATACTTTTATACATATTAAGTTTGATCAAGGATATTATTTAAATGATATCATCCACTTTGCTTCCCCAAATTTATTATGAAATATTCTTTTCTATCATGGAAATGATACATCACTACCTTGGTCTTTCCTAGTCATTGAAGGTTTATAAACCTAATTTTTCTTTTAATAAATTCCCTTTATGAGTACCTTCCTTTTGATTTATTTGATTTAATGGTGTTCACCTATGATCTATAAATTGATTGATTTGAGAAATTATTGTCCTAACCATATTCCCTTAATGAATACTATTTAAATAGAACATTCTTTATTATATTGATTGAATGATATTTACCTAGAAAGCTACTTGATATCATTATATACCCATTTATTTTCATGGGTTTATCATGTTATGATTATTGATGGAATTATTAATTATATCATTATGTGAATCCATTTGAAAAGGATATAAAACTCATTTTTTTTCATGGGTACTTTTTGATGTGACGAATGAAACCCATTTTATTTCCATGGGTTCTTTATGAAATAAAAATTTAATGATTTTAATTTAAAAGTTTTTTAAAACACAATTTATTTACATGGGTTCATTATGATGTAAAAAATGAATAATTTTCATGCGGCACAAGTATGGATAAATTATGGTTGGTTTCATATATCACCCTAAAATAAATTGGTTAAAAGTTAATATCTCACGAGATAAGTATTCATAGGTATATTTTAGTTTATTATATGTGTGGGAATTGACGGTGTGACTCATAAAAGTAATTTTTCCTATAATATTTTTTGTACCATATTTGAAAGATGGCACAATTTTATTATTTCTCTCATTCTTATGTTATTATCTCATGAATCATTTTTATTAACTCATTCGTGTATTATGTTAAGCTAAAACTTATTATATGATGTATAATATATGATTTTTTGAGTATAATTCTCTTATGAATCATTGTTATACCCATATTATCATCTTATTATCAGTAATAATATTTGATTATTATCACTTATGTTGACCCTTATTTAGAATCTATGCTCACCTCTTTCTTATGTTCACGTTTAATTAGGTTATGAAGGTAGGAAAAGTATGAAGTGTGTAAAAGATATTATTATGTTTATAATTTTTGGGATATATTTAAGACTCATTATAGATTAATTATTTCTATATATAATGGAGAAAATATCAAATTGATACAATGAGAATGAGTTTTTTAGTAAATAGTTTTTCTTAATTCTCCAAAACTCTAAACCTAAAAGGTCTTGGGAATGTATTGTAATGAGATATTTTCTTTAAGTTACATGGATAAGAAAATCACATCTATGGGACATTATATATTTCTTATATTGAATATCCACCAAGGTATTTTCACAAACCACCAAAATATATAATGAATTTTGGTACATGGAATTCAACTTTGAATTCACAAGAATTTATCAATTATTTAAAGTTGAAACTTATTACTCTATATAGGATTTATTATTATTATTGAATAATATATCACTCACTAAAGTGAATATAAAATCACCACAATGGATTTAACCATCATATACAGTATGTTTCACTGGAATAATTTCCCCAACTAACACTTGTATTTCCCCCATAGAAATTAAATTGGAATGATTAATAACTTTTTTTATCTTTAGGATTTTAATATCATTTGTGGAACTAAGATCATTAATTGATATGTACCTTGTATTTTCATGATGTAATTTTAAATATTTCACTATATTTAAAAATGGATCCCATTAAAAACACCTGAGGGAAAGACACAATGACTTTAATTCATACTATAAATTTATAGGATAACATTAGTAAATATAGTTAGTACATGGTTAGTTGTTACATTTATATTTACAAAAAATACTTGGAAAAGAATCCCAAATGAATAAATTAAGTATATAAGAATCTTCATAGGTCATAAATTATACTTAAATTTGAATAAGGCTATATGAGTTTAGGAAAATCCTCACTCTATATTAAAAGATCAATGAAAACCTGGTTAAGATGTACTCTGACAT
This sequence comes from Viscum album, assembly GCA_963277665.1. NCBI lineage: Eukaryota > Viridiplantae > Streptophyta > Magnoliopsida > Santalales > Viscaceae > Viscum > Viscum album. The sequence goes on from OY728129.1 coordinate 828,338,248, forward strand.
ACCGGCCTAAAGGATCCTATATCCTTTAATAAGAGGATTCACTACTTCACCAAGTATACCTAATATTTATTAATGAATTTCACAGTGTATAAAAATTTACCTCTATATTCTCCTTAGAACAATCCACACTATGTAGATGAACTAACTCAAAAAATTTTATTGTTTAACTTTATATCTAATAGTTTATTAGTCTAGAGAATAAGTATATCATATATCCAAGAGTTTTAGTTCCAAAGAGTCTAAATATTATACTAGTTATATGCATCATAACTTGTAGTTTCATTTTATTAATAATTATATTTTCATTAATGGATATGAGTCTTATAATTTTATTCATAATTTATTCTCGATGATGGATATTTATGATTTATGTTTTACTAAACAATTGACTATGTTTAGTTTACAATTATAGCATTAATTTAAATAAAACTCATTGTGTTCAATAGAACATTGAGATAAATGTTTGGAAACACTTATCAAAAATAATAATTCAACTAGAATCATTACATAGGGTAATAATAAGTCTTTTGTTTCTCATTTTTTACATAGGAATCACCATTTCTCAACCAGTATAAAAAATACCCTTACTTCTGAAGTCATTTATTTATCACCATTGATATAAGAATCACCCTTACTCTTCCACTGGGAGAACACACCTTAATTCATGTAACATTTTTGTGTACTTATAATTTCTAACATATTAATCCCCCATTCTAATTCATTAGGAAATAATGACTTAATTCTTGTAATGTTTTATGTACTTCTCATTTATAACACTAGAATCAACACTTATCAACCACAAGGTGAGCACACCTTACTTATTATATTGTATTGGTCTGCTTCTCATTGATCACAATCACCATTTACAAGTCACCGGGAGAATACACCTTAATTATTTTGTTCTTTTAATTAAATAAAAATTTATGAAATACTTAATAAATGAGATATAAAAATTATATTATACAAATAATATACTACTGAATTAGATGTAACTAATCACTTATTCTTCAATTTATTTTGGTTTATTTTCAAATGACCTTACTATACACATATGATGCAAATAGCTTCATATTCAGTACACTACATCTAATGTTTTTTCTCATTTAAAGTCATTATAAAGGCACCATTTAATATAAAATAGTAATGGGATTTTAACCCCAACTTTAATGTTTTTTACCATAAGGTCATTGGATCTATTTCCTTGTAACTTTTATTCACCTAGTGAATCATTTTTAAAATAATCCTAAGTTTTTTTATCCATACTGGTTATCTCATAAGATAAATAATGAAAATTTTGAAGGTAAGTTTAATTTTATGAGATTAATGGATAATTTATTATCCATATGGGTTCCTAAAATACAGTAATTGATTAATTTACTTCCATATATTAAATGCAAGATCAATAACTAAGTACCCTCTTTCTGTTTACACTAGTATATTTTAGTGACAATATCACTTATCTATATCTACTCTCTATCCTTTTGAAGGGATATGATATGAGATTTCATGGTATATGAATCCATGTCCTTATGTTTAATTACTAGTTTTTCAGATAGAATTTATATTATGATGCAATAAATAGGTGGAGTATCCCCATGTATCTTCTATAGGAATATATTTATACCTTCTCTTGTTGTATGAGGTGGTTGAAAAGGTATAGGGAATTCCAACACATTATATAAATTTTCCTATAGTATTCCATTGTATGAAACGACTACACCAACATTAGAAATATATAATAATGAGTTCTTATTCAATATCCTAAAATATTGAAGTGTTATAGCGATTTAACTTTCCATACTCTATATTAATTAAAATAATTTCTTTACATTTTTTATCTTGATTACCAAAGAAGAGAATAATTTTAATATTAATTTATTAATCTCCCACTATTTTATTGAAATACAATATCCCTCACCATTTGTTTTGAAATATCCTATCATGTGGATATCCCAGCCACAAGGATCCATCCATTCTTTCTCATAACCCATAATTATGACATGCATATTACTCAAAGATATTTATATAGGTGTAGCTTTACAACTAAATTAACTCGTATCTCCTTGATCTGTTGAGTGGACTCCGCAATATTAAAATACTAAAATTATATTTCCTCAATAATTGCCTCCAAAATTTCACTAGATAGACTTTGGAAATTATACCCAATACAAATTTGGTTAAGTTGACCCAAAAACTCTCATATGAATTCCTTGATAAAATTAAGAGTCTAGAATTTGTCCATGTGAACACTTAGTTATATATTTTAATTCTTATTCAAGTAATGTAAGGCTTATCTAACTTAATATTTGAATTAATTTATTTTTATCTTCATGTGTGAACTTCTCATTTTACCTTCTTACATGATTATTAATGATAAATATATTTTTCTTAAGTGATAAACCATGTCTAGATAAAGTTTACACATATTATAATTTTGTTTCAATTCCATATCACATGCTTGATAATCAATTAATGTAATAATTAAACATCCATAAATAATTAATCATTAAAATGACATATTTAAAATAAATAAGTTCAAATAACCACGATATTTTCTAATGTTTGGTTTACCCAAAAAATGATAAACCAACCAATGACCTTAATAAATAAACTCTTAGAACCATTACTGATTTTAGTTTCATTATTCCACCTATGATATCGTGTACCTTTTAGATTGGTTTCCCCTCATATTTGAACTTGATTCACCACAACACTCATGGGATATCTATAAATTACATAATATTTACTCACATACTGGTGAGGATAACCAGATGACTGGTTAATGGGTTTACATAAAATTAACTATGGGAACACATATCGTTACACAATGAGAGAAGGGGTATGACACACATTCCAATATTTAAATTAATAAATTATAATAAAAACCATGAAATAATAATAAATTAAACAAAGAAATCACATATACAGGTTGTTATAAGCTCATGGTTATCCACATAAATGCAATGAACACATATTTTTATGCTATCCAACTTTCACTTCAATTCATTATTTTATTAAGATAAAACCATCATGAATTAATTAAATTAATTAATTTTATTTTTTTTATGAAAATTCATAGAAATTACATCATTTGAGTTTAATTTTTTTCTAAAAATTAATTATATTTAAAAATAAATAAGTATACACTGTGTACTTGGAGGAAACACAAAATATAACCAAATTAACCATTTTTAGTCATGTGTTAAATATTCACATGGAATGTTGGAGTTCATGAAAAATCAAATGGTTAAGTGGCATGAAATTATGAATGTCATAATATAATATAATAAATGAATAATTTATTATAATTGGAAATGTGATAACCCATGAAATGTGTACCTTTTTAAATGCATGTAGAAAATAAATCAACTGTTAGGGTGAATTAATTATGAAAAATTAATTAATAATTTTAAAACACTTAAAACCTTTAAAAACCCTATTACATAGAAGTACACTAGTTGGAAACTATGAAGTTTTGTTTTAATGATGAAATTAATTAGTTCTTCAAAAAATTTAATTAAATTAAATACTAGGAGATTACATGATATGTACTTGTGATCTACATGCTTTGTATATCACATTATTTGTCTCTATAGTACATGGTTGGGTATCTAGTCTTGTATAACTTGTGGGAATTAATGAGTTATATCTTGTGTGCATGAGATATATGATGTATAATCTCATTAATTATGGGTTTAATGACTTTATGTCTTTACATATTGTGTGACATGTATGTTGACCACACAATTTCTATAAAAACTACTCGGTGAACCGTATAGGACTATATAGAATTTAAGAAGGTTATAAAAAATGTTTTACTAAAATTCATGTACTAGTTTGGATGGAAAACACATACTGTTTTATTTACTCTACATACCAATTTTCATGTGGTAATCCATGTATGCCACGGTTCATCTAGATTTAGTAAAATTTGTTACATGATGAGTACATTTCTGGTATACATCATGTAACTATGTCTTACAACCAGAAACCTTGTCACATCCCAATGGATCCTCTGTTCATTCTCCATCTATTCTTCATGTATTCTCGATCATATGAAGATGAATAAACATATAATTTCAACTATCAAATTAAAATAAAAAATCCGAGAAATGAATTAAAAATAATAAATATATATATATATATATCATTTAAAAAATGAAAAATAATTATAAATTATTATGTGGTTTCTCTAATACCACTTGAATGTTCCTTAGTGCTATAGAAGTGGTCAAACCTATTCCCAAAAATGGGTTTTTATTAACTACTTTATATTTATTCTCAGAACTTGATGAAATAGAAACCACAAAATCTATGAGATAAGATCATCACATATAATTTATAAATAATTTATAGATTAAAAATTACCACTTTTTAGAATCCATTATTTATTGATGATTTGGTTGAGACCTCTTTCCGTACTATCATTACATCAGAGAAATCAAAGGTAGATTCCCTCCATTGTTGATCCAGATGTGTTTCCCAAACATCCAATTATTTCCATAGAATTATTTATGTTATATCATGGATGATTCTAGTTCTTAAATTGATCATTATTTATTGTAATATAATACCTTGAGGTGAGATGAGATTAATCTGGTTCTCTCTTCAATTGTGAGGGTAATAGTGGAGGATAACTCTTTGTTCTTGAGAGTGTTCTAGGAAAATAACTCTCTATGGATTGAGATAATTCTCTTTAGAAATTATTGTCTACAACTGTGGATAGTCTTGGACAGGGTTAGAAAAATTACCTAATGAGAAATTTATAAACATAGGGTTAGAGTATAAGTAATTACACATGTGTCTTTATTATTATTCTAATCTCCAATGAACCCCATGTCAAAATAATAATCATATTATCGTTATTTACATGAAATTCACTAAACTCAGGGATAAACAAATATTACTTCACTGAATAAATAAATTAATATTTCAAAAAATAATATTTAATATATAATTTATCACTAAACAATTAATCTTGATTTTTAAGTCCAAATTAACATTTATTATACTTTAAATAATGTATATTTATTTAAATGAAGAAATTTTATTGCAATATTTTTTGATAAATAGAAAAAATTATATTTACTATACAAGTGAAGAAATAATTATCAAATGACCACACAATAAATTTAATATATATTTTTTACCTTGGGAATGTACTAGGTATAAATGAATATTATATATTAAAATAATTAATTAAATAATTACCTAGTGAGTAATTATTTATTTAATATTCAAATAATATAATATTCTCTCAAATAAATGGTGACTGAATATATTTGATCAACAAAACATGAATAATTGTTGAACCATGTGTTATAATAATACTTATTCAACATGTTAATTTATATAGAATTTAACTAAGGTTCTAGATACACTTAATTTGTAATCTTCTTGGACATTTTCAAAATGGCATTAGGCTACACCACATAAATTCCAAGATTGTAATCTAGAAACATTCCAAAAAACCCTTATAGAAATATGTTAATGTTTCAATGATATATAACCTCATATGAAAACACAACATGCAATATAATACCTTTTCATGATATCTTTAATCAAACAGGTTGCATGCTGGTGTCATCAACCTATGTGCTTGAGGTATATTTCTTTGATTTTCCAGTTTTGAACTTTCCTATGGAACACCATGGACATGAATTTAATTATGTTGTTCCATTCCCATCAAAGAGAATAAGAAATCAAGTTCCATTAAAAAAAATAAGGTACATATTCTTTCTTTCATTATCTATTAATGTAACATTTTTCATAAAACCTCAACATACCCAACTTTACCATGAACAGATGCCATCATGGTTTTGAAAACACACCAAAGTATGAAACTCATGATATTAGTTAATAATAATCATAAAATATATGGAAAATTACACATTCCAATAGATAATAATGTCCAATGACACATATAAATGTGGATTTCCTAATAGCGAGTCATATTCTCATAATATTCTTATCTTGTAGATTACTAGGGATGAACTTCATGAGATAAAGTCTCAATGTATTATGATACACCTACCCCTATTAGACTATATATTTTTTCTCCTATAATACAATACCATTTGTCCATATAACATGTATTTTAAAAAATATTATCATGACACTTCTAGGTTCTCATAATAACAGAGAACTATTATGACCATTAAATGTGATATATAACTTTAGGACATTAACAAATAGAATTCACATAGATGGAAATCATCACGTGATAAGATATAAATTAATATTAATCACTATGAATATTTTGGTAATAAAGTAATAGTTGGTTTTAAGGCACAAACACCAATAATGTTGTGCTTCCCATGCTTTCCAGTTCTACTATAAAATTAGGTGTCCTCTCTTATTCCATTTTATTTATTTGAACTATCTCAAACCCTAGGTGGTATTGGGTGATATTCTTGGTGATTCTAGATACTTGAGGCTAATAATTAGGTATTGTATTCATGTGGTTGATTCTTATTTAGTTCGAGTAACTCGAGAGGCTGTGGAAGAGGTTGTGCTTATTTTTGAGGGATAGTGAATGACTAATTTAAAGGGGATGTGAAAGTTCCAGGCACAGTGAGAGATCTTATTAGGAAATATCCAACATAGTTATTTTTATAATAGATTAATAATATGAGTTTTATATAAAAATTTTTAGTCATGAAGAACATATTAAATCCATGATTAATTGATAGAAACTTTAAAACCCACAAGATAAGATAATCACATATAACATATAATTAATTTATATAAATAAATAATTAACTTGCATTGGAATTATTTATTTGTTGAATATATGGTTGACCAATCCTTGTCATAACATTATTGTGGTGAGAGGATTCAGGGGATAATACCTCTAGCTGTGATCCAAACATGCACCAAAAACCTTCGAACATTTCTATAGAAATATCTGTGTGTTAGCACAAAAGATTCTCATACTTGTATTTTTAGTATATTATTTTAAAAGAATCACTTAAATGTTGAAAGTATTCTTCTTATTCTCTCTAGAGTCATGAGTGAAGAGGAGAATAATTACTCTATATTTTTAAGATTATTCTAGAGGAAGATCTTTCAAGGGTTTGGGAGAATTCTCTCTAGACTTTCACTCTGCAAAAAGATGATTAGGGTTGAAAATGATATAATTATGTTTACATATATTTTGGGTTAGAGATTTATAATTACACATGGGAACTTATTATTCTATTAATCATAGGAAAACCCCATGTCTAATAATAATAATAATAATAATAATAATATTATTATTATTATTTTATTTACATGTGATTGAATTATGGATACATACATATTACTTTTTTAATAAATAAACTAATATTTATTCAAAAAGTATTCAATATATTATTTATCCCTAGACCATTAAATGATCATGATATTCATCCTTAGTATTTATTTAACCATAAACAATGAATATTTATTTAAATAAATAAATATCACTACATTACATACTAATGAGTATATAAATAAACATTATATTTACTAAAATAGAGAATAAATATTTATAAAATATTTAATTCACATTCATTGTCTTAAATAACCAATGATTTTATATTTTCAATCATTCCAAGCATGAATAACTATTAAAATATGTATGAGAATAATATTTATTTAATATTTTTAAATTCATATATAATTTATCTAAGGTTCTATACACACTTAGTGTGTGAACCTTTAGGCCCATTTCTCAGTGGAATTAGGTGGAACCACATAAATTCCATGGTTATAATCTAGAAATATTACATGACACCCACAGAGAAATAATTTAATTTCACAATTATATAAAACCTCATAAAAATATACACTATGTAATATAGTACCTTTATCATGATATCTCTAATAAATAAGGTAGCATGCTGATGTCATCAACCTATATACTTGATGTATCCTTATTTGAGTTTAGAAAAATGAACCTACCAATAGAACACTGTGATAATGGACTTAATCAGGAAGTTCTATTCCTATCAAATGGCATGAGATATCAAATTTTATTAAAGAGCATAAGGTAAATACTTTCGCACATTACTCAATAATGAAATTTCACTCATGATGCACCCAGTGTATCCTCCCTCACTACAATAATATGTCACCCCAGTTTTCATAAACAAATCAAAGTAAATGACTATTGAAATGCATTACTAATAATAGTAAATTCTAAGGATCATTATACATGTCTGCGTATTGGAACTCACAATGACACATATGAATATAGATTTCTTACTAGTGGGTCCTGTTTTTATAAACTCGTTCATATAGAGATTACAAAGGATGAAATTTATGAGAGGAAGTCACAATTTATTATAAGCCTCCTACCCCTAATGTCTTCTATCATCTATGTTATATCAGAAAATATCATCCAAATATAGAATAAATATTAAAGAATATTGTTATGTCACTTCTAGTTTCTCATCATAGCATGGAACTTCTGTGACCTCACAGTGGGACATGCACACTTATGAAATTATCACATAAAATGTCACAAGGAATAAAAATAATTACGTGATAATAAAAATATTAATATTAAAAATCATAAATACAAATAATCATAAAGTACTTAGAAGTTGGTTCTATGGCACCAAATCTAGTAGACTCTGACTTGCATTAGATCCAACTTCTAAAAAAAATTAGTTCATTAGCTCTCACATGATATTTATTATGAAATTAAAATTTTAATAAGTCTTTGGTCGTAGTCCTAAGGCCTCTATTTCAAAGGTGATTTCCAAGAGAAGTCTCAAGTTCTCAATGTGAGTGTTTCTTACTCCTTAGAATTTTCTTCTTAATATTTATCTACTTTTTATATACACCCTAATATAATGATAATATAATTGATAATATAATTTTTTATTATATTAATGGATCAACCATTATTAAATCCTTTCTATCCCTTAATAAAAACAAAACAATATCGATCGTGCGTATATGAAGACTACCTTTGAGTGATGCGGACTACCACCTCCAAGAAGTGATGTGTTTTTTTTTCATCACCGCCTTTAAAGGGTTGGTATAAAGGATGTATTATATGAATTAATATGTTTTTTGTTATAATTATGACTTTTAAATGATAATTTATCATATAAATTTACTCTATCCAAATCATAGATAAATGAAAATGTTAATCATGAAAACATGTGGAATACCACCTCCATGAAAGATGAATTTAAATTTTCATCATAAAAATTAATTGATGGTTATAATAATGAATTTTATTAATATATATGAAATTTAGGAATCTTTCAAGAATTTATAAAATTTATATTGCCATTTCATAAAAACAATCCTTTACTCATTAAATCATTATAACACGCTCCTGTTAGGGTCGGTTTTACCATCCATATGAATGATGTTAAAATGTTTATGTAATAAATAAATAAATAATATTATATTATGATAATTTCATGTAATAATTTTATTTTTAATTTTCTAATTTTTTAAGGGTTTTGTTAATTTTTAACAAATCTACAGATATATCCCCTTTCAATCGTTAAACAAATAGAAACTCGTTCATCATAATTATAATTTTTACAAAAAACTATATCCATGTATTTCAACTAATTTAAATTAACATAAGTAATAATTAAAAAAAAATTATCACATCTTGAATAATATTCTAATTATTAATTTTGAATCTATAAACAATAATTGACACAACCTTTGTAAAACTAGTATAAAGAAAACAACCGAAACCAAAAACATTTGACGATGAAAATGCACTATAACTAACCAATGTATTTATAATAAATAAATATAAATGAAGTTTTTATCTATGTATAAGATATTAATTTCGATTATATATTATATTTAATCACTTTTAGAAGTCATGAATTTAGGAAAGAGTTTTCACATCTCAATTTTGATTCATTGATATATGTTTTGTATCCACCACCTATTTCCTTTTTGTGGTGTATTGATTACCTTGGAAGACTTTTTTTTTCATATTCCACATGAATTTAAAAGTATTTATAATCCTGTATCATCATCCATTCCTAATTATCTTTTTAAAAAAAGAGTTACCAAAACCATTATAAAACTAAAATTTTACCATAATGGAAAAAGCATCCTAAAGTTTTGGTAAAGTAAAAGTGTAAGTAGTTTCCTAGTTATTACATCCCTATATAGAGAATTGAAAGTGGATGAGGCCATTTCATAAATTCACCTAGGGTTAATCACCCTAAAAATGTATGGTTGAGTATCAAATATATCTTTAATCAGTGCATGATTAGTGTGCCTAAGACTACACACCTGGCTAGACACTCCCAGTGGATTTGTTTTAGATAATTCACACAATCTTCCAAAACACAATGATAGATATACCTAACATTTATAGGGTATTCTATAATTTAAAACTATTAAAAATAATTACTACCTTCTATTTATAACCAAACAATTTTGAGTTACTCTTTTACGGTACCTTATCTTTATTTGTTTGATAAGGGTACTATTTATTACATCATGAATGTTCCTACAGTTGTATATTCACCAAGTGAGGAAAATTATTCTACTAAAAGGGTAAATATTGATAATACATATTTCTAATATTTATATATATATAAATATTTTTTACTCAACCATGATTATGAATAAGGTTCCTTAGGTAACATCAAGACATGTATTTTTTTTACAATCCACCTTTTTCTATTGATGGGTTGTGATCATGTTATCCCTTTTATTGACATGGGGAACTGTATGGAAATTTCATATGTTTTCAGTATAATATATATTTCTATGAAGGAAAGTTGATTATGCATGATTTTTTATTCAAATCCTTCAAATGGTGAATTCATTATACTTAAATAAGTGATGGGTGGGACAATTATTATATAGACCCTCAATGCATCAGTTGGTCACATGAGATAAAAGGTTTCGGTATTTGGTGTATGCCTACCCAATGAAATCATAATGTCTTGGTTGTATCCTTGATAAAAAAATGATGTATTGGTTATGACTTTTATAGTAAGAATAATGTATTGATTGAGGACTTTATGATAAATATCAAGATGTTTGAAATTATTCATTTAATCACCATGAATCCGGTTATTTTTATCTATGTGATTGTTTTCATTACTATTCTATCCATGGATATTATTCATGTTAAAGATATTTCTTATATTATATGTTTATTGATTTTTCACTTTTTTGTAATATGGATTCCTATCATGATAAATTCCAATTTACTTATACCTTTATTTTTCATTTGAGCACCCCCTTTATTTTGTTTCCTTCCCTAGGGTACCAAGAAGTAAACTAAAAATAAATTCATGGATGTAATAAAATGAATAAAAATCTTTCAATAAGTTTTTATTCTATATTTTAATGTTATAATGTAATATTAAAATCATGTGTATATATGGTCTCCAAGGAATTATAATGTATTCAATCTTTTGTGACATGATCCCTTATATTTTGTACCAATGTAATAAATCCACCACTAACTCCAGGTTACTAAAGACAAATAATTATAGTTTGTATCAATGGAATTTTAGTCGGAATGTTGTGAAAAATATTTTATAATAATATATCTATCACATGATTTATTATAAAACCTTAAGATACCCATGAAAATTTACTTACTTTATGAATTTTAATGTTCAATATTTTTAATGTTATAATGTAATTAAGTATATTCCATTTTTTAGAGATGGAATCTAATAGGGGGAAGTGAAATAATATCATAACCTGTAATCCATTTAGGGATCTCCTTCTAGATAAAGTCAACACACATGTTATTGGAACTGAGTATATTTTGGATATATTAGGGTAGCTGAATTAGGTTTTGAAAAATAACATTTCTTATATAGAGAATAATCTTAATCTATAACATGGTACAACTATGTTATACCACTTAATACTACAAAAATCTCCATCATTCAATGATACCACTGATCCATTAGTAGTTAAACAATGGATCAAGTACTTATAGAAGATATTTATCACCTTGGTAGTAATTAAAGGGAGAAAGTTTTCATAGTGGTTTATCATCTAAGGGGATATTATGATCAATGGTGGCCATTGATTCAAAATACTAAGGAGGAGGATATAAAAAACATATAATAAAATATTTATAAGGTGATATTCATTGATAAAATATTTCCCTTAAGTGTAATGAGCTGCTATGGAAAAGAAATTCTTTAATTTAAAGTAAAAGAAAGAGGATATTATTGAAGAGTATGAGGATAATTTTAAAATATTTTCAAATAATTATATAGAATACATGAATAAATCATAAAGTATGATCATCCATTTATTCGATGGTCTTAATCCATATCTTAAAAGAGAACTAGTCTCTCATAAATTTTCACTATACGATGATATAGTATTAAGTGCCATCAAGATAAAAAAATAATTACCCTTGTCTTATAATTTTAATGGAAGTCAATATAACAGAAACACTCAGTCAGAGGCAAGCCTCTGACCATTTATTAAAAAAAATCATAAATCAAGTACAACAGGTCAGAGGAAAAACTACATATCATAGAAACCAAACCCGTCACCATACCCATTATGGACTATTTCCTCTGCATTATCTGTTTTCCATTCAAAGATTTCATAGTACTTATGAAACTTGGAATATTTTCTTCTCAGATTCAACTTCTCTAAAGCTAAAATCTCCTTATAAGATTTCATAACACAGTTTTCCTTCCCAAAAGAAGCCCTTGTAGACACCGGCCTTGGCAGATAAGAATAATCCTTCTTTGGTCACCAACATGGTGGAACAGTCTTATTGTCCTCACCCCTATGAACCTTCATCCTATAACCTTGAACAACAACACTAAAGGAAGGCTGGGCCCTACCACCATGTTTTTCCTTCTCACTATCCGAGAGTTCACCCCACTTTCCCAAGATTTTCACCTCACGATAACCCCCCTCCAACATGTGATAATTGTGAAAATAAACACCATAAAACTTTATTAAAGGGAATTATATTTTGTTATAATTTGGAGATAAGATCCATCTATATCATGAATTTAAGGTAAATAAGGTAAACACCAATATATTATGGTTTAAATATCAAGATACAAGGCATTACTTAAACCAATTCCCCAAGAATAAAGTGAATCCAACCCAGAAGAGTCCTGGGGGTAAAGGACAATATTATCTGATTACCACAAATGAATACAAAATTACCAAGGATGTGATAGTAGGAAAATTACCTATAAACTAAAAGCTAGATAATTTCTTATTAAATTCTAGATATTTTCACTCTTTTATATTTTTTTTATTTGATGATAATATTAAAACATTACCTATAACCTTGAGAAATAAGTTTTCAATTGAGACACCTAATGGAAATATTATTTCAATGAGGATATATCAATCAGTCCCCATTATGATGCATAAAAACTCCCTACCTTTAAACTTTATAATCATACATATAGTTGACTTTGTTATAATCCTGGGTATGGATTGGATTTTAAATTATAATGTAAAAATTTATTTCCAAGAGAATGTGATTTTGATTCATGAAGGGGATATGAAGTTCTTCATATTTAAAGGTGATGACTAATTATCTGATTCACACCTCAATCAACCTCTAATATCCCACCTTAATTAAATACTTGGAGAAGAAAATTAGATAAAAACTATGTTGGGAAAATAAAATTTAATAATGGAGGATGTAACTATTGTGCATGAATACATTGATGTGTTTTTTAATGAATTACATGGTCATCTACTTGAGCATGAAGTATAGTTTTCTATTGAACCCATCCTAAAAGAAAAAACTATATCTAGTACTCCTGAGAGAATGTTCCCAATATAATTTTTGGAGCTAAAGAAATAGCTATAGAATTTATTTGATAAGGGATTCATCTTCCTTAGTGTTTCACCTTAGGGAGCCCATATTATTTTTGTTAAGAAGAAGGATGGGTCTATGAGGTTATGTGTTGATAATAGGGAGATAAATAAAATTAATATAAAGAATAAGAATCAAATTCCACACATTTATGACTTATTTGATTAACTCCAAGGATCTAAATATTATTCAAATATTTATCTTCTCTTTGGTTATCACTAATTAAGGGTTAATAAGGATGATATATCAAAGAAGAAGTTTATATGAGGTGTGGAAATTATGAGTTTATAGTGATGCCATTTGGATTAAATAATGAACCCTATGTTTTTATAGATCTAACGAATAGATTATTAAAGGTTCATCTTGATTATTTCATGGTTTCATTCATTGATGATATATTGATATACATCAAAATCTATGGTGAATATGAGAATCATTATTGATACTCTTTGAGAAAATAGTTTTATAAGAAATTAATTAAGTGTGAATTTTTCTTCCATGAAATTTATTTCTTATCCATAATTTCTCTATGGATGGAATATCTATTTATCCTTCAAAGATAATGTTAGTAAAGTATTAAACCACAAAAATAATATAACTGAGACACATAGTTTCCTTATCTTAACATGATACTATCAGTGATTTGTTCAAATTTTTTCTTAATTTGAAAAACCATTAACCAAGTTAACATGTAAAGGGGTAAAATTAACATGACCAAAGGAATGTGAAGGAATCTTCAAGGTGATTAATAAGAGATTGGATATTTCACAATATCAACTCTACCATCAAGAAAGAAAATATTTTTAATATTGTGATTCAATGAAGAAAGGATTGGGTTTTTTCATTATACAAAATGATAGAGTGGTTTCTTATGCATCAATAAAATTGAATATCTATGAATAGAACTATCAAACTCATGATATTTATATGGAAGTTGTATTCTTTGACATGAATATATGGAGGAACTACCTCTATGGAGAGATATGTGAGATATATATGGTTCACAAGAGTTTGAAATAAATTTTTTTCACAAAAGGAGATTAATATGATACAATGGAGATGGATGGAACTACTTAAGGAATATAATTTCTTGATACACTACCACCCTAGTAAATAAAACAAGGAGGATGATGCCTCAAGAAAGAAATATCATGTATTTATAACTATGATGAGGATAGATAAGGACCCTATATTCATGGAGTTAATAAATTTGGAGATGGGAATCCTTAATGAAGTGGAAAATTCACCCATTTTATAAATTATTACCAAACCATATTTAATAGTGAAGATAAATATGTTCTAACATGAATAAGATAG
The DNA here is from genome assembly GCA_963277665.1 of Viscum album. NCBI lineage: Eukaryota > Viridiplantae > Streptophyta > Magnoliopsida > Santalales > Viscaceae > Viscum > Viscum album. The sequence goes on from OY728129.1 coordinate 828,353,363, forward strand.
TTTTAAAATGTTATGTCCTAACACATGATCCATTGAAATGGTTCCCTTAGTCGGTCGGTCACATGACCTCAAGCGCACCTCCCCATACACTAGAGGCATAAAAATGAAAAAAGGGTTCAATAATGGTGTGGAGGGGAAACTATAGACCCATGATTAGAGTAACAAAAGGTATAAGAGATAATGAATCAATCAAAAGTGGAAGAAGAATAAATAAATGTAGTGGAATATAATAATAACAGATAAAATGGGCAATGACAAATACACAACCATGCATGTCAATGTGGATATACAATATGAAAGAAGTATAAATAAAATAGGTAATACATAAGTGATTTAAAATAAAGTAAAAAACCTAAAAGGATATCTCCAGGAAAATCCTAAGATTCATCTCAATATTTTTCTCCTAAGCTCTGATGTACAAATGTAACAACACAAGTATAATCCATGATACTGAACCAAAAACAATGAGTTCTTTTCGAGTACCCCAGTGTAATGAAGGCCTAAAGAGTAAATGAGATAAATTCAGTAGGCCACCATTAAAGGTTTATAATATATTTCAATCTATGATTATAAAATACATTAGTGTGAAGGTATAATAAATAAATCAGTAAGTGAATACTTTTAAATAAGTTGACTGAAGTTCCTCAATGATAACCAGATGACCATACCAAATTCGACTAAATCCAAAATATCTATGAACCTACCCACATATATATATAATAATATATTTAAACATGCACAAAAACAAACAAATATTTATATATGTAGGGATATACATGCACTATCAAGGAACTAAGGAAAAAATATAAGGCATCCACAAAAAAGTAGAATAATGGTTATTTATTTAATTTGGGAAATCATCCATGGAATAAAAGCTAGGGAAACACAACCAAGTTGATAAAAGTATAACAACTGTATAGGAAACAGGGAAAGCTCATGAATTCCATGTATAATTAGTGTCTCTAAACCACATAACAACTCTGGGTAGTCACATATATATAAACATATGACCATTAGTTAGTCAAGGAATCAAGGTACATATCCAAGGTGTATTAGCTTAGTAATCATCACAAGGATATACCATTCATCTTATAAAATAAACAATAATGATATAATTTCATTGTCTTATGAGTCTTTCCAAGAAGTTCCATAAATAGGAAACCCAAATATTTCCTAAAGAGTAACATAATGATTTTTATTCTATAAGCCCATCCATGGAAGTTTTTAATGAGGAAACCCAAGTATCACTCATAACCTCTAATTACCCTATGATACTATACATGGTTTGTTATAAAAATGAAACCCATGTATCACCCAGAGCATGAGAAAATAATTTATCCCATGATCCATTCTACAACTTTCCATGAAAATAAAACCCAAGTATCAATCAATGTGTAAGGGTTATTATTTAGCCTATGAGCCCATCCAAGGAATTCAATGAAAAGGAAACCAAATTATTTCTCAAGGTGGAATATAATTCAATTAAACTATAATCCTATCTAGGGTATTCTAAAATAAGGAAACCGATATTGATCATGTTATATATAATATATAATATCCTATCATCTCTTCCAAGGAGTTCTGTAATGAGAAACCAAAGTATCACTAAAGACATACTTGATTCACTTAATTATTTAAATTTAAGTAACTAGGAAGTACATTTTAGTAATCATTCCTTATAAAAATTTATAGATGAGTAATGAAGATTCCATATCTGAAATCATTCCATATCACAAGACAAGTATACATAAAGAGGGCCATGACCATTTATCATTTTAAGTACCCCATTTAACTGATCTATTTTATTAAAGAAGTTAACAGACCTCATATGTATTTTTTTTATTAAAAAGGTGAGATTATCATCCCAATTTCTTCAATTATAGTTAATTATCACTTACAAGAGGGGTCTTTTGTCACACTTAAAAACGAGATCAAGAGTAATAAATCATTATAATTATGATATTTTAAAGCAATAACCTAAAAGGGTTGTTTAATAACCCAAATGGAATAGCACAAGAGAGAATATAAGCAACATTCACAAGGGGTGGTTTGAGTCAAGGTGAGATAACTCCAACATATAAATTTAATTCATAAAGATTATTTTGTTTAAGGAATTTGGTTCCACATAATATATTTCAAATTTAAATGGAAACACACAGAATGTCTGGTGTGACACACCAAGATGTAATTTATAAACAAGTGAGACTTAAAGGAAAAGAAACTAGACCACTAACCTTGTACCAATGGAGTTCCACTCATCTATTATTATCCTTTAAATAAAGATAAATTGAGATAAATAGTAATATTTCACAAACTCCCTGAAAATAGGGAATCAGATATCACACAAATTTAGCGTTCCATACAGGAAGATAAAGAAAGGGAAAAAATAAGTAGGGCTCGAGGCATTATCAAGGGATATCCAATGTGACAGAAAATGCTTGAATCATAGCTCAAAAGTAGGAGATACAAATATCCTTAGTATAGGGAGAGGATCAATTTCGAATACATGGGTACCCTCCTATTACATGAAGAAAATATGGGGTCAATCCCCATTTATCTTTCCAAAAAAAACAACCCCACATGTTTCAAGTCTTGAACTAGTTTCATGACATGAAAAAAATACGTGATATGAACTAGATAAACATAATGAATTCCTTAAGGTAACACCCCTAGTATTTCATGTCTTGAATCCTCCATTGCCACACCCCATGAAACCCATTCACATCATGAATGGGATTCATGATGTGAATGGACTTTATTTGCCATTTCTTGGCGGCTGAAATGCATGTTCTTCCCTAGATGTTCTATAAAACCATTGAGACTTACACCAAATCATAACTCGTATCCAAAAACATTATTTTTGGGGTTTTAATACTTCATGACATCACTCTAATTTCTGAAATTCAAAATGAACCATCCATAAATGGAAAATTTTAAATTCCTTTAAAAAAATTCCCACGGTTTGAAACATGCTACGTTACAACCTCCCCACCTTAGAACTTCTCATCCCTGAGAATCCTTAAAGAAAATAATGGAACATCATCCGACCTACTTGGGTCATAGAATTTTTACTAAAATGGCCACATTGCGTTTTAAACACCCAATTCCCCTACCAACATCATCATTAATCATAAAATATATAAAACATTAAAACACAAGACCACAATCATATTCAAAACTAAAAATCAATATAGTGATTATTGGATCCCATCTAACTCAAGACATTATCACATTTTTATTTCTTTAATCAACCAACCAATGATGATTTCCTCCAAAATTTCCAACTTGAATGGAAAATTCCAATCCATGGTAATTCCACCATTGGAATTTCCTTTGTAATCATGACATTTTCCATCTAACGATGCTCATTCCAAAATTTTCAACTAGTCTAACAGTAAATTTACAATCCACCAAAATTAGACTGACCATGCCATATTTTCCACGAAAATCCCCAGTCGTCTTTTAAATGCACTCATTTCACCCCAACGGTGTGCCTTATTAGGTTCCTCACCAACCCAATTTAGTGAAAAGGGAACGAAATTTAGGATAGTACGAGATGATTATCCAAAAAATGATTGGATTTCTTAGCTGATGCATCAAACTCAAACCTGATTCCTTTTATCAAATGCACTCGAGCTTACTTATATAATTCTCACCAAAGCTTGTAACCATCTTTATATTATGTAACCAGCCCAAAAATTCATTTATATTATCAAAACATAGTAGAGACGTGGGTGTATACCTAATAAAAAACCCTTGAATCGATAAAATCTAACTAAAATCAATCGATCCTGACTACAAGTCTATGGTAACCTCAAAATCATATATTGAAGTCCAAGGAGCCTATCCAAGGAAGTCCATGTTGCATCCTTTATATGTGTGATGTTGGTGCATAGATGAGACATCCATATATCAAGAACACCAACAGATCCCAAATGGTGGTATCTTACATAGAGATTGAGTTAGAGAGTTGGATGGTATCCATGGGTCCATCCAAGTCCTTCTTATATAGGAATCCTAGTATCACTCAAGACAACTCTACCTATAGGTTTAACTATAATCCCAGAGAACAACTTTGAAAGAGTCTATATATTGATCCAAAAATGGTATTAAATTCTTTATTTATCTTATCACATAACCAAAACACTCTTAGTTTACCCTAAATGATGTCAAGAAAGGGGGAATGATAATTTTTTAGTTGAGAGTACACTAAGAGTTTATAAATGATTACCTATAAGAATGAAGACACTCCTATAATATCAAATATGATTTCCCAACATGGTTTCTAATTACTCATATTCCACTACGTATAGATAAGAAAAATCAAACCCCTTCTGGATGAATTCCTTTAAAATATTTGGTTATAACTACCAAAGTATTAAAATTAACTAACCAAGATGCCTTTACCACCCGAGTTATCCTATTATCACTAGAAAACAACCAACAAATACCATCCCTAACTAACATTGTTCTCAAAGGATTCTTACACTAACAACCATATCATCGTTGTGATGTCTTGAAAGCATTGAAATATTTTGAAACTCACCAAACCCATAAGAATTAAAAATTAGCACTAACCATTTCAAACTAGTCTTATACCATTGTATTCCTTATACATGGAAGGATATGATAAAACCAGATCAATGTAATGATCCCAAAATTAGGAGTGACATTCTATTGATTTATTAAAAATGGAAACTAATGAAATAGAACAAATTCTATTTACCACTAAACAAAGGACCTGGATGTGGACAACATGTTGCAACCAAGCACTAATATGAAAATAGAGAAAAACCTGTTGCTTGAAAGTTCACTAAATTAGATTCAATTTTAGAGGCACATAAGAAAATACTACCAAGTTATGTCTACACTCTCCACAATATCATGAATAAAATCCAAACCAACCTAACTGGTTGTGTTACGACACTCAATCCTTTTTGAACATCATATTAAACATTGGGGAGAGTCATATTTCCTTTAACACTCTGGTCACTCTACCTGAGAGATAACATGTGATCAAAGCGCATCAACTCAAGGATTAAAATATTTCCACAAAAATCATATGGTTCATTTTACCATTTTTATCAACTCGATGGGTACCAGATATATTGATGCCTACTACCCGAATATTTCACAATAGTGCAAATCGTAAATATATTATTATTTAATTTACAGTCCCAACGATACCATGTATCTCTGAAATAGGAATAGATTAAATGATATAACATGCGTCTGACCTTTCCCTATGCATGTATAACCAACTAAAACTAATAATTACATGATGCTCTCATCCTCAACAAGGGTCAATTCGTTGCACGACCACCCATACATCCTCGGTGTCGTTTTATAACCAAGAGACCTACCCATAAAAAATGGAACCTAAAAGAAAACTAACGTAAGAAAACTCCTAAAAAAATATCAATGAATTAATTTTTGAGGGAACTACCACAACCAAGATAGTCCCTTACTTTTTAAGATAAGGCATAAAATCCTAAAAATTGATTCATGTCGAAAATATCACTTGGTTCTACCATATATCATTTGGGTTCTAGCAATAGAAGAAGAAGTCTATAGGAAATGATCACATTCCCATCCCAAATAAATTATCAATGAAACAAAAGGATTAAAACTTACATGATGGTTGATCTATGAACACCATATAAGGTTATATTTAAACCATTTAACTAATTCTCATTTAAGAACATAAAGTACTAGTCATAAGGAAAAAGTGGTTGATAGTTTATTTAGTTAACTCCACAAGGGAACATAGTTGAGTTATATCAAATTTAATTTCAATCATTATTTATTTAACTGAAATCCTATCATAATTAATCAATTTATCACATAAATTCCTTTTATCCATTTTATTTATCAATAAGTTCATCACAATTGGGATTAGTTAAAGAAAATTTCAATTCTAATCTACATAGGAAAAGTCCCTTTAGGTTTTAATTTACATTTTAATTAAACAAATACTCATAATAAGTATAAATCAAGGGCAGGTAATAGGTTTTTATTAATTAAAGGGGTCCAGTTCAGTAAGGTGACACTATAAATTTCTAAGTAACTCGTATAAGTGGCTGCTGTCACATTAAATAACCATCCCTATTTATCATGAATATATCCCCATGGGGTTTAATATTAAGGAATGTCAAACTAAAGGTGAAGGTATAATAAATAAAGTAGTAAGTTAATAACTATAAATAAGTTGACTCAAGTTCCTAAAGGATAACCAGATGACCATACCAAATTCGACTAAATCCAAAATGTCTATGAACCTTACCACATGTATATATAATCATATATTTAAACACACACACACAAACAAATATATATATATATATATATATTTGCATTGATATACATGCACCGTCAAGGAACCAATGAGAAAATATAAGGCATCCACATAAAAGTAGAATAAGGGCTATTTATTTAATTAAGGAAATTGTCCATAGAATACTAGCTTGAGAAACCCAACCAAGGTAATAAAAGTATAACAGTTGTATAAGACCCAAGGTAAAATCATGAAGTCCATGTATAATTAGTGTCTCTAAACCACATAGAAACTCTAGGTAGTCACATATATATAAACATATGACCATTAGTTAGTCAAGGAATCAAGGTACATAGCCAAGGTGTCCCAGCTTAGTAATAATCATTAGTATAAACCACTGGTCATATAAAATAAACAAGAACAATATATGTTTATTGTATTATGAGTCTTTCCATGGAGTTCCATAAATAGGAAACCTAAATATTTCTGAAAGAGTAATAAAATTATTTTTATTCTATGATACCATCCATGGAATTCTATAAAGTGGAAACCCAAGTATCACTCATAACCTCTAATTACCCTATGATACTATCCAAGGTATTTAATAAAAAGGAAACCCAAGTACCACCGAGATCATGAGGAAATAATTTATCCCATGATCCATTCTATAAATTTACATTAAAATAAAACCCAAGTATCACTAAATGTGTAAGGGTTATCATTTAGCCTATGAGCCCATCCAAGGCATTCAATGAAAAGGAAACCAAATTTTTTCTCAAGAGGAAATATAATTCAAGCAACCTATAATCATATCCATGGTATTCTAAAATGAGGAAACCGATATTGATCATGGTATATATAATCTATAACATCCTATCGTCCCGCCTTAGGAGTTCTGTAATGATAAACCCAAGTATCACAAAATACACACTTAATTCACTTAATTATTTAAATTTAAGTAATTAGGAAGAAAATTTTAGTAATCATGCCTTATCAAAATTTTTAGATGAGTAATGAAGATTCCATGTCTGAAATCATTCCTTATCACAAGTCAAGTATACATAAATAAGGCCATGCCCATTTATCATTTTAAATACCCCATTAAATTTCCCCATTTTATTAAAGAAGACAACACACCTCATATACAGTTCTTTTATTAAACAAGGTGATATTATCATTTCAATTTCTTCAATTACAGTTAATTATCCATTACAAGAGGTTTTTTATCACACTTAAAAAGGTGACCAAGAGTAAGAAATCATTATAATTATGATATTTTAAATCAATAACCTAGAAGGGTGTTTTAATTACCCAAATTGCATAGCGCATGCGAGTATATAAGAAACATTCCCAAGGGGTGGTTTGAATCTAGGTGAGATACCTCCAAGATATAAATTTAATACATAGAGATTATTTTGTTTATGGAATTTGGTTCTATATAATTAATTTAAAATTTAAATGGCAACACACAGAATGTTTGGTGTGTGACACCAAGATGTAATTTATTAACAAGTGAGACTTAAAGGAAAAGAAATCAGACCACTAACCTTATACCAAGGAATTTCCACTCATCTATTATAATATTTTAAATCAATAGGAATTGAGATAAATAGTAATATTTTAAAAACACCCTTAAAATAGGGAAAAAGTGATCACATGAATTTATCATTCCATACAAAAAGATAAAGAATGGAAAAAAATAAATAGGACTTGAGAGATTATCGAGGGATATCCAATGTGAAAAAAATGCTTGAATCATGCCACACAATTAAGTGATACAAGTATCCCTAGGAGAGGGAGAGGATTCATTTCCAATACCTGGGTACCCTCTTATTACATTAAGAAAATATGGGGTCAAACCCCTTTTATATTTTCAGAATAAATATCCCGATTTGTTTCAAGTCATGAACTAGTTTTATGACATGAAAAAAATTCATGATATGAACCAGATACACATCATGAATTCATTAAGGTAACGGCTAGTATTTCATGTCCTAAATCCTCTATTTCCACACCCCATGAAACCCATTCACATCGTGAATGGGATTCACGGCGTGAATGTCCTTTAGTATCCATTTATAGGAGGCTCGAATGTCTATTCTTCAATCGATGTTCTCTAAAACCCTCAATAATTTCACCAAACCATAAAACACATCCAAAAACATCATTTTTTGACGGTTAATACCTCATAACATCACTCTGATTCTTTAAATTCAAAATGAACCATCCACAAATGGAAAATTTTATATTCCTTTGAATAAATTCCCACAGTTTGAAACATGGTACGTTACAACCTCCCCACCTTACAACTTCTCATCCCTAAGAATCCTTTAACAATATAATGAAACATCATCTAACCTACTTGGGTCATGGAACTTTAACTAAAATGGACACATTGTGTTTAAAATTCCCAATGTTCTAACCAACATCATCGTTAAGAATATAATACATAAACCATTAAAACTCAAGTCAACAATCATATTCAAAACTAAAAATCAATATAATGATTATTGGATCCCATCTAACTCATGAAATTATCACATATTCATCTCTTTAATAAAAAACCCATGGTGATTTCCTCCAAAAGTTCCAAATTGAATGGAAAATTCCAATCAATGGTAATTCAACCATTATAATTTATTTTTTAATCATGACCTTTTCCATTAAACGATGCTCCTACCACAATTTTCAAATAGTCTAACAGTAAATTTACAATCCACCAAAATTACACTGGACATGCTATATTTTCCACCAAAATCCCCAGTCTTCCTTTCAATGCAATAATTTCACCCTGACGATGTGCCTGATTAGGTTTCTCACTGACCCCATTTAGTGAAAAAGGGAAATAAATTTATGACACTACGAGAAGACTATCCTAAAAATGATTGAATTTATTAGCTGATGCATCAAACTCAAACCTGATTCATTTTATCTAATACACTCAAGTATACTTTGAAAATTTTCACCAAAGCTTGTAACCATATTTATATTATGTAACTTGCCCAAAAATTCATTTATATTATCAAGACATAGTAGAGACGTGGGTGTATACCTAATCCAAAACCATTGAATCGATAGAATCAAATTAAAATCAATTGATCCTGACTATAATTATAGGGTAACCACAAAATCATCTACTAGAGTCCAAGGAGCTTATCCAAGGAAGTCAATTTTTTATCATTTATAAGAGTGATGTCGGCGCATAAATGAGATATCTATATATCGAGAACACCAACTGATCCCAAATGGTGGTATCTTACCCAGAGATCGAGTTAGAGAGTTGGCTGGTGTCCATGGGTCCATCCAAGTCCTTCTTACATAGGAATCCTAGTATCACTCAAGACAACTCTACCTATAGGTTTAACCATACTAACAAAGAATAACTTTGAAAGAGTCTATATATTTATCCAATAGAGGGATTAAATTATTTATTTATCTCATCACATAACCAACACTCTCTTTGTTTACCCTGAATAATGTCAATAAAGGGGGAATGATAATTTTTAAGTCGAGAGTACACTAAGAGTTTATAAATGATTACCCGTATGAATGAAGACACTCCTATAATATCCAACATGAATGCCCAACATGGTTTCTAATCAATCATATTAAACTGCACACTGATAATAACAATCAAACCACTTATGGATGAATTCCTTTAAAAGATTTTGGCTGTAACTACCAAATCATTATAATTAAATAACCGTGATGCCTTTACCACACAAGTTATCCTGTTCTCACTCAGAAACAATTAACAAATACCATCCCTAACTAATGTTGTTTTCAAAGGATTATTACACTACCAACCATATCATTATTGTGATTTCTTGAAAGCATTAAAATAATTTGAAACTCACCAGACCCATAAGCATTAAAAATTAGTGCTAACCATTTCAAACTGGTCCTATACCATTATATTCCTTCTATAAGGAAGGATATGATAAAACCCGATCAACGTAATGCTCCCCAAATTAGGAGTGGAATTGTATTCATTTACTAAAAATGGAAACTAATAAAATGGAACACATTCCATTTACCACTAAAAAAAGGACCTGGATGTGGACAACATGTTGTTACCAAGAACTAATTTGAAAATAGAGGAAAACCTATTGATTGAAAGTGAGCTAAATTAGATTCAATTTCATAGGTACACAATACAATACTACCAAGGTATGTCTAAAAAATCTATAATATCAGGAATAAAATCCAAACCAACATAACTGGTGGTTTTACGACACTCAATTCTTTTCAAACATCATCTCGAACATTGGGAAGTCAGATTTCCTTTAACACTCAAGTCACTCTATCTCAGAGATAACATGTGATCAAATCACATCAACCGAAGGATTAAAATATTTCTACACAAATCATATGGTTCATTTTACCATTTTTTTCAACTCGATGGGTACCACATATATCGACACCTACTACCCAAATATTTCACAATAGTGCAACGGGTTCATTTATCATTCTTTAATTTACAGTCCCAATGATACTGTGTATCTCTGAAATAGGAATAGATTAAATGATCTAACAAGCATATGACCTTTCCCTATGCATGTATAACCCACTAAAACTAATAATTACATGATACTCTCATCATGAACAAGGGTTAATTCATTGCACAACCACCCTCCAACCTAGGTTTCGTTTTATAACTAAGAGACCTACTCAGAAAAAATGGAACCTAAATGACACATAACGTATGAAAGCTCATCAAAAAAATTATCAATGAATTAATTTATGAGAGAACTACCACAGCCAAGATAGTCCCTTGTTCACATAAGGCATAAAATCCTAAAACTAGATTCATGCCGAAAATATCACTTGGCTCTACCATATATCATTTAGGTTCATGCGATAGAAGAAGAAGTCTATAGGAAATGATCACATTCCCATACCAAATAAATTAGCAAAGAAACATAAGGATTAAAACTTACATGATGATTGATCTATGTACACCATATAAGGTTATTTTTAAACCATTTAACTAATTATCATTTAAGAACATAAAGTACTTTTCATAAGGAAAAAGTTGTTGGTACTTTATTTAGTTAACTCCACAAGGGAACATAGGTGAGTTATATAAAATTTCATTTCAATAATTATTTATTTAACTAAAATCCTATCATAATTAATCAATTTATCACATAAATTACTTTTATCCATTTTATTTATCCATAAGTTACACACAATTGGGATTAGTTAATGAAAATGTCAATTAAAATATATATAGGAAAAACCCTTTAGGTTGTAATTTACATTTTAATTAACCAAATACCCATAATAAGTAGAAATAAAGGGTAAGTAATAGGTTTTTCTTAATTAAAGGGGTCCAGTTCAGTAATGTGAAACTATTAATTTATAAGTAACCCGTATAAGTGGCTGTTGTAACATTAAGAAACCATCCCTATTTATAATTAATATTCCCCCCATGGGGTTTAATATTAAGGAATGTCAAACTAGAGGTGAAGTTATAATAAATAAAGCATTAAGTGAATAACTGTAAATAAGTTGTCTCAAGTTCCTCAAGGATAACCGGATGACCATACCAACTTTAACTAAATCCAAAATATCTTTGATCGTACCCGCATGTATATATGATCATATATTTAAACACACACACACACACACACACACACAGATATATATATGTAGTGATATACATGCATCGTCAAGGAACTATAGAAAAAATCTAAGGCATCCACATAAAAGTAAAATAAGGATTATTTATTTAATTAAGGAAATCATCCATGGAATACTAGCTAAAGAAACACGACCAAGTTCATAAAAGTATAATAATTGTATAGGAATCAGGGTAAACTCATGAAGTCCATGTATAATTAGTGTCTCTAAACCACATAACAACTCTGGTTAGTCACATATATATAAACATATGACTATTAGTTAGTCAAGGAATCAAGGTACATATCAAAGGTGTCTTAGCTTAGTAACCATTATAAGGATATACCACTAGTCTTATAAAATAAACAAGAACAATACAAGTTTATTGTCTTATGAGTCTGTCCAAGGAGTTTCATTAATAGTAAACCCAAATATTTCCCAAATAGTAGCATAGTTATTTTTATTCTATGAGCCTATCCATGGAATTCTGTAAAGTGGAAACCCAAGTATCACTCATGACCTCTAATTACCCTATGATACTATCCAAGGTGTTTCATAAAAAGGAAACCCAAGTATCACCCCGAGCACGAGGAAATAATTTATCCCATGATCCATTCTACAACTTTCCATGAAAATAAAACCCAAGTATCACTCAATGTGTAAGGGTTATCATTTAGCCTATGAGACCATCCAAGGCATTCCATGAAAAGGAAACCAAATTATTTCTCAAGGCTAAATATAATTCAAGTAACCTATAATCCTATCCATGATATTCTAAAATGAGGAAACTGATACCGATCATGGTATATATAATCTATAATATCCTATCATCCCGTCCTGGGATTTCTATAATGATAAACCCAAGTATCACTAAAGACATACTTAATTCATTTAATTATTTAAATTTAAGTAATTTGGAAGTCTATTTTAGTAATCATGCCTTATCAAAATTTTTAGATGAGTAATGAAGATTCCATGTCTGAAATCATTCCATATCACAAGTCAAGTATACATAAACAGGGCCACCCCCATTTATCATTTTAAATACTCCATTCAATTGCCCCATTTTTTTTAAATAAGTCAATACACCTCATATGTAGTTTTGTTATTAAACAAGGTGAGATTATCATTTCAATTTCTTAAATTATAGTTAATTATCCCTAAAAATATGTTTTTTATCACACTTAAAAAGGATATCAAGAGTAATAAATCATTATAATTATGATATTTTAAAGCAATAACCTAGAAGTGTGGTTTAATTACCCAAATGGAATAACAATGGAGAGCATATAAGGAACATTCCCAAGGGGTGGTTTGAATCGAGGTTAGATACCTCCAACATATAAATTTAATTCATAAAGATTATTTTGTTTGTGGAATTTAGTTCTACATAATTAATTACAAATTTAAATGGCAACCCATAGAATGTCTGGTGTGAGACACCAAGATGTAATTTATAAACAAGTGAGACTTAAAGGGAAACAAACTAGACAAATAACCTTTTACCAAGGGAGTTCCAATCATCTATTATTATCCTTTAAATCAATATGAATTGAGATAAATAGTAATATTTTAAAAACACCCTGAAAATAAGGGAAAAAAGATCACATGAATTTAGCATTCCATACAGGAAGATAAAGAAAGGAAAAAAATAAATAGGACTCAAGAGATTATTGAGGGATATCCAATGTGAAAAAAAAATTCTTGAATCATAGCTCAAAAGTAAGAGATAACAATATCCCTAGGAGAGGGAGAGGATTCATTGCCAATACCTGGGTACCATTCTATTACATGAAGAAAATATATGGTGAATCCCCTTCTATCTTTTCAAAAAAAAAATAACCCCATATGTTTCAATTCATGAACCAACTTCATAAAATAAAAAAATAAATGATATGAACCAGATACACATCATGAATTTCTTAAGTTAACCCCCCATAGTATTTCATGTCCTGAATCCTCCATTGCGACACCCCATGAAACCCATTCCCATTGTGAATGGGATTCACGATGTGAATGTCCTTTAATAGCCATTTCTAGGAGGCTGGAATGCCTTTTATTATCTTGATGTTCTCTAAAACCCTTGAGACTTACACCAAATAAAAACCCACATACAAAAACATAATTTTTGGATGGTTAATACCTCATAACATCACTCTGATTCCTGAATTTCAAAATGAACCATCCACAAATGAAAAATTTTAAATTCCTTTGAAAAAATTCCCATGGTTTGAAACATGGTACTTTACAACCTCCCCACCATAGAACATCTCATCCCTGAGAATCATTGAAGAAAATAACGAAACATCATCCGACCTACTTGGGTCATGGAACTTTTACTAAAATGGACACATTGCGTTTTAAACACCCAATGCCCCTACCAACACCATCATTAAGAATATAATACATAAACCATTAAAACTCAAGACAACAATCATATTCAAAAATAAACATTAATATAGTTATTATTGGATCCCATATAACTCAATACATTATCACATATTCATCTCTTTAATCAACCAACCCATGGTGATTTCCTCCAAAAGTTAAAAACTTAAATGGACAATTCCAATCCATGGTAATTTCACCATTATAATTTCCTTCGTAATCATGACCTTTTCCATCTAACTATGCTCCAGCCACAATTTTCAACAGGTCTAATAGTAAATTTACAATCCACCAAAATTAGACTATACATGCTAGATTTTCCACGAAAATCTATAGTTGGATTTTAAATGCACTCATTTCACCCCGACGATGTGCCTGATTAGGTTCATAACCGACCCCATTTAGTGAAAAAGGTAAAGAAAGTTATGATACCATGAGATGAATATCCTAAAAATGATTGTCTTTATTTGTTGATGCATAAAAATCAAACATTATTCCATTTATTCAATGCACACGAGCTTACTTCGATAATTTTTACTAAAGATTGTAACCATCTTTAGATTATGTAACCAGCCCAAAAATTCATTTATATTTTCAAGAAACAGTAGAGACATGGGTTTATACCTAATCCAAAACCCTTTAATTGATAAAATGTAATTAATATCAATCGATCCTGACTACAAGTCAAGGTTAACTTCAAAATCATCTACTGGAGTCTAAGGAGATTATCTAAGGAAGTCCATGCTGCATCATTTATAAGTTTGATGTTGGTGTATAGATGAGACATCCATATATCTAGAACACCAACTGATCCCAAATGGAATTATATTACCTAGAGATGGAGTTAGAGAGTTGGCTGGTGTCCATGGGTCCATCCAAGTCCTTCTTACATAGAAATCCTAGTATCACTCAAGAAAACTCTACCAATAGGTTTAACCATACTCCCAGAGAACAAATTTGAAAGAGTCTATATATTGATAAAGAAAGGCTTAAATTATTTATTTATCTCATCACATAACCAACACTCTCTTAGTTTACACTGAAGGATGTTAATAAGGGGGAATGATAATTTTTAATCTAAGAGTACACTAAGAGTTTATAAATGATTACTCGTAAGAATGAAGTCACTCCTATAATATCCAAAATGAATGCCCAACATGGTTTCTAATCAATCATATTCAACTACGTATAGAGAAGAACAATCAAACAACTTCTGGCTGAATTACTTTAAAATCTTTTGGTTGTAACTACTGAAGCATTATAATTTACTAACCATGATGCATTTACCACCTGATTTATCCTGTTCTCACTCAAAAAAACCCAACAAAGTCCATCCCTATATAATTTTGCTTTTAAAGGATTCTTACACTACCAACCATATCATCATTGTGATGTCTTTAAATAATTGAAATATTTTGAAACTCACCAGACCGATAAGAATTAAAAATTAGTGCTAACCATTACAAACATGTCTAATACCATTGTATTCCTTCTATATGGAAGGATATGCTAAAACTAGATCAATGTAATGCTCCCCAAATTAGGAGTGACATTGTATTCATTTAATAAAAATGGAAAATAATGAAATGGAACACGTTTCATTTACCAGTAAAAAAGGACCTGGATGTGGAAAACATGTTGTTACCAAGCACTAATTCTAAAATATAGGAAAACATGTCGCTTAAAATTCCGTTAAATTAGATTCACTTTTAGAGGTACACAAGACAATACTACCAAGTTATGTCTATACATTCGTTGGGTTTAGTTTTATAACTAATAGACCTACTCAGAAAAAATGGAACCTAAATGACACATAATATATGAAAAATCATCAAAAAAATATCAATGCATTAATTTATGAGGGAACTACCACAACCAAGATAGTCCCTTCTTTTTTAAAATATGACATAAAATCCTAAAACTGGATTCATGCTGAAAATATCACTTGGATATACTATCTATCATTTAGGTTCAAGAGATAGAAGAATAATTCTATAGGAAATGATCACATTCCCATCCCAAAGAAATTATCAAAGAAACATAAAGATTAAAACTTAAATTATGGTTGATCTATGAACAACATATAAGGTTATTTTTAAACAATTTAAGTAATTCCCATTTAAGAACATAAAGTACTAGTCATAAGGCAAAAGTGGTTGGTACTTTATTTAGTTAACTCCACAAGGGAACATAGGTGAGTTATATCAAATTTCATTTCAATCATTATTTATTTAATTGAAATCCAATAATAATTAATCAATTTATCACATAAATTCCTTTTATAAATTTTATTTATCCATAAGTTCCTCACAATTGGGATTAGTTAAAGAAAATGTCAATTTTAATCTACATAGGAAAACTGACTTTAGGTTGTAATTTACAGTTTAATTAACCAAATACTCATAATAAGTATAAATCAAGGGAAGGTAATAGGTTTTTATTAATTAAAGGGGTCCAGTTTAGTAATGTGACACTATAAATTTATAAGTCACCCATATAAGTGGATGCTGTCAGATTAAATAACCATCCCTATGTAGTATGAATTTACCCCCATGGGGTTTAATATTAAGGAATACCAAACTAATGGTGAACCATGGGGGTCCCATCAATTATTCCAAGATTCAATCACACCCTTAGTGGGTGCATCTCATATGAACAAAGCACTATGAATGACCTACTTGGGTCGAGTCAAGTCTATCACATAAGAAACATTCCCCAACTAACCTAGTTGGATCTATTAGTGAATTTAGTAATTTATTCATATGGTTCATCATTCCCAAGTGATATAGTTACAAGATAGGAAACCATTTATGATAATAATTAATGTTTTTCATACAAATATAAGCACCAGGGTTCAAATAGATGAATCATAATTTCTAAGCTATAAAGATAATTTCCCTTATAAATTATAATTGGAATTCATATAATTGCAATATAATTTTGTCTTTGATTTCGAAATAAAATAAGTTTGTATATAATGGTTTGATTATATGGGTCACCCTTACCAATTTATAAGGGCTAATACACTTTATAAATTTCTATTGGAATTACATTTAATCACAACGATAAATGTTTCATCCCATGTGATCAATGGTCCATGGATCAACATGTCCAAATAAGTTGGTTAAATAGAATTACACCATCAATCTATGTGGAAAAATACTTTTTAGGTTGATTTTGAGGCTTTATTTAACCAACAACATATTAGAATCATGATGTGGCATGCTATACAAGTGATAAATATTTGAAAACATGAAAATAATCATAGTAATCCACTACATAAGCAAGAAACTAAAAAATCATGGTATATAAGTAAAACATGATAGAGAATTACCTAAACATGGTATAGATAAGCATGCTGATAAAACAATCAAGGAACATCCAACATATTACTAGGTAGTCAAATAATACAACCTACATAGAAATACATATGTAAGGAATGTGAATCTCTATGTGCCTATAATAATGAATGTCTAAAAACTTCCTTGCCATATCAAGACAAGGGTAAAATAAAATAATCTCATAAATTAGTTAGAAATGGAAAGTACACTAATAACCCAAATTGAAATCATAATCGACTATATTAATGAACAACATGAACAATATTCCCATCCCTATCCACTTTTTCTTTTCCCCGTGAATGGGGTGATCACTCCCAAACACAATTTTTTACCAAGAATCAAAATAATCCCAGTATCCTATATACTAGAAAAAAATATTAATAAAAGAAAAAAAATACTATAATAATAATTTATAACATCCCAACCTGGGAGCCACTGAAACGATGCCCTGAGCTGTTTGATCATAGTGCCTCAAGCGCACCTCCCCATATGCCAGAGCCTGCTAATTGGCAACAAGGGTCCAATGATGGTACAATGGGGAGACTATACCATCATGATTAGAGTATCATAATAGTATAAGGTAAAATGAAATAATCAATATCAGAATAAGTACAAATTAAAGAAAATAGAAAATAATAATAACTAGTAAGGTGGCCAATGCTAAATATACAACCATGTATATCTATATGGATATATAATATGCAAGAATTATACATACATTAAGTAATAAATAAGAAATATAAAATAAAGAGTAAATCCTCAAAGTTTATCTCCATGAGAATACTGATATCCGACTCAGTCCTGTGCTCTATGCTCTGATGTACAAATGTAACAACATTAGTATAATCCATGCAACTGAACCTACAACTATGAGGTTTGTTTGGGTACCCAAGTGCAATAAAGTCCTAGATAGTGTAAACCCTTGGTTTATATGTATAATTAGTGTCTCTAAATAATAGAAAAACTCTAGTTAGTCACATTTATTTGAACATAAGACCATTAGTTGGTCAAGGACCAAAGGTATATAACCAAGGTGTACAAATATAGTAATAATCGGAAGGAGATACCACTAGTCATATGAAATAAACAAGAATTATATAATTTAGTTGTCCTATGATCCCATCAAAGGCGTTCCATAAAGAGAAAACCTAAGTATCACCTAAGGATAAACACAATTCTATTTATTCTATGAGCTTGTCCATGGTGTTATATAAATATGAAACCAAAGTATCACTCATAACATCTAATTTGCCTATGAGCCCATCCAAGGTGTTCCAAAAAAAGGAAACCCAAGTATCACCCAAATCATGAGAAAAAAATCTAGTATATGATCCTTTACAAGGAATTCCGTGAAAAGGAAAGCCAAGTATCACTCAAGTTATAAGGGATATCATCTAGACTATGAGCCCATCCAAGGTGTTTTGTGAAAAGGAAACCCAATTATCACTCAAGGAGGAATATAACTCAAGTAACCTATGAGCCCATACATGGTTTTCTAGAATTATAAAACCAGTATCAATCACGGTATATATAATATCTAATAGTTTATGAGCCCATCCTAGGCATTCAATAATGAGGAACCTAAGTATCGCTCAAGGCATACTTAATTCAGCTAATATTTAAATTTAAGTAATAAGGAAGGACAGTATTGTAAACATGCCTGATCATAATTCATAGATGAGTAATAAAGAATCCATGTCTAAAATAAATCTAGATCACAAGTCAATTATACATAAATAGGTTCATTCCCATTTATCATTTGAAATAACCCAATCAATTTCCCCATTTGATTAAAGAAGAAAACACACCTCATAGGTGGTTTTGTTATTAAAATTGGTGAGATTAACATTTTAATTCCTTTAATTAAAGTTAATTATTCCTTAAAAGAGTGTTGTTTTAATTATACCTAAAAAGTCGATCAATATTAAGAAATAATTATAATTATGATCATATAAAGAAACACCATAGAAGGGTGGTTTAATTTCCTAAAAAGCTTAACAAACATGGTAATATAAGAAAAACACAAAAGGAATGGTTTTATTAGAGTATATAAACATCCAATATAGTAATTTAATACAAAAAAATTATTTAGTTTAAGAGATTTGGTTTTACATAATTAATTTCACATTTGAAGGGAAACACATAGATGGTTCAGCATGAGACACTATGATGTAATTTATAAAAAAGTGAGACTTCAATGTAAAGTAACTAGACCACCTACCTTATATAAAGGGAGTTACACTCATACATTATCATCCTTTAACTCAATAGAAATTGATAGAAATCATTATATTTGAAAAAATCCCTGAAAATAGGGAAAAATAGCTCGCATGGATTTATCATTCCATAAGGTAAGATAAATGAAGGAAATAAGAAAGGGGACTTGAGTGATTATCGTGGGATATATGACACGATGAATAAATCATGAAAAAAATATCAAATGGAGGAGATTAAAATAATAATAGGTGAGGGAGAGAGATACTACCAAGTCCTGGTCACACTCTTATTGTGTAAATAAAATAAGGTGTCGATCCCTTATTATCTTTTTTTTTAAAACAACACCTCATGTTTCACACCATGAATTGGATACAAATTGTGAATTATTTATGGTAAAAACTATAATATTTCACATCCTAAATCCTCCATGGATTCACCCCATGAAAAAATTTCATCCTGTGAATGGGATTCATGATGTGAATGGCCTACATTAGTTATTTCTAGCATCTTGGAACACTTGTTCTTCACTCCGTCTTTGCCCAAACCCCCAAGACTTCAAATAAATCATAAGACAAGTCTGAAAACATAATTTGTGAATGTTAAACCAATTGGAACCTCAATATTATTCCTAAAATTTAAAATGACCCATCCACCAATTAAAAATTTTAAATTCTTTGGAAAAAGTTCCCACAGTTCGAAACACGGGATGTCAAAACAAAAGTGAATTAAAACTATAAATATTATAAGATAAAAAATATTTTATTATGAATATGGTGTGTTAAAGATTGGAATTATACTATGTATTCCATCCATAATTCATCTAAAAAGTTATTTAATTGATGAATAAAATAGATTAAATTTCTTTATACATCTTGTCAGCACATAGATATACATGGATTTAACATAACATTTCTGGTGGGATGGCATTAAGTGGAAATTTTTTGACTATGTGTTGATATTATTGGTATGAAAATAGGTAAATTATGAAATAAAACATCCTAAAAGAGTCATGTAACCTCTCCCTATACCAATGTGTTAGTGGGAAAAATATTATAATATAATTGGTCACTGGACATACAGAGACTCCTAAAAAGTATAATTCTATATGGGTCATCATGAATTACCTCACCAAATCTATAAATTTCATATAATTAAGGGATTAATTACCCCTCAAATGTATTTTATTAATACCTGTCAATTAATTAGTGATACTCCATTACACACATCTATCAATTGTATATGATCATAACCCTCAATTTACATCAAAATTTTGGAGGATCCTTATAAAAGTTCTCAACAACGATATACATTTGTGAACTATATATCACCCTAAAAATGATCAGAAATTGGAAAGTACTATTTAGACATTATAAGAAATTATAAGACCATTCTCTCTTAAATTAGAAGATACATCGGATTGATATATACCTTTAGTAGAATTTTCATATAATAATAGCTTCCATTCAAGTATCAAGAAGAAACTGTATGAAGCATTGTATGAGATGAAATTTTATAGTGATATTATTATTTTACACATATAATTACATGATTTTAAGCATAATTAAACATAAAATTAAAATCCAAGGATCATAAAGTATAGTTTCTTAGAAGACTAGGAACATAAAACTAAAAACACGGGACTAAATAAAACATTTATTTATTTATCATCCTTTATGATCTCCTAAATTCCTTTGAGCCTTTACATATTCATAGGATAACCTAGGGATTGCTTGAAAAAGGGATAAGCTAAAAATCATAGTAAGGGAATAAATATAAAAAATCTTAGCACATGGGTTAGAATGAATAACATAATGATATAAAAAGGCATGGAACATGATTAATCATATGGAGTCATAACATATATAAAGTGTGATCATATAATCATGAATCATAGTAATGTGGAAGAAACATAAAACATGACTTTATCCTGAGTCAAAACTCATTGCACATAGAGGATCATGAGTTAAGGATCTTTTCACATAGAGGGGCATGAGTCAAGGCTAACCACCAAGGCCTTTGTACATGGAGCATGAGTCAAAGAGAACCACCAAGACTGCAGAACATAACATCTCATGAGACTAAAAATTTCCCAATTAACTATAGTACTATCTTGATACACCCATCATAACATGTTTATGAATATTATTGATACATAAATAATCATACAGAAGTAATCAAACATATACATGAGGGTTACCCATGGAAAACATTGAGTATCATAATCATGTCAAAATAATAATAAATGGGTGTATTATAAAAGTGTCCATGAAAAAAAGGAATTAAATTATACATGGAAATTAATAAATTAATATAGAAAAATATCATGATAAGTGGTGTCAAACTAATGTCAAATGAGTGTTTAAGAAACTTTAGAAATAAAACATTTTAGTAAGGTTCAAGGGAAAACCTTCAAGATTATTTAAAATGGAAAAAGAATAATTTTTTATATAAAACCATAATTGAACCAAGGTATTTTTTCATGAAAAAATGAGTAATTTTATAAAAATAATTTTGGCTTAAAATAGATTATAGAGCACACTTGAAAATGGGTAAGAATTTAAGAAGTTCCCTTAAACCAGGCTTTCTTATCAGGAAGAACTGAGTAGGGAATATTTTAAAAACATGTATATCACCAAATAATAAGGATGAATGGATCTTGATAAATCAGTTCATAACATAGAAATATCATTTATTATATGTACATAAAAATAAAATATAATTTCATTTGGGTAGAGAGAAAGATTAACCCAAAGGAATAATAGAGGTTCAGGTAGAATCCCTTACCTTATGTTAGAAACAATTTCGCACTTGATATTAATTTCCTAGATAATCAAATTATATTCATTAATTATTAATTATATAACCATTTACACATGTTTTTGATTTATTTTAAATTTATTAAGTTCATTTAAGGCATTTTTTATGGATTAATAGATTTAATTTTAACGTTAGGGGGAATTTATTTCCTTGGTTTTCATGATCGGTTTACTTGTATATGTGTATATAAAATCATTTAGAATGAGGATATTTTTCTAGAAATGAACTTATATGTCATTAATGAACTTATATAATATTAATATTCCATTTGTTTTCATAATTTAGGATTATTCTTTAGATAAATCATTAGTGAAAATAATTTAGATTAATTTAGAATTTTTTGATCACAAAAAAATCATTTTGTTTTATAAATTAATATCACGTGTAAAAAATAATTACAGAACATTAAATAAGATATAATAAATATATTATAAAATGGTTCATCCATAAAAATTGTTTCAGGATTGTCCTTGATGATGGAATTAAAAGATGAATGCATGTGATCCACAAAGGTGGTAAATCGACACCTCACAAACGATGTTTCCATTCTTAATGTAAAAGAGAGAGAAGAAGATATTTGATGAATAATTATTATATAAAAATAATATAATTATATTAAATGTAAGATAATGGAGTTTTGATGCCATTTTTATGAGGGGAGGTGAGGAGAGAAAAATAAAAGAAAGGAACTTGAAAAGAAATTGAAAGAAAATAGAAGAGGGTTTAACCTCTGGATTACTTCTTTTCAAGAACCTCCTTAGGGGATTGGTTTTGGTATTTTGTTAAGACCAAAATATCCTAGATGTAGGGGAGAGGTTTGGTAAGAGTATTGATCATAATTTGGTCAAGGAATAAGGCTTGATAGGTGTGAGGATAAGAGGTGGTGATGGTTGGTATTTATAGTGGAGGAGAGGGGTGTTTTTTAATATTTTAATCATTATTTTATTATTTTTATCAAGACAAGAAATAATGTTGATACTTGAGACTAAATACAGTAATAATGTTATGTGAGTTTGATCCATTTACGTTTACATCATCCATGACTCAATTAATAGTATATTTAACAAATAATGTATATATACCATAAATTACCGTATTTTGCTTTTCACCAAAATTCAAGTATTTCATAAAAATCCAAAAAATTCACCCTGACCATTTTTTTAATGTGTAAAATTCATAAATGACTCTATTTTATATAAAATAATTTTATAAATATGAGAAATTTAATTTTTAATTAAAATCATAATTTACTTGAAAAAAATACAGATTTTAAATTATAAGTGCTTTTATATCACTTTGAAAAATTAACTAAGGTATTATAAAATTATATTATAATCATAAGAAATCAAAATAGTAATTTATGGAAAGATTTTATGAAAATAAAATTTCTTTTTAATTATTAAATTGGTCATAAAACTGTAATTAAATATTTATGACTTACAAAAATACCAACAGTTAGTTAATAATTTTTAAAATATTTATTAACTTATTATATGATATAATTATATCATTTTGTCTCTTATAAGATTGAAAAATTGTATTTATGCTTTAATTGTTGAAGTTACTATTCAATTGGATGGTTTACTATTCATATGGTTTACATTACTATTCCAAAGTTCAAGTTAATATTTCATTGGTATAGGTTCCTTAACTTCTTGAAACACTTTTTATTTCATTCATCCATCATTTATAAAGACTATAATGTGTTCTATATGTGTCTATACCATATGAAATAATTATAATAAGGGAATTTTCATTGATAAAACTTTGTGTTATTACATCCTTCTCCCCTTATGAAATTTCACCCTCAAAATTTTATTTTACATTATAAGTTGAAAATAGGTGTGGGTACTTTTACTTCTTCACTTCCTCCAGTTCCCATGTTTCCTCTTCATACTTATGGTTCTTCCATAGTATTTTGACCAAGTGAGTAGTATTTTTGTGTAGAAGTTTATATTTATGATCCAAGTTCTTTATTGGCTGCTCCTCATAAGAAAGATCATTCTCCAACTGTACCACATCTAAAGTTAGTACATGTGAAGGATCTGGTATGTACTTCCTTAATAGGGATACATGGAATACATCATGTACTTGAGACATGATTAGTTGAAGTTCTAGTCGATTGGCCAAAGCTCTGACATGATCAAGGATCTTGAAGGGGCCGATGTACCTTGGACTTAGCTTCCCTTTCTTCCCTAATCTCATGGTCCTCTTCCAGGGAGATATGTGGAGTAATAATATGTATCTAAATTTAAACTCCAAGTCTTGTCAATGATTTCCTGCATAACTATTTTGTCAACTTTGGGATACCTTGATGTGATACTAAATGGTTTACACCTTATCCACCATTTCTTCAACCATTTTAGGTCCTAGCAGCTTACGTTCACTAGCTTTATCCCAAAATTCCGGTGTTCTGCACTTTTTCCTATGAAGGGATTCATATGGATCCATTTGTATGCTCAATTGGAAACTTGTTTTGCAAGAGAACTCAACCATAAGTAGATGTTGGTCCCATCATCCTTTGGAGTCCATAGAACGTGATCTCAACATGTCTTCTAATGTATGAATAGTTCCTTCAGACTAGCCATAAGTTTGAGGATAATAGTCTATAATGAAGTTCAGCTTAGTACTTAGAGCATATTAGAGACTCTTATAGAACATGGAGATGAATCTCAGATCTCAGTTAAATACAATAGATAGTGGTACTCCATGCAGCCTTACCACTTTTTTTGATGTATATCTATGAAATTTTATCTTGTTTCAAGTCCTCTCGAATTGAGATAAATTGAGTTGTCTTTGTAAGATGATCCACAATAACCCATATAGAACTTTTTCCTCTAGATGTCTTTGGAAGTCCAGTGACAAAGACCATGGTGATGTTTTCCAATTTCCATGCTGGTATGGGTAATAGTTGAATCATCCCTTTAGATATTTTCCTTTTAGTCTTCACTTACTGACTTTCCAGAAACGTTGATGTATATTCAGTGATATATTTTTTCATATTTTCCCACCAAAAGGTATCCAAAATATCTTGATACATCTTTGTGATCCTTGGGTGAATAGAGAAGGTTGAGCTATGTACATCATTAAAAAGATCTTTCTTTATCTATGGATTGGATGGTGTATTTATTTATGACCCAAATATTATGACTCTATTATCAATGATCTTGAACTTGAAGGATTTCCCATTTTGGATAGCTTCCACCCTTTGGTGAATTTCCACATCATTTATTTGAGAATACTTTATTTTATCTATAAGGGATGATTGATCAATCATTTGAGAAAGTATTAATTATTTTACTCCCTTAATGATTCCCATGTCCATCCTTTATAAGTATAAAAATATTTAATCCTTCTCAATTCTCATCATTGATAAAGATGCATGATCCTTTCTAGTTAGAGCATCTACCACCTTATTTACCTTACCATGATGGTATTAGATTGAGATATCATAATCCTTGATGAGATCTAACCATCTTCATTGGCATATATTAACCTCCTTATGTGTGAATATGTATCTGAGACTCTTGTGATCAATATATATCTCACACTTATCCTCATAGAGATAATACCTCCAGATTTTCAACACGAAGTTCACAACCTCCAACTCCATATCATGTATAGGATATTTTTACTCTTGAATTTTCAACTACCTTGAGGAATAGTCTATCACTTTATCATTTTTCATTAGTACACATCCTAATACATTTTTAAACATCACTGTACACCACAAATAGTTCTATACTTTTTGGGAGTTTGAGTACTAGTGTAGCGATAAGCCTCTTTTTGAGCTCCTTAAACCTTTCCTCACATTATTGTGTCCAGAAAAACTTCACTACCTTTTTTTATCTTGGTTATTATGTTTTAAAATCAGGATAAGTTCTTTAAAAATATTTAGTAATACCCAGCTAGACCAAGAAATATTTGAATCTTCCTTACAGATGTTGGCCTAGGCCACTCTTCGATTGAATTTGTCTTAGAAGGGTCCATAGATATTCCTTTTCTGGTGATATCATGCCACAATAATTATACTTCCTCCATATAGAACTCACATTTATTATACATATTATATAGTTTATCCCTTAAAAAAGTTTTCAACATAGTATTCAAATGCTTCTCATGTTCCTCCCTCTGGGAGTATATTAGAATATCATCAATAAATAATACCACAAAATTTTTGAGGTAATATCTAAAGACTCTATTCATTAAATCCATGAAATTTTTTGGATAATTAGTGAGTCCAAAGGGAATCACTAAGAACTCATATTGTCCATACATCATTCGAAATTAATTCTCGGGAGTATCTTCCTTAATCACCATTAATTGGTGATATCGTGACCGAAGGTCCACCTTAGAGAAATAACTTTCCCCACATAGAATATTGAACAATTCATTTATCCATGATAGGGGATACTTGTTCTTTATAATGATTTTATTTATCTCATGATAATCTATGTTGAGGCGCATTGATTCATCCTTCTTCTTGATAAATAGGACTAGTTCACCCCATGGTGAAGCACTCACGAATATAAAACCCTTGTCTAGATTCTCTTGTAACTACTCCTTAAGTTCTTGTAGCTCAATGATGGTCTTTCTATAAGGTGTCTTTGATATTGGCAGAGATCCAGGAATAAATTCAATTGAGAACTCATCTTCTTGGTCAAGGGGAAGAATAATAAATTCTTTCAGGAATACATCAGTGTAATCCCTCATAATGGGAATGTCTTCGAGCATGATCATCCCCTTTGTCTCAATCATTTGTGTGAGATATGCTTTCTTATAACATAGTAATATCCATACTTGAGATGATGATTATAAAGAAGATTCATCTTAATCCTTATGCTTGTAAAGAATTGGGGGATGCTTTAGGATTTGAAGAGTGATATCATTTTCCCTACAATTGATGTTGGATTTATATAAATATAGCCAATCCAAGCCCAAAATATAATCAAACTCCACCAAAGGGAGTATGAAAATATTTTCTAGGAGGTTCATTCCAAGAAAATTAATAAGGGATGAGTTATACAATTTAGACATAATAATTTCCCCATTAACTGTTCCTATAGATAACACAACCTCTATATTTTGAGGTGGAGTTTGAATAGTTATACTAAACTTTAAAGATATTAAATAATGAGTAGAAATAGAATCAAATAGTACATTCACTATTATTTAATGAATAACTAGCATACCTATCACCACATCATTGTCTGGATCCACATCAATATTAGTGATAACATAAGCCCTTACTTGTTTACATGGAGGTTTTTGTTGGTTGCCTCTAAACACCCTCAAATTAGGGAATTGGTTCCCAAATTTCCCATGTTTTTTGAAGTACAAACAATGCACTACTAGATGATCATTGATACTGAATTTCTTTTATTATTACACATTAGTGGTATTTTTTATATCCCTTCATCAGTTCTTTGATAGATTCCCCATTATTCTGCATTTGATGCATTTCCTAGTTCCCTTTGGATAGTTCCCATAACGCTTCATCCCACAAATTTGACACGTGGGATATTCAATGTTTTTTCCATAATGGGATTTATTTTTTGATCCACCTATATTAGAATCCATTTTTCATCTTTTATCATCGGGCCTATGATACCATTAAGAGTCTCCGATCTCCATTTCAAACTTGAGGGAACAACATAAAATCTCCTCATAACTGTCGAATTCTCAAATCACCAATGCATTTAATAGACTCGACTTCTATCCACTAAACAAGTGACCCACCTTGTTTTCAGTGTTCATGACAAATCCGGTGGCATATATTTTAAGCCTTGTAAAGTTTTCTTCATACGCTCTGATAGACTCATCTTCTTTATTCTTAAGTAATAGAAAATATATTTCTATATTGAGATGGAGGGTTTGGGGAAAATATTTATTGAATTTTTTTTCTTGAATTCCTCCCAATCCATGGTATAAATTTCCTCATTTTACTTCATATTTTTTTATCAGTTCCCACCACTAATCAACTTCCCCATCAAAATGATAGATTGTCAACACAACCTTCTCTTATTCTGAGCACTGGAGGACATAGAATATCTTTTAAATGGAGTTAATCCACTATTCTACAAGTAGAGGATCAGAATATAAAATAGATATGGGATGCATTTTATGAATGAAGTATTTGATATAAGCTTTCTCTTTCCTTGGAGAAGGAGGGTGTTCTATGCGATTCAAGTTATTACCCATAACTTGATCTAGCCGAGAAAGTAGTATAATAATGTTTTGAGCACCCATGTAGTACCCCCAGTTTCTAGTATGTAACCCTTAACTTGTGATTTTTATTCTAATAAGGTGTAAGGGTGATGTTTGGGAGATTTGGGTGAATGTTTAATAAGTTTTGGGGATAAAGGAGAGGTTCATGGTCTATGCACGGTTTTTCCAAACTGTGTGGAAATCACAGGATAAACTGTGTGCACTAGTAGTTTTTGGATAGAGGATTAGGCATAGTGTACACACAGGTAGGGAGACCATGTGAGGGTTCTATGTAGGGGTTTAATTATGGATGTATATAAGACATGGTTAGCGCACAATTTGTCTAACCGTGCGGTCTAACCCTGTGCAGAGTCAAATCTAGATCCTTAAAAACAGGATCTTACTCTTTTTTATCCTAAATTTCCTTTTTTTCTTATAAACGGCCCTAATTATATATTTCTCTTCAATTAGGGTTTTTTAACCTCTTACAAGCATTTAGGAACTGATCCAGAGTCCTCCCTTGGCATTTGAAAGCCCGATTCTCTAATTAAGTGATGTTTTTCTTAGTTCTCATCACATTTCTTTAGATCTACTTAGATATAAATCACCTATTATATTTATTTATCATATCTACACCTATTAAGGGTATATCTAAGATATTGGATTCCAAATATGGTGATATTTGGTCATGGTTGTGATAGGATAAGGGATCTAAGGATGTTTTTTGTGGAGAATCAACCCTGTTTCTTGAGTGTTCTTCGTCTATTGTCGATTTTTTCCCAAACCATTGAGGTAGGTGGATTATCTATAGACTCCACTTAGTAGAACTGATTATAATTCTTTCAAATTTAATATATTGTGTTGAATTTTTTGTGTTTTTTATTTTTATCCATCATTGGAAACCCTTCTTTGTGATGGTTTGGCAAGTTAGGGAAATCTGGAGAATTGGGTATTTGAATTAAGTTATTGTGTTCTAAATTTTAAAATAGAAATATTAAAATGGGAATTTTTTAGAGTTATGGAACATGGTTTGGATTATATTTTTTCAATAAAAGGTATTTTTTGTTGAAATGAAATGGATTCTTTTAAATTGGTTTATTCTTTTTATTTCAATAAAAATGTAGTTTTATTGAAATAGTTGGTTTTGGTGATTTGGAATGGTTTGGCATACATAAGGTTGTTTGAGATCATGTTTGAAATACCCTTGAATAAGAGACAGGTACCATTGGGGTACAAGGTGTGTGACCCTGTATCGAGGGTGTGTGTCATTGGGACATAAGGTGATAATACGAGAGACCCCTCATGAGTACAGAATTGTCAAAGGAGCATTTATGGGTATGTGGGTTGTGAACCATGGAATGGGATGCCAAAATGATAAATGAGAATTGGTTTTAATGTTTTTTTGGTTGTTTTTATTGAATTATAACTTTATGGAAATTGATTTAATGTGTACTTGTTTTCATTTGTTTACAATCAGTTTTGGAATTTGTTTATGTTGTGTTAAAAATTGTTTTGTAGAATTGTTTTATATAAATGGTTTTATATAATTATGGATAACTTTTCTATCCTAGAGGTGTGTGTAGGTAAGTCATTGGAAAAATACTAATATGTTTTATACTCACCCCTGATTTTTCACTTTGGTTCTTTTAAAGATATTATCTTTTGAGACATGGGAAAAGGTAAAGTGTCACACGTCTAGTTATCCTCGGGCTGTTTGGTGATTATAGAATAGAGATTGTGGATCATGGAATCTCATTTTCATCTTGGGGTTTATATTGGTTCCTTATACTATTTGTTTTGATAGTAGTTAGTCTTCTACTATGGTATACTTGGTTTGGTTTTGGTTATAAAAGATGTTGTTTATTTGTCTTTCTTAGTTCATGCATCATATGGTGCTTGGTTGGTTATGGTTGTTGGTTAATGGTTCTATTCATTAAAGGGTAAATCATACCCCACCTATATTTGAAACCCTTCATCAATTCTTTTAAACCTTTTAAATCTTAGGGATGTCACTTAAGGTCAAGTAATGACTTGTTGTACTCACAAGCTAATGAGAATTACCGGGTCATTGCAAATGGTATCAGCTTGTTCAGTACTTTCCTAACAATTAGTCATCAGTTTCTTGGTCTTGGAGTTGAATTAATTATTTTATATTCATTGGACAGTGAAATTATAAAGGAGTAGGATTTTTGGAACTTGAAATATATATTATAAAATTATGTGGCTAACCCCTTTGTGTTGAACTTCATGCTACTAGGGTGTTGGGTACATAAGTGTTTTGTAGACATGTTTGTCGAAGTAGAGTACTGATTAAGGGGTTGAATTGAGTATCTATAAATATTTCTATTAAAAAGGTGTAATTTGAAGTTCCCCCAATATTAAAAATTCAATTGCCCAATTATCCAATAGTAAATTTATAAGTTCTTGAATGTTCGATTAATGTATCAAAATATGATTAGTTATCAGTTGTATCAATTTTATAATGAATACATCTTTCAAAACTAACAAAGTAATTCTATACTATTATAAAAACTTTCTATGACTAAATATCATAGTTCAATTTAGTTTTATGAAATATGTGATAAAATAGAGTAAAACTAAAAGGTAAAAAACACAGCAGAAATAAAACAAGAGGTTCAGTCTCAAGCATAGACATAATCCTCTACACTTGGTGATCACCTACCACCAAGTAGTTTAAATTAATAAACAGTTTGATCCACACCCTGGATCGGGGTACATAACAGCACACAGTCCTTCTAGGTCACAATACCTCTAACACAATCCTTCATGGGTACAAACTACGAGGTCACACAAGGACCTCTTCCACACTTATCCGTGAGAGTAAACAGATGAAAGAAGATACGAGTGGAAAGATATCTTATATATTTCAGTTTGATACATGAGACAATGTGTGCTTAATATCCAGATACACACACTGCTCAAAAGTATGTAAAATTGAACACAATAGAGAAAACAAACATGAGAAAGGATTTAGAAGGCTCGATGTGTCTTTAGATGTAGATCTTGACTCTTCAGATGTAGCTAAGATGAATTCTGAGTCCTCTTCTGGAAGTTAACACAAAAACAGAGTGTCGTATTCTGGCTTCCAGGTACATGCATGGTTCTATAGGTTTATTCTTCTCCTTAATTGATATACTGAAGTAGTTTTTCAATTCAATTTTTATCTTAGTTTATATTTCCTTGTGTATTCTTCCTTTTGTACTTCAGTTCACAGTGGTTTTATGAGAGTTGTAGATGTTATTCAGTATGTCTCTCTCTCACACAGGCATGCACCGCCTTCTTTCTTCTGTATATATTCTCTATTTAAATAATGATTCTTGTTTTTGAGTACTGAAAAATAGCATATTATTTCCACATACATAGGTTCATCATACCTTATAATGTTTTCTAAAAGTGTTAAAAAAATATTATAAAACATGTCATTATCATTAAATAACACAAATATGACTGCTAGAAATAATATTAATAAATACAAATTTAAACTTTCTATCGGTGAATTTTCTTTCAGTGTCTCAACCCATCATTATGTCATTTTTTTAGTCATTCAATAAATCAGTGACTCATTACATCATTGATTTATTTAAATGGTGAGTCCTTACTTCTATCGGTAAGACAATTGATCTATTGATGACTCATATCAACGGCGATCTCTTACTTCTATCAGTGAGAAATTTTATGTATCAGGGAATCATTTAAACTAAAAGTGAGTCCTTGCATCGGTATCAATATGAAATAGTAGGTCACTTGAACTAACAATAAGTCACCAACATCGGTGAGTCATATCCAATGGTGAGTCTTCTGCGTTGGTGAGTCATATGCAACGGTGATTCGTCTACGTTAGTGAGTCTTATGCAACATTGAGTCCTTCTGTTAGTGTTAGTGACTCATACTAAGATACTTTTTAGATGTTTTGTCTGTCTTACAGTTAAATGAAGTCAGAGAGTGTTAATAACCATAATTAAACATAGATAATCAGTTATAAGCTTGTTTAGACTTAAACACACATAAATATTTATATGATTGAATTGTTTTGATATATGAGATAATGCTTTGAAATAATTCAGGATATCACATGAGGTACGATATATGTTAATATATGACATGATTTGTGATAATTAGAACCATTATAGTCAGAGATAGTGGCCAACAATCTCTATGGGTCAACAATCTCCCACTTTTTTATGATCACAAATCATTGAATTATTAAGTACCATTAAAGAATGATTGAAGTAAACAGTCTGATTAGTATCTCCCATAAAGATAAAATAATGCATCAGAGTTAATAATGCATAAAAACATAATAATGCATAAACTAATAATAATTCTTAATAATGTTCTCCCCCTTTTGGGATTAGAAAAAATTGGAAGGTGGAAAGAACACTAAAAAAAGAACAGTAGAAACAACTAAATGTCATTCATTAGAAAATATTACTGAATTAACAAAAATACAATCACTCAAACTTGTAAAAAACAATCACTCCACACTACTTGGTAGGGTAAAGGGGTTCCTTCCCCTTATCAGAAGGATCAAGGGATAGTCCAACAGAAGGTATTGGCAGAGAAGGAGGAGGATCAGAATGGATTTTCAGAGGAGGTAGAGGCACTCCTTCAAAAACTATAAAATCTAGAGAAGGTCTTTGTTGAGAAATAATCCAAGGCTGAATAGGCTCTATAATGATGAGTATGATCTATGATAAATCCTAAGAAACTGAAATCTGAGATTGAACAGGCACTGGACCAGCAAGGATAAGTGGTGTAGCAGGAGGCACCACAATGGCTTCACTTTGTATATGGAGATATGGTTTTAACAGCTTGATGAACTCTTCAATGATCTCTACATCATATTTCATTGCCTTTTCAAAACCATATTTGTTTTCTATGAAATTTTCAAAAAAGGGATTGAATTATCTCAGCTTATGATCTGATCCTTAAAATCCTTTATCCCTAGAGGAAGAGTGATATTACTGGCTAAATACTTAAATAGACTGTTCATTTTATGGTTTGTAATGATTTTTTAGAAAAACTCATTAATCCTCTTGGTTAGATCTTCTTGAGTATGTGAATCAATACTTTTGTAATACTTTACATGGTCATTCACCTGATCTAAATTATCCTCAACCTTGGAAACACTGTCAATTAAAGAATGCAACTCTTCTTTCAAAACTGAACTGATGGTAGCAAGATCCAAAGATTGTGAAAGCTAAACAGGTGGAGTAGAGGTGGAAGCAAGAGCAGAGTTCCTTATCTTGTTTTCTTAGTTTGAAAAAATCCAGAGCTTTAAAATGAGAAATAAGATTCTCAATTCCTTTAATGACACTTTCCATTGTATTTATGTACTCAGTGGTTAAAGAATTGATTCCAATGGTTAATTTCTTCATATCCTTCCCAATATTGGTGTTTCTTGTCGCAATGGTTTCTGCATTTTTAATCAGATTTGGCTGAATTTATTTAATCACCATCTTGGAAACTGAAGCAGCATCATCTTGATATACACTGGTTGATGTAGGAGTAGAACTAGAAGTTCCATCTTTCTTTACACCTTCAACCATAGACCAAATTTCTTTCAAATTTTCATTCAGATCAGTGTTCACTATCCCAGATTCATCAATCTCATATCTCATATGAGATTGTATTGAGTGTCTTATATAGGAACATATGTGTTCCTTGAATTTTTCAAAATTGACCTTAGTGACATAATCACTAGAAGAGATCTCAACCACTGATTCCTTGGTAGTAAGTGCAGAGACTTCATCATCTGAATATTCATAATCTAGTCCTAGTGCCACATATCTAGGATTCCTTGACCATTCACCAATTATATCAGAATCCAAAGGAGTAAGAGCATTAAGCCTTACTCTTCCAATTTTATGCTCTTCATCAACTTGAGATACTCTTTCTTGAGAATCCCCCTCAGTGTCATCCTTCTTGGTAGTTTTCTCCCCCTCACTTAATGATTCCTTTCTAGGTTTCTTCTCCTTATGTAGAGTTATTTTTCTAGTATATACAACTTGATAAAATGGATCTACTGGAGAAACACATTATTCTTGAACAACACCCTCAATAGATACATTAGATTAAATAATCTCTATACTAACAACAACTGGATTCCCATCAGGATGATCAGATTTACTATCACTACCACTTTCACTAACTTTTTCATTATCACCATCTTCATTCATTTTATTTCCATTTTCATCATCAAATTTATCATCTTCTTCTTCCCCACATGATTTTGACCCACTTTCACTACAACCAAATTCCTATTCTTCATCTTCTTCCTCACTAGATTCACCGTCATATTCTACACTACATTCAACTTCTTTCTATTCACTTCTAGTAGATTGGAGGATAGATTCATGAGAAGGTAATTAAAAAGGTGGAATTGGAGGTCTAATATAAACTCTTTTTTTGGTCTAGTTGTGTCTAGGTCACTTCTATCATCAACTGCTGATCCCACATCTCTAATAGGAGGAGCAAGCTCCTCCTCCCCATTTGAAGAATAAATTACTTATTCATTTGGACTGAGGCCAGGATCCACTAGATCCGTTGGTCTAAATGAAAGATATATATAATTGAACTTTTCATACAATTTATACTCATCTCCAATACATTACTTTATCCATGGTTTCTAGTTATTTTTTATTCTCTTACAGATGTCAAAACTTAACCAGATTCCACTACATTCACTAACAACAATATCATCATATTCACTTACACAACATCTCATTTTTCATTACTAATATCATTGTGGAATAGAAAAAATAATTTTAATCATAAATGGGTTTTATTATCTCATTTATGTGTACCATCATATTTCATAATTGATTCCATTTAACTTCTTTCTGAAGCAAATACACCAAGTATACATCTTGATATTTGAGAGAAGCAAAGTCCCCTTTCATGGGAAAAATCTGGTGCTGAATAAACTTAAATAAAATTATACACTCACTATTTAGCTTTGATGAAATGGGTATTATATGTTCCTTATTTCCAGTTAGCTATTTAAAATCTATCTCATAAAAAAATAATTCACTTTGGGGGGGGGGGAGAAGTACCTTGATAATCATCAAACATTCCTTCATGAGGAACCTTAAGACATGTAGCCGAATGTCTTGAAGAGAATGAGATTCTCTTTACTTTAAATATCGACTTGACCCAGGAAACATAACTTTCTTCTAACATAAGTTCTATAT
Organism: Viscum album; assembly: GCA_963277665.1. Taxonomy (NCBI): domain Eukaryota; kingdom Viridiplantae; phylum Streptophyta; class Magnoliopsida; order Santalales; family Viscaceae; genus Viscum; species Viscum album. The sequence goes on from OY728129.1 coordinate 828,389,446, forward strand.
TCATATAAAATTCATGTAACAACTTCAGGTAGATGACTCTATCCTTATTTGCGAACCAATCAAGACATCCTTGATCTTGTAGCACCTTTAACAACAAAGAATTGCTCTCTAAGAGCCATTCCACCAGTACTTCTTTCTCTAAGGTTACAAAATAGTTTTCTAGACCAATATTTATTGGATCTAAAGATTTTATCGATTCAACTTTCTATTTATTAGAAGCTCGAGACTCAACATCTTCAAGAGATCGCTTCAGACATTCCATTCCAATCAGTTTAGTCTGGAGGTTAGAAGGTGAAAGGTATTGGGCAAAGAGAGAGGAACGACCAAGAGAGTGTAGCGGTAAATGAGTAGAGTGGATCAATTAAAATTTATATAATTTAGGGGTTTTAAAATTATTCAATTGGGAAAACATAAACCAGGTTCAACAAAATAAATGAAATAGAGTTGTTTTGATAAAAGTATAAAACATATTGAAACAATGATTCATCAGTGTTAGTATGACAGATTTTTCATAATACTAACAGTGTCCACATGTCAAAGCATTAGTGTCGACATGAAAATGGTGTCAGAAAGACAATAATGTCAGCATTATAATGGTGTTGACATGAAAATAGTGTTATCATGACAACAATCTCTGAATGAAAACGGTGTCAGCACGATAATAGTGTCGGCATGACAACATCACTTAAAAAATAAAAGGAATAACAACAAAAGGTCTTACTAATTGATTATTCCTAACTAATTTTTGATGTTATTCATTATTTCAGAGTTCAATGGATTAGTGAATATTTTAGCATGATAATATTTAGTTCCAATAAATTCTACAATGACATAACCCTTTTGATAATGATCTCTCAAAAAGTCATGTCTTACATCAATATGTTTTGATCTAGAATGAGAAACTGGGTTCTTAGAAATGTTAATAGCACTTTTATTGTCACAATTTATAGTTATATGTATAAATTGATATCCATATTCTATAAGAGTTTGTTTTATCCAAAAAATATGATCGCAACAGCTACCAGCTACTCTGTATTTAGCTTCCATAGTAGATAATGTAACAGAATTTTGTTTCTTAATAAACCATGAAACCAAAGTCTTTACAAAAAAGTGTCATGTTCTAGATGTTCTCTTTCTATCTAACTTTTATCCACCAAAATTAGCATCAGAATAACTCACTACATCAAATGATTGTTCTTTAGGGTAAAAATACCTAAATTGATAGTATTTTTGAGGAATTTGAAAATTATTTTAACAATATTTAAGTGAGATTATTTGGGATTAGCTTGAAAATGGCCACACATACACATAATAAACATTATATCTGCCCTAATAGGAGTCAAGTATAGAAAACATCCAATCATCTCTCTGTAAGTGTCTTGATCAACAGATTTACCATCTTTATCAAGATCTAACTTACAAGTAGTACTCATTGTAGCATCATTTATTTTGATATTATCAAAGCCAAATCTTTTTAAAACATATTTTTTGTATTTACATTTATTTAAATAGATACCTTCTTTATTTTGAAAAATCTAAAATCCAAGAAAGAATTTGAGTTCACCCATCAAACTCATTTTAAATTAACTTTGCATCATTTTAAAAAATTCAATTCATAAATAATTTCTTAAAGATCCAAAAATAATATCATCTACATAAATTTAACTACTAAAACATCTTTACATATTCATTTTATAAAAATATTAGGATAAAAAATTCCTTTTGTAAAAACTTATGAAATGAGAAAATTACTTAGTCTATCATAACAAGCTCTTAGAGCTTGTTTTAAACCAAATAGAGCTTTTATTAATTTGAAAACATGATTTTGAAAATGAGGGTTTGTAAAACTAGGGGGTTGTTCAACAAAAACATCCTCAAATATATATCCATTTAGGAATGCACTTCTGACATCCATATGATAAAGTTTGAAATCACGATGGGCATCACAAGCAAGCCAGATTTTAATGGAATCAACTTTAGAAACAGGTGAAAACTTTTCTTCATAGTCAATGCCTTCTTTTTGATGTAACCTTGTACAAAAAATCTTGATTTATTTCTAACAATATTACCAAATTCATATACGTTGTTCCTAAACACCCACTTAGTGCCTATGGTCACGGTGTCTTTGGGTCTATCCACAAGTTTCCAAACATTATTTCTTTAAAATTTTTGAAGTTATTCTTGCATATCTATTACCCAAAATTCATCTTTAATTGCATCATTGAAACTGCATCATCTAATCCCCTATGGAGATAGATTGGAGACGATGCACCCATAAAAGGATCAGTTAGGGTTCTATCCTCCTCGTCGCTGCCGCTTTCTTCACTGTGGGTAGATGCGACATATCCCTTCACTCTTGACTGGATGGGTTGGTTTTCTCAGCTGCAGTGGTATCGGTGGTTCCGTGAACGATGTTGCATCGTTTCTGGCCCGACCATTGCTCGATTCCTACACAACCAGATAGGGCTCCCTCGGCAGAGTGGTGCAAGTTCACGAGCAGGTTCATGCTTCTGCGGTCTGTGGGATTTTTAATATCTGGTGAGAGCATTGGTGTTTTCCCTTTTTCTTCTGTGGTTGAATCTTCGGCGGCGACGGGTTTCATTGATTTGGGTATCTTCTACTGGTTTGTTATTGGTGGTCTCTATCTTTCTTGAGATGCTTTGGTTTTGTGAATCGTGCAATCTGGTGTTGATTTCCCCAGATCTAAAGTTTTGGGTTCTGGTTTCCTTGATTTTTATATTGTTGATCGCATTTATTTCATGGTTTGGATCTGGTTTCAATTTGTTTTGTTTTGGAGATGGGGTTCGTAGCCCCTTTGTGATCTGATGGTCCGGTGCCGGGGGTCAGATGAATCTATGGGGCGGAGGGAAGTTTTGTGCTTTGATTTCGGTATTGACGGTGGTTTCCTTCAACAGAGATGGTTTGACGGTCACCATTGATGGTGGTTTGAATCTCTAGTGGGACGCGATGAAGGTGGTGGTTCAATTTGAGGTGGATGCTCCGGCGACGGCGAGGTCCGCTGCTCTTTCCAGAGACCTGCAATGATGGTGACATTTGGTGATGGGCTCGCAGCTCAATGCTGAGGTGCGTGGATAGTGATTTGGTTTTTGGATTTTGAAATTTGAAATTTGAAATTGGATGAATGGTGTGTGGTGCGATGGAAGGTGTGTGGTGAGGGCAGCTATCTCGTTGATTTTGTTTTTGAAATTTGAATTTTGAATGTGCTCTTTTATTATGAAATGGTGAGGTGGAAATGGAGAATTCTGTAATGGGTACCAGCAACCCTTAACCAGCCATTTAAAAATGTAAAAAAATGATTAGTGATCAATTGCATCATTGATGTTTTTATGTTTCAGCTGTGACAAGAAACCTTGATGTTCAACCAGCTTTCTAAGAGAAGCTCTAGTTTGTGTCCCTTTATCTATGTCTCCAACAACAACATCTAAAGGGTGGTTCTTGATGGTTTTAGTTGGTCTAGAAAAGGAGGGGCTAGTAACTTCAGGTTCATCTATAGGTTTGGGTTCATAATTTTCAGATTCTAAAGAATTTCCAAAAATGTTTGATTTAACATATTTCTTGAAAAGAGGATTAGATGATTTTTCATTTACGTCCAGATTTGACATATCATCATCAAGGTTGTCTCATGAGGTCTTAGGCTCATGTGGATATATTTCATAAAATTTGATATGAACAGATTCTTCCACACACTTTTCTCTTTTATTAAAAACTCTATAGGATTTACTAGAGGTTGAGTAACCTAGGAAGTTTCCTTCATCACTTTTGGATGAAAACCTATCAAGATTATTCTTGGTATTAAGAATATAAACTTTGAAAAAAAAACATTTAAGTAACTAAATTTGGGTTATCTATTGTTATATAACTCATAAGGATAATTCTTGAGGATATGTCTAATTAAGTCCCTATTAATTATATAGCAAGTTGTATTCATAGCCTCAACCCGAAAGTAAACAGGTAGATCATATTTATTAAGCATTGTTTTAGCTATCTCTTGTAAGGTTCTATTACTTCTTTCCACAACTCTATTTTGTTGAGGTGTCCTAGGGGAAGAGAAGTTATGACTACAGCCATTGTGCGAGAAAAAAGATTCAAAGTATTGATTTTCAAACTGACAACCATGATCAATTCTTAAGGATTTTATTCTAATTCCACTTTTATTTTCCACTGTTTTAGCATGCATGTGTGAAGTAAGTACATGATTTACTTTTTTGAGATAAGAAATATGTCCAAGTATACTTAGAATAGTCATCTAAAAAACATATACATAATGGTTTCCATTTATACTAGAAACTCAAGAGGGTCCAAACTAGTCCATGTGAACCAACTCTAAAGGTTGAGAAGTTGAATCTTATTTCTTTGGTTTGAAAGATATATTGTGATGTTTATCTTTTTGAAAAGGATTACAGAATTTGTAATTTCGAAACTAAAATTTGGGTAGATCCTTGACTAGTCCTTTTCTAGTAATATTTCTAAGAGAGTGTACATTAAAGTGTCCTAATATCCTATACCAAATCCAATAATTTTTATGAAAGGCACTTAAACAAGAACAACTTTGAGAGACTAAAGAATCTAAGCTAACAAAGTATACATTTTAATTTATAGAAGAAAAAAATACTAATTCATTTTTATAGTTAAAAACATTGAAAGAATCATTTTTAAATTTAACATGAAATCCATCATCACACAATTGAGAAATATTAAGTATATTATATTTCAATCTATCAACAAAAAGTACTTTAGAAATTAAAAATGAGTTAGAGTTACCAATCTGACCTAAGCCAATTATTTTTCCTTTAGTATTGTCACCAAAGGTGACATACCCCCATCAATATTGATTAGGTTCAGGAATCTTGAATAATCTACTATCATGTGTCTAGAACATCCACTGTCCAGTACTATAAGCTTTTATATGAGATCTTCAAACAACTTTCCTAAAAAATAATCAAACAAAAACAGATTTTGGTACCCAGACTTGTTTGGGTCTAGTGACATTAGTAATCAATGATTTAGGTACCCACATTTTCCTTGTTGGTTTCCTATAAGCATTATGTATCATATTTTAATAATAGACTCTATTTGGTCCAAAAAAACTAGAGGCTGTAAAAGATTTTCCAGAACTGCAACTAGCATCAGAATTTATATTTTTAGGTAGAAGAACATATTTCACAGATTTAGTCATAAAATATGTTTTATATATGTTTCTATATCCAGGATTATATCCTATACATAAGTGTACTTAGGATATATCTTTTTACCAAGAAATTTAGTAAGAGTATTTTTAGCATTGGTAAAATTTTCTACATCTTTCTTCAATTTCTCTTTAAAAAAATTTAATTCATTGTTTTATTTTAGAAGTTGAGAATTCTTTTCCTTTTCAGTAGTAAGTTCAGACTTAATAGTTAAATTAAGGGAATTATGTTTCTTCAAAGATTTATATTTATCTTTTAGTTCATTTCAAGTGTCTTCCAGCATGTTACAATATTCAAGTAACTCTTCACTAGTCATATTTTTAGAATCTATTTCATTCTCATAATAGTAGGAATTGTGTGTGGGAGAATCTAATATTACCTCTGATGTGTTGTAATAAAACACATATTTTCCATGTCATATTTCTCATCATGAGATGATGTTGATTCACTGGAACTGTCCTCAGAGGCACTCCAAGAAGCCTTCATAGCTTTCTTATACTTATTATTTTTGTTTTCATACTTCTTTTTGTATTTTAATTTTGGACAGTCATCTTTGACATTTCCTCTCCTCTTTTATTCATAGTAGACAATCTCCACTAATTTTTCATTCCTTTTTCAGTCCTTTTTTCTAGTTTCCCTTATTATCATATATTACATTGTAATTGGGCTTCTTGAAGAACTTATTATTTCTATATAATTTATTGAATCTTATAGCCAGCTGATCCATCTCTTCATCACTATTTGATGTTGATTCATCATTAATGGAGCTTTCAACAGAGGCTAGTACCTTCTCTTTTTCCTTATTCTTAGAGGTAGTAGTCTTGAAGGATAAAAATTTTCTATTAGGTTCATCCTTTTCTTCTTTGTTGACTTTCAACTATTCCTCATGCATCATCAGTTTTTAATGAGTTCTTTGACATGGATTTTTATTTATGTCACATAATTCTCTAATTGAGACATAAGTTCCCCTCCATCTATCAGGTAAGCACCTAAGAGTCCTCATAATTTGTTCTTTGGCCGTAACATCTCTTCCCAGAGAGATCATAGTGTTCACTATCTCATTGAACATGAGATAAATGTCAAAAATAGGACCATCAGGCTTCATCTTAAAATTTTCATATTTAATATTGTATGTTTTAAGTATCATTTCCTTAATAATAGAAGTTCCTTCATGTGAAATAAACAAAGTATCCAAAATTTCATTGGTTGTTTTACATGCATAAATTTTGTTAAATTTTTTATCTCCTAAATAATAGTATAAGGAATTTATGGATTTGAAATTATTGTTATAATCAGTCTTAGTTGGATCATCCCAAGTATTTCTATTAGTTTGAATAATCTTATATTCATATATAATTGAAGACCAAATTTCAAAACCCACACTTTCTTAGTGGATTTTAATTTAAATTTTCCATTGTTCATAATTGGTTCCATTAAATAATGGAGTTATGCTGGTAGTAGAACCTTCCATTCTATTATCCATAAAAAAATTAGAACAAGATTTTAAGGAGAAAAAAAATTTATTATTAACAGAAATTTTATGATCTTTGAAATGCAGCTAAAATCACAGTTGAAAAAGTTTTGAAAACTAAAAATTCCTAAAACCTATGATACCAAATGTTGGTTGGAGTAGAGTAATCAATAGGGGGATTGTGTTTCTATAAAAAATTATGTTAAAAAGGAGTAATTTGAGGTTCCCCAAATATTAAAAATTCAATTTCTCAGTTATCCAATAATGAATTTATAAGTGTTTTACTATCTGATTAATTTCTCAAAAGATTAATTATTTCTCAGTTGTATCAATTTGATAATTAATACAACTTTTGAAACTAACCTAATAAGTCAATACTGTTATAAACACTTGATAAGACTAACTATTAGAGTTCAATTTTGTTTTACGAAATATGTGATAAAAAAGAGTAAAACTAAAAGGTAAAAAGAAGATTGGAAATAAAATAAGAGGTTTAGTCTCAAGTAGAGACTTAATCCTCTCCACTTGGTGATCACTTTCCACCAAGAAGTTTAAATTAATAAACAGTTTGATCCACACCCTGGATCATGGTTCACCACAACACACATACTATCTAGGTCACAAGACCTCTACCATAGTCCTTTGTGGGTACAAACTACCAGGTCACACAAGGACCTCTTCCACACTTATATGTGAGATTAAACAGATGTAAGAATATATGAGTGGAAAGACATCTTGTATCCTTAAGTTTGATATAGGAGACAGTGTATACATAACATAATGATACACACACTACTCAAAAGTATGTATAAATTCACACAACAGAGAAAACATATATAAGAAAGTATTTAGAGGGCTCTGTGTATCTTGAGATGTAGCTCTTGACTCTTCAGATATAGCTAAGATGAAGTCTAAGTACTCTTCTGGAAGTTGACACAAAAACAGAGTGTCATATTTTGGATTCTAGGTACAGGTATGATTCTAAAGGTATATTCATCTCATTCATTTATATGCCAGATTAGTTTTTCAATTTGATGTTCAGCTCGACTGAGATTTCCTAATGTGTTATTCCTCTTGTTCCTCAGTTCACAATAGTTTCATGAGATTTGAATATGTTCTTCAGTATGTATCTCTCTCTCACAAGCATGAACCACCTTCTTTCTTTGGTATATCTTCTATCTTTAAAGAATTCTTCTTATTATTGAGGTCCAACAAAGATCATGTTTTTTCCATGTGCATAGATTCATAGTACCTCTTAATATCTACTAAAAGTACTACAAAAGAATATAAAATATGTCAATATCATTAAATGACACGAATATGAACATTAGAAATAATCTTAATAAATGAAGATTTAAACAGTCCATTGGTTACTCGTCTATCAGTGTCTCCTTCTATCGGTGTCTCCTTCTATCGGTGTCTCAACCCATCGGTATGTCATTTTGTCGGTCTTTCCATACGTCGGTGACTTGTTTCAATAGTGCGTCCTTTCTTATGTCAGTGAGATAGTTGATCTATCATTGAATCATATCAATGGTCAGTCCTTACTTCTATCGTTGAGTCAATATATGTATCGGTGAATCAGTTCAACTGATGGTGAGTCCTTGAATCAGTAGCACCATGAAATATTTGGTCACTTGGACTGGTGGTATTTTGTCTATGTCGGTGAGTCATATTCAATGGTGAGTCGTCTGCATCGGCGAGTCATATGAAATGGTGAGTTGTCTGCGTCGGTGAGTCACATGCAACTATGAGTCCTTCTGTTGGTGTCAGTGACTCATACTTAGATATTTTTTAGATTTTCTATTTGACTTATAGTTTAGAAAAGGTATAGGGTGTTAATACCCATAATTACACATAGATAATAAGTTATAAGCTTGTTTATACATAAACACACATAAATAGTTATATGTTTGAAATGATCTGAAATACGAGATAATTCTTTGACCTAATTTAGGATCTCACATGAGGTAAGACATATGTTAATATATGAAATTGTTTGTGATAAATAAAACCAGTATAGTTAGAGATAGTGGCCAATAGTCTCTGTGGGCCAAAAATACACTAATAAGATTTAGAAATATCATTATCATGGGATTAACCAATGAGACGAGCATGAAATGCATTATAGAGGAATTAATTCCCACTAGGATTGAATATTTCAATTGGATTAATGATTTATGATTGTGTGTAAAGATGATTTTTTTTAAAAATGCAACGTTTGTTTTCAAATGAAGGATTTTGAAAAGACCATGATAGATGTATTTTGAAAATGATTTGATTTTGAAAAGTGAAAATAGTATTTTAAAAAATGGTTGAAGGTGGAAAAGGTTGTTTTTACAAAACAATGTTGTGATAGTTGGTATGATATAATTTAAAATGCCGAACCATCATTTTCTAGGTAGGGAGACTTATCGAGTTTGTTTTTTGTTTAGAAAATGGCACCCGGTAGGTATCATAGGAACCAACCAGAAGAAGATGTGAAGAATGTGGTTGCACCTGAGCCACGAGTGAACTTAGAGTTGCTTTAAAGTATCATACAAGCTTTTCAAGATGTGGATTTGAGAAACTGAAGGGATGAGCCAAGACATGTGGATCATTTGATCCACTTCATGAAGCAAAATCCACCCATCTCCCTAAGAAATTATAAACACGAAAATTGGAGGTGCAACTAAACAAGATTAATGGTATCTTAGAATTCATCGATACACTGATAGAGTTCAAAGTAAAGCTATCCATGTATATGCTCAAGGATATTGCACTCCAGTGGTGGGAAATAGTTCTGCATGCTAAAGCGAATAGAGACCTAAGTTGGGAATATTTTGAGGAACTGTTTAACCAAATATTATATCCTCACACATTCTGGATCCAAAGGATGATAGACTTCTTTATTCTGAAGAGAAAAATCTCTTTTTCACCAAGTATGCGGCTAAATTCATGCATTTAGTGCGCTTTGAACCAGAAGTTGCAGAAAGTGTGACCTTGAAGGCATGAATCTTTTAATCAAGGACAAGGTAGGATATTTTATTGAAGATCATGATGATCTGTATTATAGATTATATAGAGATGGTGAAAATTTAAACAATGGATGAGAGGGATATATTACGAGCTATGGGAGGAGGAAGTATGATGATACCTATAGGAAATTGAGGGAACTCAAATGCTGGGAGAAAGAAGAAGAGAGACTCATATTTCCAAGGTGGGAGTGGGACTCAAAATTAAATGGATGGATTAGTGAACCTTCCTCCATGACCCACGAGCAAAGAAGGATATTTCCAATGTGGTTCAATTGAACACATAAAGTGAGAGTGTACAAAAAAACCTAGAGCATGCCATAACTGCAAGTAGATGGAGCATCTTAAGATCTATTGTCGTAGTTCTCTGAGGTCAGGTGATCATGAAACTTATTAGGTGTCACAAAAATCATATGATTTGATAGAACAATGACAGCAGACTTAGTCTCATCAGTAGAGAAGATCTATCCATGGTGATTCCAAGAATACCATGACTCCCTAGCAAGGGAAATCTTAATAAAGTAATAAAGAGTAGAGTGTAGCAACGAAGCAATTTTATAGAGTTGAGAAGATGGTTGTGGATGATCAGGCTAGACCATATATAGTGAGCTGTATGATTCTTTTGAATTCTACCCTAATGAATGTGCTGTTTGATACTGGTGCATCTCATTCCTTCACGACTTCTCATGCTGTTAAATTGCTAAGTTTGAAACTTGATATGATTCCTTCTATGATCAAACTTCAAACTCTTCTTGGAGAAATAGAATGTAGAGAATTCGTGTGTATATATTTTTAAATAATTTTGATGGATTTGAGCTAAAGTGGGACTTCCAATTGTTGGAGATGGATGCCTATGATGTAATACTAGGTATGGATTGGCTGAAAACATTTAATGATCACCTTGACTGTTATAGTAGAACAATGATTTTTATGACTGAGGACGGTGTTGAGAATCTCATCAGATGATAGAAGGTTGTAAACAAAAGTGAAAAATGATTTTTGGCACCAGTGATGGGAACAATATCTTAACAATTGGCTTGACTTTGACATTGATAGAAGAGATCGAGGATATTAGTTTTTTAGTAGTTGTGGATCAACTTCAAAATGTCATTACCAAGAACTTATCAGGGTTACCACTTATAAGGGAAGTGGAGTTTATTGTTGACCTCTTTTTGGGGACCAGTCTTATTTACCTTCCATATTATAGGATGGAACCAACATAGTTAAAGGAATTTAAAGTGAAATTGGAGGAGATGGAAAGAAATTTTCTCATTCAGACAAATACATCTCTGTGGGAAGCACCGATCTTGTTCATTAATAAAGAAGATGAAACTATAAGGATGTGTTTAGATTATCATAAGCTTAAAAAAGTTATGATGAGGAATAGATATCTACTTCTATGCATTGATGATCTATTCGATCAATTTAAGGGAGCTCAGTGGTTCTCTAAAATTGACTTGAAATCAGGATATCATCAATTACGAGTTCAAAAAGAAGATATTCTGAAGACATATTTACGAAGCAGATATGGCCACTATGAATATGTAGTCATGAATTTTGGTCTTATGAATGCACCAACAGTATTTATGGCTTTGATGAATCAGATATTTCAATGATATCTGGATTCTTTTGTTGCGGTGTTTGTAGATGACATATTTGTGTATTCAAGGACAAGGGATGAGTATGGGAAACACTTGGAGAAAGTGCTAGGAATCTTGAGAGGCCATCATTTTTATGCCAAATTATCTAAGTGTGACTTTTGGATAAAAGAGGTACACTTTATTAGCCATGTGATTTCTAAAAAATGTTTTTCAATGGACACTGAAAATATAGAATCCATTTTCTCATGAAAACTAACAAATAATGTCTTTTAAATACGGAGTTTTCTTGGCCTAGATGGATACTACCAATGCATTTTTCATGAATTCTCATGAATAGCCTCATCAATGATAGCTCTAAAAAAGAATAATTCTCCTTTAAAATTGACTAAAGAATCTGATATGTATTTCTAGTAGATGAAAGTTTGTCTTACTTAAGCCCCTATCTTGATCTTGCTGGAATTAGGATAAGGGTACGTGGTGTACTACGATGATGCAAGATCTAGGTTGGGATGTGTTCTAATGAAAAGAGACAATATTGTGGCTTATGGTTCAAGAAATCTAAGAATGAATGAGAATAATTACCAAACACACAATTTGGAATTAGCTGTAGTTGTCCATGGTTTGAAGACTTGGTGTCACTATATTTTTGGTGAGAAATTTTTTGTTGTCACAGATCACAAGAGATTGAAACATATTTTCTCACAATGAGATTTGAATTTGAGGCAAAGGAGATGGATGGAGTATCTCCAGATGTTTGACTGTGAATTAATGTATACACCAGAAAAGGGTAATTCGGTGATTGATGCATTAAGAAGGAAGTCATATGCAAAATCGGAAAAAGAATCCTCAGATTAATGGAAATTGATGTCGGTCCTTGCCAACATGCATGTGTAATGTGAAGACCAAGGTGATTTGGTAGTTTTCTTTTCTACTACAGTGGTTAATGATTTGGTAAGGATGGTTAAAGAGGAAAAAACATCTGATCTAGAATTCATAGTTATGAGTTCAAAACTAACTGGTGGGGAGATCATTTAGGGCTGGAAACTTGATGGGAGTTTGGTTTTTTGGTTTAGAGATCAGATGGTTGTACCTATGGAATGATAGAAAAAACTTCTTCATGCTTACCAACATTCGATATGGGCTATACATATGGGAATATAGAAGATTTATAAGGAATTAAATGTGAAATTTTGGTGGAGTGGCATAAAAAGGAATGCAACTGAGTTCGTTTCAAAGTGCTTAACTTGTCCAAAAGTTAAGGCAGAACATCATAGACCAGGGGGTATGTTGTAGTCTTTACCTATAATAATGTGGAAATGGGAGAAGATAGCTATGGATTTGTTACCGGTCTACCAAGAATGGTTTGGAAACACGATTCAATATGGGTGATAGTGGATAAGCTTACAAAGTTGGCTCATTTCAATCCCATTCATAACCTCATAAAGTAAAGGATCTATCCAAAATCTATATCCATGAAGTGGTAGAGAGACATGGAATACCGATTTCAATTTTTTCAGAAAAATATCTGAGGTTCACATCACATTTCTGAAAATCATTATAGAAATCCCTTGGGACTCAGTTGACTATGAGCATGACATATCATCCTCAGATAGACATCCAGTCTGAGCAGACGATACAAATGTTAGAAGACAAGTTGTGGGATTGTGTAATGGATTTTGGTGGCTCATGGGAGGATAATGTACCCTTATTTCAGTTCTTTTCAAATAAAATCTATCAAACCTCGATACATATGGCTTGGTTTGAAGCATTATATTGGCGTCCTTGTCGTTCTCCACTGTGTTAGGTGGAAACATGTGAGACTTCACTAGTTAGGGACAATATTTTCTAAAAAATTATGGTGAAGATTAAGTTAATCATAAATAGGATAGAGATGGATCATAATCATCATAAATCTTATTCGGATCATCCTTGAAGACTGTTGAACTTCGCAGGGAGTGATCATATGTTCTTCAGGATCTATCCTAGAATTCGACATTGTCGTTTCAGGAAGCATGGAAAGTTATCTCCAAGATACATTGACCCTTTCAAGATACTGAAATGGGTTGGAGAGGTGGAATATCAGTTAGAATTTCCATCACCGTTCATTTTGGTGCCTAATGTGTTCCATGCATCTTAGTTGAAAAAGTATCAGCATGATCCTAACCATGTGATCTTATGGGCTCATGTTGACGTAGATTTGAATGCTTCATTGGTATATATCCTCATACAGATTGTGGATATGCAAGAGAAAATACTTCATGAAAAATAATCAGTCTAGTGTAGGTTTTATGGAAACATAGTTAGATTCAGGATGATTCTTGGGAACACAAGAAGGAAATAAAAGAGCAATGGCCAGAACTCTTTTAGGGAAGAAATGATTTTCTACTTTCCAAGGACAGAAAGACCAATGGTGGGGAGAATATAGTACCCCCATTTTCTAGTATGTAACCCTTACATTGTAATTTTTATGGTTATTAGGTGTAAGGGTGAAGGTTGGGAGATTTGGAAGAACTTTGAATAAGTTTTTGGGGCTAATGGAGAGGTGCAAAATCTTTGCACGGTTTCTCCAAACCGTGTGGAAATCCTAGAGAAAATGTGCGCACTAGAAGTTTTTGGATAGAAGATCCGGTATGGTGTATGCATGGTTAGGGAGACCATGTGAGGAGGTCATGCAAGGGTTTCCTTAGGGAATTAGATAACACATAATTAGTGCATGGTTTGTCTAACCGTGTGGTCTAACCGTGCCCATAGTCAAATCTAGATCCTTAAAAATAAGACCTTACTCAGTTTTGCTCATAATTTCTCATTTTTGTTCCTAAACATCCCTAATTTGATATTTCTATTCATTTAAGGTTTGGGAAGCTATCCAAAGTGTTTAGGAACCAGTCTAGAGCCCTCCCTTGGTGTTTGGAAGCCTGATTCTCTTGGTAAGTGACATTCTTCTTCGTTATCATCACATTTCAGTAGACATACTTCTCCTCTTCTATTTATTTCTAAGATATATGCCTGTTAAGGGTAAATATAAGATGGTGGATGAAAAATATTATGATATTTGGTCTTGGTTGTGATATTAGACAGGATCTAAGGATTTTTTTATGGAGAATCAACCTGGTTGCTAAAGCGTTCTTCGTCCATTGTAAGTTTTTGCCAAAATCTTTGAGGTAGGTGGATTATATCTCAAATAAACTTAGTAGAAGTGATGGTAATGCTTTTAAATTGAATGTAATATGTTGAATTTTTTTTTGTGATTTGTCTTTTTATAAATCATTGTAAACCCTTATTTATGATGGTTTAGAAAATTGGGGAAATATGGAAAATTGGGTATTTGAGTAAAGTGCTTGTGTTCTAATTTTTAAAATAGAAATTTTAAAATGGGGATTTTATGTAATTTTGGAAGATTGTTTGGATTAGATGTTTCAAATAAAAGGGAATGTTTTATTGAAATGAAATGGATTCTTTGAAATTGGTTTGTTCTTTGGATTTCAATAATAATACAGTTTTATTAATACAGTTTGTTTTGGTGATTTGAAATGGTTAGGAATACATGGGGTTGTGTGAGTTAATGTTAAAGGTGACCATGAATAAGGTAAATTTTCATTAGGGTACAAGGTGAGTGAACCTGGATCAGGGGAGTGTGTCATTGGGACATAAGGTGATAAGAAGAGAGACTGCTCATGAGTATGGAACTGTCAAACAGAGCGTGCATGGGTTTTTTGTTGTTGTGAACTATGGAATGAGCATGCCAAAATGATAAATTAGAATTTGTTTTTATACTTTATTTTTTTGTTTTTATATAAGTATAACTTGATATAAATTAGCTTAATGTTCACCTGTTTTCATTTGGTTATAATTGGTTTTGGAACTTGTTTATGTTGTGTTATAAAATATTTTGCAGAATTGTTTTATATAAATGGTATTATATAAATGTGGATAAATTTTCTATCCTGGTGGCATGGGTAGGGAATTCATTGGGGAAATACTATTGAGTTTTATACTCACCCCTGATTTAGAACTTTGGTGCTTTTTCATACACTATCTTCGGTGACATGGTTAAAGGTAAAGTGTCCCATGTCCTATGTACCTTAGGCTATTTGGTGATTGGAGCATAGAGCTTTTGGATCATGGAGCCTCGTTGTCATCTTGGAGTTTATATTGTGTCCTTATGCTGTTTTCTTTGACAGTATTCTGTATTATTCTGTGGTAAATTGGATTGGTTTTGGTTATAAAATAATTTGTTGATTTGTCTTTCTTAATTCACGCATCATAGGGTGTTTGGTTGGTTATGGTTGTTGGTTACTTGTTTTATTCCTTAAAGGGTAAATTTCCCCACACTTGTATTTGAAACCCTTTATCATTTATTACTAGCCTTTTGTGTCTTGTGGATGTTTTTTAATGCCAAGTAATGATTCGTTGAACTATCAATCCAATGAGACTTAACAGGACATTACAAACCATTTCCATCATATTTTTAATTTCATTAAGGAAATCAACACATTACTATGAAATTGATTGTTAGAACATGTTTTTCTATTTTACACCATTAACTAAGAAAAATAAAGTACAATTACGGAGATTTAATACTTAGCTAATAAGCATAACAAGGAAAGTTTAAACATAAAAAGATAAACTCTTAAATGAAAAGTATATCCTAACTTGTGATTCTCTAGGTTTCAAGCTTGATTATCAATGGTTTATTTCTTAAGATATATTCATATGATATTTTTTACTTGATTAATGGTTCGTAATGATCTTATGAATTCCTCAAATAATATCCCCCAGGAGTGTCAAATTAGGTGCGCAGTAAGTCCCATTATCATGTACCAGGTTACCCTGAATCAGGCCCGAGATAACTTGTCAGAGTTTTCAATCTGAGGTACATTTTTTTTAGAACCATGTATACTTGCAGTATCTAGACATAGATGTATTTTTTTGATAAACCACTTAATATATAATTACTGAAATTTAGGGATGTTTTCTCATACTTAGTCTTATACCTTGGGTTATTACTAAAGTTATGTTTTCCTAGTATCCAAAAATAAATAAATTTGTCCTCTGACACGAACTATAGCGACCCTAGTCTTTTAAATATATCATTACATGATTTTAAGCATAATTAAACATCAAATTACAATCCAAGGATCATAAAATATAGTGTTTTGGAATACTAGGTACATAAAATAGAAAACACGGGACTAAATAAACAATTTCTTTATTTATCATCCATTATGATCTTCTAAATTCCTTTGAGCCCTTAAATCCGAACTGGATAACTTAGGGATAACATGAGAAAATGGATGAGATAAAAATCCAAGCAAGGTATTAAACATAAAAATAAATCTTATCACATGGGTTAGAAGGCATAACATAATGATATAAAAAGGCATGGAACATGATTAAACATATGGAATCATAACATATAGAATGTGGGATCATATAATCATTAATAATAGTAATGCGAAAGAAACATAAAACATGAATTTATCATGATTCAAGGATCATTACACATATAAAATCCTGAGTTAAGGCATTTTGCAAATAGAGGAGCATGAGTCAAGGCTAACTACCAAGACCATTGCACATGATGCACAAGTCAAGGATAACCACCAATACCGTTGCACATAACATATCACATGACTAAATATTACCTAATTAATTGGACTTATACTTGGGTACAACCATTATAACATATTCATGAATATTCTTACCACATAAAGAATCACACATAAGTAATCAAACAAAAATATAAGGATTACCCATGGAAAGCATTGTGTATCATAATCATGTCAAAAGCATAATAAATTGGCGTATTGTAAAAGTGTCCATGAAAGAAAGGAGTTAAATCATACATGGAAAATAATAATGGAATATAGGCATATATCATGATAAGTGATGTCAAACTGAAGTTAAAAGAGAGTTTAAGAGACTTTAGAAATAAAGCATTTTAGTATAGTTTAAGGGAAAATATTCAAGATTCATTAAAATAGAAAAGGCATAATTGTTTTTATAAAACTAGAATTTAAATAGGATAGTTTTTCATGATAAAATAATTGATTTTATAAAAATAATGGTGGATTAAAACATATTATGGAGAACACTTAAAAAAGGGTTATAATTTAGGAAGTTCCCTTTAATTGATCTTGCTTATCAGGAATAATTGGGTAGGGAACCTTTTAAAAACATACATATATTTGAATAATAAGGATAAATGGATCTTGATACATAAGTTAGGAACATATAAAAATAATTTACAATATTTACATAAAAATAATATATAATTTCATTTGGGTAGAGAAAAAGACTAACCTGAAGGAATAATGGAGGTTCGGGTAGAATCCCTTACCTTATGTCCGAAATGATTCTGAACCTTATCTTAATTTATTAGATAATCAAATTAGATTCGTTAATTAAAAATTATAGAACCATTTATATATTTATTTTATTTATTATAACTTTATTAAGTTCATTTAAGGCCTTTTTATGGATTATGAGATTCAGTTTCATCGTTTGGGAGCATTGATTTCCTTGGTTTTCATGATCGGTTTACTTATATGTGTGTATGAAAAATCATGTAGATTGATGATATTTTTTCTAGAAATAAACTTCTATGTTATTAATTAACTTATATAATATTAAAATAACATTTTTATATAATTTAGGATGATTAATTATTTAAAACATTAATGATAATCATTTATATTTATTTAGAATGTTTTTATCAAAAAGAATTCATTTTGTTTTATAAATTAATATCATGTGTAAAAAATGATTATAGAACATTAAATAAAATATAATAATCATATTATAATCTCGTTAAACCATAATAATGGTTTAATGAACTTACTTGAATACAAAATTTAAATATGAAAGAATGTCATTCACGAAGGTGGTAAATCGACTCCTCACAAATGATGTTTTCATTCTTAATGTAAAAGAGAGATAAAAAGAGATTTGATGAAGAATTATTCCATAAACATGATAAAATTTTAGTATGTGTAATATACTAGAGTTTTCATTCGATTTGGATTATGGGAGGTGAGTATAGGAAAAATAAATAAAGGAACTTGAAAGGAAATTGAAAGAAAATGGGAGAGGGTTTTACCTCTTGATTCCTTCTTCTTGAGAACCCCCTTAAGGGAATGGTTTTGGTATTTTGTTAAGACAAAAATCTCCTAGAAGTGGGGTAGAGGTTTGGGAAGTGTATTAAAAATATTTTTGACAAGTCTCATGTCTTGATAGGTGTGAGGAGAAGAGGTGGTGAGGGGTGGTATTTATAGTGGAGGAAAAAAGAGTGTTTTAAACATTTTAATCATTAATTTATTATTTTGATCAAGAAAAGAAATAGTGTTGATTCTTGAGAATAAATACGGTAATTAGGTCTTGATAGTTCAAGAAATTTTTTATTACATCATCCATGACTCAATTAATTGTGTATTTAACATATAATGTATATATACCATAAATTATCATATTTTACTATTCATCAAAATTTAAGTATTTCAGAAAAATTACAAAAAATCTCCCCAAACATTTTTAAATGTTTAGATTTAAAAAATTAACTCCATTTTATGAAAAATATTTTTATAAATATGATAAATTTAATTTTAATTAAAATCAAAATTTACTTGATGAAAATACAGATTTTAAATTATAACTGATTTTATATCACTTTGAAAAATTAACTAAGGTCTCATAAAATTATCTTATAATCATAAGGCATCAAAATAATAAATTATGAGAACATTTTTTGAAATTCAATTTTCTTTTAAATTATTAAATATTTATGACTTACAAAAAAACCAACACATAATTAATTAATTTTTAAATATTTATTTACTTATAATATTATATAATTATATCATAATGTCACTTTTAATATTGATAAATTTTATTTATAATTTAATTGGTGATGTTACTATTCAATTTTCCAATTTACTATTCATAAGGGTCGCATTAGTATTCCAGAGGTCAAGTTATTATTTCATCAGTATAGGTACCTTAACTTATAGAAATGATTTTTATTTCATTTATTCATCATTTATAATGGTTATATTGTGTTCTCTATGTGTCTATACCATATTAAATAATTATAAGAAGGAAATTTTCATCGATAAAACCTTGGGTCGTTACAAATTTCATACTTCCAATTGATGGGATATGGTTGGAGAGAGGATGCTAGTAGGCCTATAACATATTAAGGAGACAACAATGAATGTGAGAACTATTCCGAATCACATAAAGACGAGTCAAAGAAGATAGAAGATCTATAAAAATAATCATAGAAAGGATCTAGAACTTTAAAAGGTGGATCATGTCTTCTTTAAGGAATATTCATGGAAGTGAAATATAATGTAAATACATGAATATTTATAAATGAAGTTCACTTTTTTAAATTAATAATATTTTTTGTTACGTAATGTCGTTATATAAGACACATACAATACTTTGGTTTTTTGACTACTATAGCTGAATAGATTTAAGATTCTATTAATCATCATAGTCATTGATGATATATCCATTTTATAGTGATTTTTATGATTAGTATATATTAAGGGTTATTATTAAATCCAATTGACATAGTCCAAAGAAGCGATGACCTAGACTAGTAGGATCATACCATATGGAGCCCATTTATCAGAGCTTCCAAGGGAGATGCTGTCACTAGGTTTTACCCTTTACCAATAGCAAACCGAGATTCAATAACTAAAACATGAGTGAAACTATTTATGAAATAAGATTAAGATTATTGATATCACTACCCAAACAATGTTCTCCAAACCACCCTAATAAAGTATCACCATCATACACCTTACCCTTATGGAGTATATTGGTGTAATAAAGGGTTGTGTATCAAGACCCTAACAATATGATTTTTTATATTTTATTTTAAATAAAATAATGATTATATTTTATCTTTATTATTATTATTTTATAAATTATTGTATAATTAGTTTGATAAAAATCATTTTTTGATATGAAGAAATCAAAAATTTATTTTTAGGAAATATATATTTTCATTTAAGGAAATCTTTTGATAAAGTCAATAATATTTTGAAATTAATTTTATTTTCATAAAATAAAATTATTAAATAATATTTATTTGAATATAAATTATAATGTAATTTAATGAAGTCTAATTTATTTTTTATAAAGGTCAAAAAGTGGTTAGTATCGTAAAAACTAGGATTTTTTAGTAAACATGTATATTTATTCAAAAAAATTAATTCTCATATTTAGAAAATTATTTTGGTAAAATAAATATCATTTTTTAAATCATCATGTAAAAAATATCCAATGGTGAATATGGTATAAATATACAACATTTATTATGAAATCATAAAATCCCAAAAATGATGTAATAAATAATATATATGGAATAAAATACTAAATAAATATTTTCTATTTTAAAAATTGTTTTCGAAGTTATTTTTACCAATTTTATAAATATTTAATGAATCCAAAATAACATATATTATATTTTAAGGTTTGAAAAACAATTATTTATGAAATGACTCACTTTCACATCACCAATGATATTATTTTAATGAGTTCAGTATTTACCCTTATAAAATTTTGAAAACCACTCCTCTTTGGCTGAAACCATGGGTAAAAATCACATGAAGGTTTTTGGTTTGATTAATTTATTATATAGGGTCAAAAACCTATGTTTATAAATTAATAAATAATTCCTCTCCCCTTTTCAACAAATACCCACCCAACCTATCACATCTTGAGATAAAAAAAACTATGTTCAATAGTGTATACAGCACAACAACAACGAGCCTAAATGAACATTCCTTATTTAAATATGACTGTTATAACATAGCCGTTAAATTGGTAGGTATGAAAATGATTAAATATTTTGAGAAATATATATAAATTTCACACTCAATAATTTTTTTGATAAATTATTAATAAATAAGAACTCAATTTTTTTAAGAAGGATATTTTATTCTTTAAAAAATACTTTTTCTTCAAAAATGATTTGTATTTATTTTTAAGTAAAAACATTGTAATTAATTTTTAAAAGTTTTATAAAATTTATTTTATGAATTTAAATTCATTTTTAAACCATCATAGTAAAATTAAATTATGGTGAAATTTAATTATTTTTCTTAAATTATTGATTTTTCAGTGAATAGTAAAAATTACCGATTTTTCGAATATTATTATTTATTTTCAGTAAATAAAGTAATTTAAAAGTATCATTATATTTTTTATTTAGAATTAAATTTATTTATGAACAATTTTATTTTAAATAATAAAATTAATTTCATTTGAATCAGAAATTTTCATGATTTTTGTATAAGTTTATTTTTATGCTTAAAAACACAGTTTTCTAAAAACTATTTTTTAGTGTGTAAAGTTTATCCATTTTAATTATTTAAAAAAACAAATAATAAGGAAAGTTTTAAATTAAATTTATATATTATATATCTATTTATATTAATTTAAAATAAAATAATGATGATTTCTAGTCATAGAGTAAATATAAGACGACACATTGCTTGCAAAGTGAATTTTACGGAAAATCTACTTTTCATCGACTTTTATAGGTTTAATTTTAAATTTAATTCTTCCACTTATATGAATTTTAATTTTATAAAATTGATTCCATATTTTTAATTATAATCATTAATATTTTTTAATAATTTCAACTTATTTTTTGGTTATAATGAATAAAAAAATAAAATTTTTATTACCATGATTACGGTTACACTACTGGAAAGCCTAACTGTACCAATGCCCCTATTACAATGGTTTCAAAAAACCATTGGGATAGGGGGTACCATCCCAATGGTTTATCATAACCGTTGGGATATTCCATTTTATATAAGGTTATCCCAATGTTTTTTTAAAACTATTGGGATAGAGTTTCCTCAAATACAGCGCGCTGCCACCCTCCTCATTCCCAAATTGATCTGGAATTTTCATACAAGAGGTCTTATATTATTCCCACCTGGAGAGCACTTCTATTCTTCCCATATAGCGATTCTTCCTTCTTCTAATCCATTCAGTTTCATCCACTTGAAATTGGTGATTTTAAAATGAGTTATATCTTCTACCAAGATTTATTTTTCTTATTTATCTATGATATTTAGTTTCATTCGACATTCATTGAAATTTATCATACATTAAGGTTTTCTTATGATTATTCTTGAATATTAAATTTTAATTTTCCTAATACTTCATATCTTCTAAGGGTGGTGTATCTTTCCAAAGCTTGTGAAAATAGATGGAACCGTACTATAGAAGCCATCAGAGTTTTTATGGGTATGTTGGTGTAGTGAGTTTCTAGGTGTCACTATCATATATAATCAACTTTTATGGATATTATGAAAAAATTAACTAATTTTTTAGAAAATATATAGTGTGTGTTGGAAAAGAGAATGACAAATCTAGGGTGTTATGAAATATTTTTGGTTTGAGTGTAGTGTTGGCACAGTCAGAGCCAGAGGGTGGTATAGATTTAGACAATGTATCAAGATTCGTTGATCGATGCTGCTCACAAGAGATGCATGTGAATAATTTTTAGCATAGATATATGTTATGGAGATGATGTTACAATAGGGAAACCAATTTTTTATTTGTAGAACTAAAGGAATAAATATTTTTATTATTTTTATATAATGATTGGTAATGTGTTTAATGATATATACAAGTTTATATGATTTTATGAATAATGATTTTATATGTATATCTCTATAATACATGATAACTTTTGATAATATTATTTTTCATACATGTTATTTCATTTTAGGGTTTATTATAAAATTATTGAGAGAAAATATATTTCTAATAGGGGATGTTTTATAGCTATGATCTAAAGACATCATACACCAATATGGTGTTTTGTCTCAATTACATGGATATTAGCAACACTATAAACCTCAACCTCATCTGAACTAGCATTATTAATATTTTATTAAATATTTAAAAACTAAATATAACTTTATTTGGTGATGAAAAATTATTTTATATTCTTAGAATGTTAAAAAAATTATCCTTTGTGATAAAAATAATTATATATCAATAGGGTAAATCATGTTAGCATATTGAAGAATCCTTCACTATTATAAAAAACCATTGGAAGGGGTACTCTATTGTCTATTTTACAAGACTCAAATGTTGGAGAGTGTCTTAATAGGGAAAGTCCTTGAATATTCTTAAATAGTGTATAAAAATATGGAAATCCCACTCATATTATTGGATAAGACTTAATAGTCAAAGAATATCCATACAAAGGTAATCCTATCACATCCTATAAGATATCCTAGATTATAAAAATATTCATCTATAAATGAATTAAAACTCAAATAGTATCCTATATAAAACCATATGAGTCCCATTAAAGTCATTAAATTTTAATACAACAAAAAAATGATAAATACAAATCAATAAAAAATCACTTCTTCCAAGATGGATACCTTAAAAAAAACTCCCTATAAAAATATCATCTTTAACAGTGTATAAAATATTTAATATATACACCTTATTATGATAAGATGTTTATCATAAAAATATCATACAATGAAATCATTGATCACCAATACTAAAATTTTGATTCCTTACACTAAACAAATTTCTTTACCTGAGAGTAACCATTGATTTGAAATATCATTAATTATACAATAAAATAATCTTTATAAATTTAGGCTTAATAACAACTATTTCCCCGTAATTATCCTTGGGATATATTTCTTTGTAAAATGATTTTCCATCATATCCACTATGTTTCACATAATCTCCCAATTTATTTCTTGTTAAGATAACCAACTAAATAAAATAAATTGAAATGAATTGATATGACCTTAAGAAAACTAAATTATAACAAACCGATATAACTAGGCTTGAAAATAAATGAACCAAACCTATAAACCCTTTACACATTGAAACCTAACTGAATTAATAAATCTTATCTATATCATAATCAAACTGACTTGACCAAACAAACTAAATTGAATTGAAATGACTTGATTTTACCCATGTAGACTTGAGTATACCAAAACTACACTAAACTAAAATGAAATAAAATAAAAAATAAGCGAACTAAACTGATCTTAACTAAAATAAATTACATAGTAACGATAAAAAATGAACTGACTTGAACAATATTTAATAAAACCCTAATAGGTATGCACCGACTGGATCCTAATAAAATAACCAAACCTAACCAAACTAAATTGACCTTAACTAAAATAATCATAAACAAAAATAACTAACAAAAATTCATCCAAATAAAATAGAATATGGTTATCTAGAATTAGTAATATTTTATACATTAATTTATTGAATAAGTATAACATTTTTTAAATATTTTATAAAATAAGAGAAAAAATAAAAACAACAATTATGAAGAAAATTTGGTGTAGTATTATGTATAGTTACTACTCACTGATATAATTGAATTCAATATCATGGTTTTATATTTATATTATTTTGTTATATATATAGTATTTTTTTGTCTTTTATAATATAATTATCATATAGACTAGTTTTTCGGTTACAGTTTCATATAAATTGAAAAACTCTCATTTACTTAAATTTATTTTTGATTGAACTTAAATATTATTAAATTGATTTTATGAAATGATATAACAATTATTTACAGAACAAATAGAAGTTAGATGCATTAAGCCAAAAGGATCTTATTATATTTTCAATACAACATAGAGTGATTTTTAGATCATTCATTTGAAAATTCTTCAGATTGTGGTCACATACACTTCCCATGATATAATTTTATTGGAAGACATTTGTTGACCTGGGAATAATTTATCTTCTATATAAAAAAATATTGTTTAAAAAAACTACTATGTGTGGTATCATAATGGGGAGAAAATGAAATCTAAAAATGCTCATGATCCAAATAAGAGGGCTGGATTGGATAATTTGTTCGATAACTAATTTTCATTTATTATTCATCACGAGAAGGAAAGGAAAATGAGCCAAGAAGGCTTTGATATGAGAACACATGATGCATCTAGTGAAAATTATAGTGTTGTTAGGGTGAAAAAACTAAATAATGCTTCCATGACTCCAATATATTGACAATGTGGTAAAATAAAAAATTTGGAATTTTTAATCCGATCATTTCATGGGAAAACCATGTATGGTATTTATAATACCACCATCGATTACATTCTCACATTTTTAGGGGCTCAATTTTAGATGATGCAGATATTCTCTCAAACCACTATATGTAATGGAACATAGTTGAGGAACATGGATTTTCAAAAAACAAAATTTATGTTTTCCTGAAATATTATAGCTTATTCTGGGAGGAAACTACTGAAAAAATGATTTTATAAAATGTGGGACATCTTGATGGAAGATAAAAGCTTATGGAACGCCATCCTTTGTTCTATATAAAGTAATTTGACACTTTTAATTGATCCCCATACTTCATAACCCTTTCATTTATGATGAAATATGAATAAAAATCCAATAAAATGATATTGAGATAAATAAGAATAATTATAAGTTGTTTCACCCTTAAGATGGATTTTTATGGTTGATATTTGATGTTTGATATCTTGATTTTGTATCTAATGTGTGTAATGTGAGGCTGGTTCTTTCATGTGATAGTTTTAATTCATTTGATAAGATTATTACTTTTTACAACACATGGATAGTTTTCATACACATTTATAACCTTCCTCCATGGATGTGTATGAAAAAACCTTTCACTTTCATGATTATACTCATATATGGACCTTATGATCCCAAAAACATTATAGATGTATACATTAAACCTTTAATAAATATTTGAAACATATTTTGAATTTGGTTGTGCACATATACAATGCATGTTCAAAAGAAATATTTCAGATGAGTGATACACTTATGTGGATGATCAATGATTTTCCTACTTATGAAACAATATATGGATGGAGCATAAAGGGAAAACTATCATGTCCCATATATATGAATAATACATGATACAGAAGACTTAAATATCACTGTAGTGTCAGATTTATGGGACATCAAATATTTTTTCCAATGGACCATCCATATAGGAATAATCTTCAAAGATTTGAAAATACCATGGAGACCGATAATCCAAATTAGTGTATGTTTGGAAATAATGTTCTTAGTGAATTAAAAAATTTCATTTATTTCATTTTGGAAGGTTCAGATGAAATCTAGAAAGAGGAAGAATATTTCCTCTAAAACCTATTGCAGTTGGAAAAAGAGAAGTATCGTATTTGATTTTACTTATAGGTTAACAAATTTGTTACATCATTGCTTATATGTAATTCACATTGAAAATAATATATGTGAATTTTTTCTTTCAATTATTATAAATATTAAGGGAAATACAAAAGATGATTTACAATATCTTCATGACGTGGTGGATTGGGGCATCAGACGAAAATTGCATCCCACATGTATTAGTGAAAATAAATGGACGGTTTTGTATCCTTATTATGGGATGACAACTGTAGAAAAAAAATTCCTATAAGTACTAGAGACTATTAAAGTTTCTAATGGATATTCAAGAAACATATCAGAAATAGTCAACAGAAGAGAGTTGAAGCTGAAATCATTGAAGACTCATGATTATCACATCCTTATACATGAGTTGATTCCAATAGAATTCATTCATATTCTATCCAATAATATGAGGGTGTCAGTTATTCTATTATTTTATTTCATTATAGATCATTGTGATAAGAATTTGTTGAAGTATTTCTTGAAAAAAATGTTGGTAGAGGCACCATTAATTTTTTGTGATTTAGAAAAAATATTTCTTTCATCATTTTGTTCATGCCTGATGAATCCAACTATCCATATTCCAACCGAAATAATTCTTAGAGGACCTATTTATTTTTGTTATATGTATCCAATTGAAAGAAAAGTGTTAACATTTAAGTCGTATTTCAGTAATAGAAATCATCCCAAAGGTTCTATCATGAAAGGTTAGTTGGATCAAGAATTTATGAATTTATGTTCAATTTAATTGTCTGATCTGACTATGGGATAGAAAATAACAATGATAAATGAAGAGGGAAATTATGTGAAAATTTAACCCAGTTTTCCATCACTTCCCCAAACAACGAGAATTCATAAATCTTATACATTGATCACATTAGGCCTTGGAGAGCGAGATATGTCACATCACACATTTTTTTTAAAATGTGATTTTTTGATGTCTACATCAATTAATTAAATTGAACACATATATCTTATGTCATCTCATGTAATTTTACATACCCATTGAACTATTTCTATTTTTTTCAACAGGGAACATAAAAAATGATAAATAGAAAGCATTGTTCTTTTATCTTTGAGAATGAGAGATATTTTTCATAGCAAAGAGTTTTCTTCTTGGTTAAAATTGATGGTAGAAATATTAATATAATAAATTAATAAAATAAATATTTAATTAATTTTAATATTTATTTATATTTTAGGGATTGATTTTTCCTATTGAATTTGTCTCTGAGGAAACGAGAGCTTTGGATTTTGGACATAATTACATGGTTCGTGAATGTAAATCAATTTTGATCAATGGGTATGGATTTATTATCACTAAACGATAAAATTACATGAGAACACAACATTATGGCTTTATGGTAACTACCAAAATATACTATTATGCCAGTGCATTGGATAATATACATTGCACTGAAAATTTATCTTATTATGGATTCATTGAAAAATATAATAATATTGGATTATTATTCTCATGGGTGAGTCACTATGATGAAATTTTAGTGGTTTGATTCAATGAAGAGGCATTAAACATTTATTAATGACTGTGGATTTCTAGTTATTAACATGAATCACACACTTTCTACTAATGAACCGTATGTATTGGCATAAATGGAGAAACAAGTTTTTTATATCAAAGATCATATTAGAAATGAATTTGGTGTCATTATTCAAGTAATCCCCAGAAATATTTTTGATGATGGTGATGATGGAATTGACACAATCAATACTCCCATTGGCTCTAATCCATTTATTACTAATGAAGACTCCAATACATCAATTGTCATAGTTGATTGTGAACCTGAAGTTTCAATGGGAAATATATAAAATCATCCATATCTGTTCTCAGTTCTTTTGGTTTAACTCGACTTGGGTTGTTGATGTTGGTGATATACTAATTGATTTACTATTGATTATAAATATTTTGTGTCCAACTTGAACTTTATGTGCATTTTCAATATTTACTAGTTTTGGTTTTCTTTGAGTTTCATTTTTTAATATTGAATTGAACTGTATTCAAACCTACCAAACCAAACAAAACCAAAGAAATTAAATTGTAACAAAAAACAAGATGAAATAAACAGGAGATATAAAAATAATTTATATTAAAATCAAAACCAATGAAAATAATGACATAACCAAAAAAATGTAAAATGACCTAACCCAAAATATCAACCAAATGACATAAGACTAATAAAAATAGAGAAATGACCTAATCAATTAAAAAAATGAACTAAATGAACTAATGAAAAATAAATGATAAAAATATCCTAATCAATTGATCATTATCAAACAAATAACCTAAAGAAAATTGAATTACATTGAATTGAAAATAGAAGAAAAATATATCATACCCATGTTGAACATGCTTATTTGAACATATTGTTTTTCTATGACATGTATTATATTTTGATATTCTTCTCACTAGATATTAAATGTTTTTTTATATCACTATGTATATTATATTTGGTTTAAAAAGTGGTATTACTTAATTAAGTCATGCCGTATCTTATTTGTTGTTTTAGTTACAAACTAGTTATGAATTTTTAATTAATTCCATATATTTTCAAATGTATGAAATGGAAAAGACTGAGGATATATGAAGAAAAAGGATGGAAAAAGAAATCAAAAAATGAGAGAGATGAGAGTCCTAACTTTAGAGCTCATTGTGAGTATTTTATTTCAAATATATATAAATATATATATATATATATCGATAACATATAATTTCATGTGATTAATTTTGTTTTTAAATTTTAATCTGGATCCACCACCAAGGCACATGTTATTCACCGAATACCCTAGTGGTTCTAGTTCTTAGGTTGGATATATGAGGGGGGTGGGGTACTTCAACTACGCACTCCAGTCAGCGTATCCGATCACACCCTATCCCTTACCCTGATGTACCATCTACCACACCTTATGATCCCACAATTTTAGTATAGAAACCTGAGATATTTAGGCCACCCATGTTTTCACAACCATTTTAATCTGAGCCTCCTTGACTATAATTCCCCGTATATGATGATTATTACTACTCATACATATTTTTAATTTTCAAAACCATCTATTCCATCTTATTTTCCTTCTACTTCCTTCCTCATGAGCTTCTACATTCATGCTTCTTAGAATTCTACTAAGAAAAATTCTAATCCTAAAGAGAATACATTGGGACCCACTCCTTCTATACAGGTTTATATTCCTTTAGTGCCTGGGGATCAAGTGATTCCCACCAATCAACCCGCCTTAGGTATATTTATAGAACCCTAGTATTTTTTTTACCATTAATTATTTTAATTATAAGATGTATTGATATAATATATTTTTCCTTCTTTAATAGCTAGATCTTACAATAGGATGAGTGGGCGTATACACATGCGTGTGGTGTGGAACCACTACATATAGCTTATGGTGGATTACAGTGAAGACAAAAAAATGTTAGAAAAAATTGCGTGGGAATATAAAAGTTTTTTGGTGATGCTTTCCAAATACTCGCAGATCACTCCCATTAGGCCACTTTTCTAGAGATACCTGATAAATGAAGTAAATGATAACACTTGGGGAAAATATGGGTAAAAAAATTCTTTGTATTTAATTTTATATTATTATTTTATTTATATGTGTTAATATTTTGGTTCCAAGTTTGTTTTATTTTATCTGATGGTGAGGCTGTGAGGCCATCATGACTTATGGAATCAGGTGAGTTATAGAGAGGCTATAATCATGAGTTTTATAGTGGATGACATGATATAGTTTTCATGTATTTAGAGGCCACACCTATCATAGATTACTATATGGTAGAATATTATCAGGAAATAATTTCTCATTGGATGAACCTCAAGTTCAAGGTATTAATCATATTTGAGGTTTTTAAAAGGAAATTATCATGATTCTCATTAATAATTTATTTTGAATTATTGAAAATTATTTTTTATGAATAGTTAGTAAGAAATTAAAAATAAGGATGCTAGAAAATACTTCCACACTCTGGGGTGTACTATGATTCTAGACCATGAGAGGAAGCACGTATGACACTTATTTATAATTTTTCATTAGTACATGCACTTTGTTTTGTTTCCTCTATATTTCATTCCATTTATAATTGCCTTAGATAAATGATCGTGTATTATTTATTTTATTATTGAAAGAATTTAGTGTGTACTGAAATTTATAGGTTATTATTGTTATGTTTGTGAGGATGATGATGAGGTTGAGGATGGGGATTAGGTCAAGGATAATGGTGACAATAGTGATGGTAATGAAGGAAAGATTGATCCTTTACTTTTTGACTGATAAATTTGACATTTTATGTTTTAATGATTTGTTATGAATGAATATATATACTGTTTTGTATGTTTTTATCACTCTTTAAATGCATCAATTGATTTTTTATGTTGTGTATCTTTGAGGATGCCATGTTTGTTTAATTTAAAGTTCTATTTTCATTATTTTTAGGTTCTATTTTCATTGCTTAAAGGTTCTATTTTCATTTCCTTACAGGTTATATATGATCAATTATAGGTTTTTTTGTTATGTGGAAAGTGTGGGGATGCTGCTGGGAGTGAAATGGGGGGGGGGGCTATAGCAGTGGTTTGATAATTATTAGTATATAATTTAAACAATGGTTCACTATGAACCATTGGTTAAAGAGAAATTTGTATCTCCTTATACCAACGGTTCACTGAGAACCATTGGTATAGGATATTCCCAAAAACACTATAGCCAATGTTTTGGAGAACTATTTATATAGGATATAGAAATGGTTTTCTAGACATACTAATGTGTTTGAATTGTTGGTATAGCCTCAAATTCCAGCAATGCTAAAATAGGTTTATTGGGGGTTAAAATAATGATATAAGTGTTAAAATGACCCAAAAACTTGTCTAATTTCTATTATATGGCCATATTTAGATTCTATATAATATAATATTTTATAATTGTCTATTTTGGAGACATGTTTTGTGAATAATAAATTTATATAATTTATTCTTTTCAAAAATTGCAAGTAAGTCCTCTCCTCCACTTATAAAAGGATGCCTCCTTTCCTCTCATCTCCACACTTAAAAATCCATTTTTTCATAAAATAACTACCCAAATACATTCTTTAATTATTTAAAAATTTATTATAATCTTTCTTTTGATTATAAAACCCTTATAGGAAGTATTTTGGTGCAAACCTAAAGTGGTTTTCTAAATAAGAGACATCGTTCTTAATTGAGATTTTTTGTTTTATTTCTTCTTACACCTCCTTAAAATATTATTCAAATATAATGATATAATAAAATAAGAATATAACATATAATTAGATTATATTAGGTTAATTTAATAACCTATATCCATTTCCTCTTCAAATGATAAATGAAAGCATCGTTCATGTGTACAAAGAAATACCACCTCATGAACCGATGCAATTAATTTTGCATCATCGACTCTCACAACTATTTTAAAAAATGGATTAAATGAATATATATGATATTCATGACATATTTATCATTATATTAAATTAATATATCATATATTTTATTACCATTCTATTCATTAAAATATTATTACATTGTTTGTGCGCACATGTGGATTACCATATCCATGAAGAGATGTGATTCATTTTTCATTAACTCATCACATGAATGGTATATATAAGTGTATTTAAATAAATAATATGATATTTATGATATAATTATAATTCTAGAAAAATAAAACAACACTTAACTTCTTTCCATCATGATCATGGGAAAATGGAAATGTTAACCCTGTGTATGTACGATCTATCATCTCCATGATTGTAACACAGTTCATTTTTCATAACCATATTTAATGGTTGGTTTTAAAATGAAAATTAATGTATAAAAATGATAATTATGTCATTATTATTATTTTGGGGATGATTAAATAATAATCTCTTCGACTTTAGTCAAATTACCAAAGTGATTTTGGATATATGAGCCAAATATCGTCAAAATGTCCGATATGGAGCTAAATGATTAATTAATTGAATATATCATGATAATAAATAAAATAAAAATAATTATAAACTTTAAAAATCATCTTAATTAAGTAAATATTTAACATAAGTTTATTATTTTGGAATATAAATAACATAACTGATGAGTTAGACTCAAGGTAAGAGATCTCTCAAGACTACCCTTTTTATCAAGTCATAACGATTCTCTATCTAACTCACTTTATATCTCCATTTAAAGTTATGGAATGATTCTAGATTATATATATTTGTCTCTAAAATATAGAACTATGTTATTATTCATTCCTTTTATGTGATAATACATTCCTTTTGTTCATTTCTCAAATTTCTTCATTATGAAATTTTCTTTGGTTATGATATGAGGCAAGATTAGGAAACCCATTTTATTTCCATGGGTAATTATTTTGTTTATGACATATAATTTATTTAATTTCTTGGAACACATATTCATGAACATTTTAGGATGGGTGCATCCATATAGCACTCCAATGCATTGAGTAAGGATTTTTCTATTGAGATGTTATGTATGAGATTTAGTGTGTAAACCTAATCCACTATGGGACTCTATCCAATATGTGATATTATTTTGGTAGTTTTCCTTTACTAATGATTATTTAATGTTTTATGTTTTTTACACATTTCCTATGTTTTCATGATCTTACAATACGATGTTCTCTATGTTATTATTCCATGTGATTACTCAAGAGCATTCTTTTATTTATGACATCACGTTATTCCTTTAACTCACATGTTATGTTTTCTTATAATGTTTATTCAGTTGGGTTTTTAGATCTCTCATTTATTTTATTTATTTACCTTGTAACTCCCTAGGATTCCATGATATGTTTCTCTTTGAATAATGCAATAGCTTGTGCTGTATGCAACTTTGAGATTCTAACACACCACGACCAATCAAACTAGCTGTTATGAATAATATTGCCCACTTTTTAAAATTTTAATTTTTTTTTCAAAATGGAATTCATTTTTGGATTCATAATATAAAAATAATATTAGGATGAATTCTTTTGTGCTCTTATGAAAACTTTCAATTTTTGATAAATAGTAAAAAATAGTAAAATTTAATTAAAAATAACTTTTTTAATCGAAATAATTTATAGTATTAAATTATACATTTGAATGATTTTTAAGTATAATTAGATTATATTTTTATCATTTAATATAATTTATGTCATTGGATGTAATTTCACATTTAAACTGGACATAAACAAGTGTCAATCATTTGATAGTTATTATTTCTTAAAAACACATTTTTTTGTATTGACAACAAGAATTAATTTTAAATTAATTTATGCCACTTCTGTGTTTTGAATTCGGAAAAATGGATTCCATATTTATAATTAGGAGGTAAAAATTATGTAAATAGGTAACTTTTATTTTTAGACATTATTAATAATTACTCCGTTAATATTTTATTTACCATTATTAAAGGGGTAAATCCGGTAAATAAGGGTAAAAAATAATATTATAATAATATTAAATTACCCTAACACATATCATAACCCTATTTACTGATACATGTCTGACCATGGGCATCCTTGGGTCAATTTAAATACCCCATTGAGCCACTAGAGAGTGATAATCACACTTTATATTAATTAATTTAATATAAAGACAAAAATAACATAAATATATATCTTTTAGTAATTTTTTTACATGGAGTTATATAAGTTAACTCTTCGACTATAAATATTTATTTCAAATATTAAAATATTTCCTACGTCATACTATTTTTTTATAACTTTTAGACATGAAATATAAAAAATTATTTATGACACAATAATGATGCAGTGTTTACCTCATTAATGAATGATTTAAATAAATGAGATTACCAAAATTAAAAAAATATCCAAAAACCTATCCAATTATTATTGGATGATTTTATTTCAAACACGAGTCATATTATATTTTAATTTAATGAGTTTTGGACCTTTAGAAACAAAAAACAATTATATAATAAAATAATATTTTCAAACATTCCTAAAGAGTCCCTCCTCCCCCTTATAAAAAGCCCTCACCTCTAACCCATTTCTCACACCTCTAAATCCCCTTGTATCGTCCAAAATCTATCTAATTAATCTCTAAAAATCCCTATTTTATTCCTATAATCCTTTCCTTAGGTATAAGGAACTTCATGGAAGCTTTTTGGTTCATACCAAAGGGAGTTACCCGATTTAAAGGTAACATCTCCTGTTAAATTATTTTCTTTTATTTTACTTCTACAACCCCATAAACTCTCTTTATTCCTTTATTTTATAACAAAAACAGTATCCTCAATATACTAGGTTGTTTTTAGAATAATTATTTTAACTACACTAACACACACCTCCATCTAATGGGTATAGGACATAATGTTTCTGTGGACTGCGAACTACTGCCTCACCAAACGATGATTGTTCAATCTTCTACTACCACCTCTTATAGTGGAAATTATGATGGAATTGTAATTATATATGTTATTTTTTATATTTATTTTATCTATAATATTCTCTAATTCTATTTTAAATCATATCATTATTCTTTTCATGTTTTATATATACAATAATTTTATTTGAGGAAGTGTAGACTACCGCCCCCTCAAAGTGATATGACCCA
This sequence comes from Viscum album, assembly GCA_963277665.1. Classification (NCBI taxonomy): domain Eukaryota; kingdom Viridiplantae; phylum Streptophyta; class Magnoliopsida; order Santalales; family Viscaceae; genus Viscum; species Viscum album. The sequence continues at coordinate 828,424,548 of OY728129.1, forward strand.
TTCATACCATACATGGAACTTATAAAAGATGGTGTTAATAAACTTAGTTAATGTATATAAAATATTATATTATAATATAATAACAATATACCTATGTATCATTTGGTTTTCTTTCCTTTTAAAATAAAAAAATGAAATGGAAGTAGCGTTCATGCGTACGTACGGATTACCGTCTCCACGAACGTGATGAGATTCATTCCCCATTGTAACCATTAAAGAATAATTTTAATTTGATTATTAATAACAATGTTTAATAACTTAATATAATTCTGTATATGAATCAAATACATACTATACATAACAAACATGACTTACGTAACAAAACTTATATAGGAAAACGAATCAATTAACACCCGAAATAATGATACTACTACAATATTATTAAAAAAGAAATATTAAAAGATCATATATGATATCATATTTATTTATGTAGTTACTTTATAATTTAATAATAATTATTTAACTATTATACAAGAGTTTAACATACCCTCGACTAATGAAAAGTACAAGGTAAGGGTTAATTTCACAATCTTTTTATTATCCGAGGTTATTTTTACGTAAGTATCTACTAGGACTTCTTTATCATCCACAACCATGTTTCTTAAAAATGTATTTAAATTTTTTTTACTATTTACTAGACTATGGGTTAAAGTAATTTATACCCTTGTTTGAATTTTTATAAAACGGTTTGAAAGGAATCTTTCCATCATTTTCCAAACAAGGTACTTTATGACCTTTTCCACAAATTAAGGTAAGAATGTTTTTTTAACTTATACGGCAGGTGCAGTTATTCTCTGATGTTATAAAAACTTTGAAGCTTCCCTTATAAGATTATAAGAATATTTTCAAAATAAATGTTTTCTTTTATAATTACATGATTTTTAAATGATTTCAAAATAGAAAGAGATATTCTTCTCAAATAATTTTGATTTCATCTATGTCAACATCCTTTAATGGATTTCATACTTATTTGAAGTTGAATTATTATGATATAAATATTCCATATTTTATTGAAGGTTTTGTGATTTTTTATACTGTGGATGTGTTATTTTTATACCATTCATGGTTTATGGTTAACGTATTAACATTTTGTATGCTAGTTTTAGTACAAATGTTTATGTAATGTTTCAACTTTTTCATATGAGGAATGAATTGGATGTAGTAAGTGATGGGTGGAGCCCTCTATAGCTCCTTGATGAATCGGTAGGGCTCATGAGACAGACTAGTGTCTTGGAACAAGGCATTTACAAAATTTTATTTGTAGTCTTGGCATGAGGCCTTGAATATGTGGTTATGATGTCTGACATTATGCATTACATCGTTATGAAATTGGCTATTGATATTGCATGTGATTATTTGACTAGTGGAATATACATGTGAATAAGTAAATGGAATTATTCTATTTATATTTTCCATATCATTCTGAAGTTTATGTTTAAAAGGATTATGTTTTATTCTTATACATTGCCTTAAATTTTTAGGCTTATTTATGAAGTTTACACTATTTTGTTATCCTAATTGAGAATCTGAGCTCACACATTTCTATGTTTTATTTTTCCTAGGATGTAAAGAAGTATTTTATGGTTGACCTATAAGGATAGGATGGTGGATATAAGTGTGTTAAAATGGGACAAAATGTTGTTGTTGTTTTTATATCATTATGTAATATAAAAATTATGTATGCATCTAGTTCTTACAAGGCTACTAAACAAATAGGTCTTTAGGGACATGATTCCTTGTATCATTTCAAGGTTATGTAATAATGAACTGACTCTGGGTAACTGGGGTTGGGGTGTTATAGTTCGTATCATAGGAAGTTTAGTACAAACCTTGTAAACTAGATTTAGATAAACTTTGATTGGAGAACCTTATCTTAAGATAGACTTTGAGGATAAGTATAGAAGGACTTACTAGAATTTTGGTAAAGTAGATATTTTGTGTATTTTCTAAGGAATACATACCTATCTAAATATGAGAACGTAGAGGCAGATCTGGTACAGATCTACCTAGGAGGGAAAAATCCAATAAGGTGTTTTGGGCTTGACTTAGGGAATCGTGGTACACGACAAAGGGCCTTGTTTCACTCTTGGTTACGACACTCCCAGGGGATATGCTTTGGGTAATTCACATTTTCTTTAAAAACCATTATGAAGGATTTATGAGTATATACATCATCATAGAATTTTTTTTATGATTATGGATTATATCCATAAATTGTTCAATTTATGTTAAGTATTTTACAAGTTGGGAATTATGTATTGCGATTCATAAACTAATGTAGTGTATGCCATTGTTTAAAAATGGCACCTAGTGGAAGGAATGAGAACAATATCAACCCAAATAATCCATGTAGGTATTTCCCTCCTACTCAATATAGTTATAGTGAAGCTGGTGATGCAACTGGTGCTGATTAGTTTATCACCATACTCGGACAACTCACTCAGGTTATGAATAATAGCCTTACCGTATGGAGCACCCTGATCCACAACATGGAGGATCAATGTTAGACTGATTAATGAGGCAACAAACACTAACATTCAATGAGACTAAAAATACTTTTGTAGTAGAGCAATGGATAAGTTCCTTAGAGAAAATAATTTATGCTTTGGGTTGTAGCGAAAGGAAAAAAGTTGTTATGACAGTTTATCACCTCATGGGAGATGCAGATCAATGGTGGCCATTAATTCAAAACACAAAGGAGGATTAAGAAGTATCAAAAATGGAATGGATGGATTTTAAAAATATTTTCTTAGAAATATAATTTCCTCATGACCATCGAGCAGATATGGAAAGACAATTACTGAGTCTGAGGAAAAAGAAGGATGAGAATGTCACAAAGTATGAGGCTAACTTTACAAGGTTAGCAAGGCATGATGAAGATTATATAAATAACCCAAGGAGTAAGATTGATCAATTATTTTATGGGTTAAAACCATTTCTATATCTAGAATTAGTCTTATAATCCTTCTCATCATACGAAGATATTGTCTCATGTGATATCAAGACAAACAAATAATTCCCTAAGTCTTACGAATTTAAAGTAATGAAAGAGAAGAAGAGTTCTACTAAAAACTCTGAAAATGGAAATAAGGGGAAGAAGCGAAAAGTAAAATATTCATCCTGTGGTAAATGTGGGAAGAAACACCCTGGTACTTGCCTGAAGGGAATGTGAGTCTATTACAAGTGTGGTGAAAAAGGCCATCAAGCTCGTGATTGCAAAGGAAAGAAAGAGGCTGTCAATGTTGAATTCTAAAATTTTAGAGAAATTGGGATTATGAAAATGAATGTACTAAGATCCAAGGAAATTTACCTAAAAAAAGTCCAAGGGAGCCAGGCCAAGATTATGCGATCAATACTTATAAGGTTGAAGCTCCGAAAGACATGGGGGAAGGTAATTTATTGGTTTCCTCAAGTTTAGCCAATGCTTTATTTGATTCTGGATCATCGCATTATTTCATATCATCTCAGTTGTCTAATAAAATTATATATTTCCAATTTGATTTAATAAGAGAGTTATCAGTCAAAACTACTAAGGGACGTATCATTGCAACAAAGTTTTCTAAATCAGTCCCCATTAGGGCATATAAATGTTCTTTATCCACTGATCTCATCATCATACCCATGATTGAATCTGATATAATCCTCGGTATGGATTGGATTTCATACCGTGATGCTAAAATTTATTATAAGAATAAGGAGGTTACAATTTTTGATGATGATAAGGAATACCTTATCTTTAGAGTAGAAATGTCACCATCAGATTCTTATCTAGATCCACTCCCATTAGCTCTTCTAAATTCAATTATTGGGGAGGAAGATAGTGAAATAACAATGGGTGAATAAAGGAATGTTTGAATAGTGGATGTACCTATTGTGCAAGAAAATGTTGATGTATTTCTAAGGGATTTACCTGGACATCCTCCAGAATGAGAAATTGAGTTTTCCGTTGATTTAATTCCTGGATCAAGGCCCATATTGAAGACCCCTTATATAATGGACACTATGGAATTAGTGGATCTAAAGAAAAAACTAGAGGATTTGATTTATAAAGGATTTATTTTCCCTAGTGTTTCTCCATGGGGAGCCCCTGTTCTTTTTGTTAATAAAATAATGGATCTATGAGGTTGTGCATTGACTACAGGGAGATCAATGCTATAATAATAAAGAACAAGTATCCCTACCTCACATTGATGATTTATTTGATCAACTTCATGGAGATAAATATTTTTCAAATATTGACCTTCGATATGGATATCATCAGTTGTGTGTGAAGAAGGAAGACATTACGAAGACATCATTTCGAACTAGGTATGGGCATTACAAGTTTATAATAATTCCTTTTGGACTGACTAATGCACCCTCTGTCTTCATGGATCTAATGAGCATAGTTTTCAAGGACTATCTTGATGACTTTTTTTGTGGTATTTATTGATGGTATCTAGGTATACTTCCAAAGCTACGAAGATCATGAAAATCACTTGCGCATTATTCTAAAGACTCCAAAAAATGAATTATATGGGAAGTTTAGAAAGTGGGAATTTTGGCATCAGGAGATTTTGTTTCTTAGCCATATTGTCTCTAAGGATGGAATATCTGTTGATCCTTCAAAGACCAAGGCAATCCCAGAATGTTCAGCACCGAAGAGTATAACTGAGGTACACAGTTTTATTGGTTTAACAAGTTATTATTGGTGCTTCGTCCAGAATTTTTCCCGATTGGCTAACCCGTTAACCAAACTCACACATAAAGGGGTTAAATTTGTTTGAAACAAAGAGTGTCAATAATGTCTTGAATAACTAAAGATAAGATTAGTCAATGCTCCTATATTGACTCTAACATTGGGGAATGATGGGTTTGTTATTTATAGTTATGCTTAAAATAAAGGAATTGGTTTTTCTTCTTATGTAGAATGATAGAGTTATTGCCTATGCATCAGGGTAACTAAAAATTCTTGAACAAAACTATCCCACTCATGATCGTGAGTTAGAAGCTGTAATATTTTCTTTGAATATATGGAGACACTATCTATATGGTAAAAAATTCGAGATTTATAGTGATCACAAGAGTTTGAAGTATATTTTCTGACAAAAAGAACTCAACATGAGGAAAATGAGATGGCTCTAACTACTCAAGGATTATGATTTCACCATACACTACCACCTGGGGAAGGAAAATAAGGTGGCATATACTTTGAGCAGAAAGGAACATGGAGTTTTGAAAAAGAAGAGAGTTGAAAGGGATCCTATTTTCATGGATCTTGTAAAAATGGATATGGGAGTAATCATGGAAGGTGAATCATCAATAATTTTTCAAATGGTTTCCAAACCATCTTTAATAGAAAGGATAAAAAGTTCTTAGAATAATGATGAGGAGTTTCAAAAGAAAATTAAATCTGTGAGTGAAGGGAGATTGATTGAATTTGTATATGAAGATGGAATTTTGAAATTTGGGAAGAGACTTTGTGTTTATGATATACTTGATCTAAAAATGGAAATGTTGGATGATTCTCATAGATTTAATTTCACTATACACCCTAGTATCACTAAGATATATTGAGATTTGAAGGAACATTTTTGGTGGTACAACATGAAGAGAGAGATTGATGATTATGTGTCAGGATGTATGGTTTGTCTATAAGTGAAAGCTAGAATACAACATCCTAGAAGAGTCATGAAACCTCTTCCCATACCCGAGTGGAAATGGAATGATATTATGATGGACTTTATCACGGGGCTACCAAAGACTCCTAAAAGAAATGATACAATATGGGTCATTATTGATCGTCTTACCAAGTCAGATCATTTTCTTACTATAAGAGTATATTCACCACTTGAACGTCTGAAAATAATATATATTAATGAAGTTATAAGACTTCATATAGTACCTCTATCAATTGTTTCTGATCATGATCCCCGTTTTACATCAAGAGTCTAGAAAAATCTTCAGAAATCCTTGGATACTGAACTTTGTTTGAGCACTGCCTACCACCCTCAAATTGATGGACAATCAGAACAGACTATTTAAACACTAGAAGACATATTGAGATCTTTCTCACATGACTTTCAAGGTATGCGGGATCAATATTTACCTATGGTAGAATTTTCCTATAATAATATTTTCTATTCAAGTATTCAAATGGCACCCTATGAAGTGTTATATGGAAATAGATATCTCACACCAACTTGTTGGGATGATGTTGGTGAAAGAAAACTCCAAGGCCTAGAACTTGTTGAGGAAACCATGGAAAAAGTGAAGGTTATCCAAACCCACATCAAAGCAGGTCAAAGTAGGAAAAATAGCTAAGCCGATAACTGAACAAAAGATTTGGAATTTAAAGTAGGAGATCTCGTTTTCATGAAGGTATCTCTATGGAAGGGTGTTATACGATTCAGTAATAAAGGAAAATTATGTCTCAGGTACATCGAACCTATTGAAATTCTAGAACTAATTGGAGTTGTAGCTTATCATTTGGAAATTCTGCCAAGTCTCCCCAAAGTTCATGATGTGTTCCACGTATCGCTGTTGAGAAAATACATGTTTGACCCATTGCATGTACACACCTATGAAGAAATATAACAGGAAAATGAAATGTCTTATTGCAAAGAGGCTATCAGAATTCTTGATACGAGAGAACAAGTGTTGAGAAACTGGATGACTCTTCTGGTGAATGTTCTATGGAGAAATCATAATATGGAAGAGGCAATGTGGGAACCCAAGGGACTTATGATGAAGAACCACCCGAATCTTTTTATGTAGTAGTATTATAGAAATTTTGAGTACAAAATTATTTGAATGAGGGAAGAATGTAACACCCCAAGCTTCCATGGTATGTTTTCCTTTGAATAATGCAATAGCTTGCATTGTACGTAACTTCGAGATTCTAACACGCCACGACCAATCAAACAAGCTATTATGAATAGTTTTGCCCACTTTTTGAAATTTTATAATTTTTTTTCAAAATGGACTTCATTTTTGGATTCTGAATATCAAGATTACCTTAGGGTGGATTTTTGGGACCCTTCTAAAAACGTTCAATTCTTGATGAATAGTGAAAAAAGTAAATTTTAATTAAACACAACTTTTTTAATCAAAATAATTTATAGTGTTAAATTATAAACATGAATGGTTTTTAAGTATAATTAGATTATATTTTTACCATTTAATATAATTTAGGTAATTGGATGTAATTTCACATTTAAACTGGACATAAACAAGTGTCAATCTTTTGATAGTTATTATTTCTTAAAAACACACTTTTTTTTGACAACAGGAATTAATTTTAAATTAATTTATTCCACTTTTGTGTTTTTAATTTGAAAAAATGGATTCTATATTTGGAATAATGAGGTCCAAATTGTGTAAATATGTATCTATTATTTTTAGACATTATGAATAATTACTTCGGTAAATATTTCATTTACCATGGTTAAAGGGTTTAATCCGGCAAATAAGGGTAAAAAATAATATTATATTAAAATTAAATTACCCTGACACGTTTTCTAACCATATTGAATGATACGTGTCCAACCATGGGCATCCTTGGAATGATTTTGGGACCCCATGGATCCACTTTAGAGTGATAATGACACTTTATATAAATTAATTTAAAGTAAAGATAAAAATGACATAAACATATATCTTTTAGTAAAACAATTTTTACATGGGGTTATATAAGTTATATCTTCAACTATAAATATTTATTTGAAAGATAAAAATATTTCATACATCATGGTATTTGTTTTAAAATTTTTCAAAATCAAATAAATAAAATTATTTATGACACAATAATGATATAGTGTTTACCTCATTAATGATTGATTTAAATTAATAAGATTATTAAAATTAAAACAATATCCAAAACCTACCCAATTATTATTGGATGTTTTCATTTCGAACATGAGTCATCTTATTTTCGACTTTAATGAGCTTTGGGCCTTTAGAAACTGAAAATCATTATATAATAAAATAATATTTTCAAACATTCTTAAAGAGCACCTCATCCCCCTTATAAAAATACCTCACCTCTAACCCATTTCTCAGACCTCTCAAGCCCCTTGGATCATTTAAAATATAACCAATTATTCTCCCCAAATCCCTATCTTCCACCTATAAGCCTTACCTTAGTCAGAAGCCACTTCAAGGAAGCCTTTTAGTTCAATCCAAAGAGAGTTACCTGATTTAAAGGTAACATCTCCTCTTAAGTTATTTTCTTTTATTTTACTTCTACAACCCCATAAACTCTCTTTATTCCATTATTTTATAAAAAAACATTATCCTCAATATACTAGGTTGTTTTTATGAGACTTATTTGAACTAGACTTACACACACCTCCATCTAATGGGTATATAACCTAATGTTTCTGTGGACGACAAACTACTGCCTCACGAAATGATGATTGTTTAATCTTCTACTACCACCTCTTATGGTTTCCATTATGATGACAATATAATTATATATGATATATATGATATTTATTTTATCTATAATCTTATTTAATTCTCTTTTATAGCATACCTTTATTCTTTTCATGCTTTATATATACGATAATTTCATTTGAGGAAGTGCGGACTACCGCCCCCTCAAAGGGATATGACTATTTCATAACATACATGGAACATATAAAGGATGGTGTCAATGAAATTAGGTAACATATATAAAATATTATATTATACTGTAATAATGATATACCTATGTATCACTTGGTTTTATTTAATTTTAAAATAAAAAAATTAAATGGATGTAGCGTTTGTGTATACGTACAGATTACCGTCTCCACGAACATGATGAGTGTAATGCCCTGAACCTAGTAACCTAGAGTAGATTCTTTATTACATAACCTAGCAATCATACAATAGATCATGTCTCGAAAGAAAAATATTTTTGGATACAAGATACATACATAAGTTTAAAATTACAACTTGTAAAGAAATACAACACTAATTTGTTCTATTAGAAACATCAATGTCTCTTAGATTATGCCTACAATTCACTCATAACAAACTTATTCATATCATGGGAAACTGAAAACTAAGAAAGAGTTGAGATCAAATGCTCAGTAAGGGTATGAAATACAATGAAAGATAACATAAACATTTGGCATGATGAATAATTCAAAACACATGCCTTTAAAATTAATAAACATGAACACATTATGGAAGGAATACGAGCTGAGTAATTAATGCCATAATGAAACATAGTCATGGGTATTCTACTAGTCAAATAACCACATGAACCATCATTATTATTTTCATAATGATGGAATCTATAATGCTAGACATTCTGAAACAACTTTTCAAGGCCTCGGCCAAGATTTCTAAAAATGGTTTAGGCCTCGGCCAAAACCATATATCAAATTGGGAAAGGCCTCAGCCAATTCCATGTCTAATTGCCTCATGAGACCTACCAATGCACCAAGGAGCTATAGCGGGCTCCACTGGTCACATACTAAGTCCGATACATTCCTCATATGAAAAGGTTAAAACATTATATAAACATTCGTATTAAAACTAGCATACGAAATTTCAAAACTTTAACCATAAACCATTAATGGTATAAAAATAACACATCCATAGTCAAACATATCACAAAACCATCAATAAAATATGAAATATTTGTATCATAATAAATAAACTTGAAACAAGTTTATAATCCATCAAAGGATGTTGACATAGATGAAATGAAAACTATTTGAAAGAAATACCTATTTCTATTTTGAAACCATTTAAGAGTCACATAATTATAAAAGAAAACATTTATTTTGAAAATATTCTTATAAGATTGTAGGGGAATCTTCAATGATGTTATAACAGTGGAAAATATCCTCACCCGCCATATAAGTTAAAAAAACATTCTTACCTTAATTTTATCGAAAAGGTTACCTTGTTTGGAAAACAATGGAAAGATTCGTTTCAAAACATATAAGGAACAATAAGGGTATAAATGACTTTAAACAATATTATAGTAAATAGTAAAAATGTTTTGAAATACATTTTTAAGAAAACATGGATGTGGATGATAAAGAGGTCCCAGTAGATACTTACGTAAAAACAACCTCGGATAATAAAGAGATTGTGAAATTAACCCTTACCTTGTACCTTTCCATAGTAGACGGTATGTTAACCTCTTTTATAATAGTTAAAAAATTATTATTAAATTATAAAAGAACTATATACATAAATATGATATCATATATGATACTCTAATATTTCTTTGTTAATAATATTTTAGTAGTATCATCGTTTCAGGTGTTAACTGATTCATTTTCCTGTATATGATTGCTTACATAAACCATGTTTGTTATGGATAGGATGTATTTGATTCATATACAGAATGATATTATGTTTATAAATATTATTTTTAATCATAAAATAAAAATTATTCTTGAATTATTATGATGGGGAATGAATCTCCTCGCGTTCGTGGAGATAGTAATCCGTATGTACACACAAGCGACAATATCATTATATTGATGGTGAAATAATATATAATCAGATTATATATCATATATACATAATAATTAACACATTATATTTATTATTTAAACCATTTATACTCATTATTAAACCCATCTAAATAATGATGTGTTTGAATAACAACTACACCACGACTTGGAGACAGTAAGCCGTACGTACGCACGTATGGTGACTTTTTCATTCATATGAAGAATATGGTTGTACCATTTTATAATAACATCACAGTTTATAGAATATTCTGGAGTCATTATTTTAGAATGGGAACCACAAAGAAAGATTAAGTGTAAGAAGAAAAGAACTTGAAAGAGGTGATGAAATATTTACCTCTTCTTTAGGTTCTTCCTTTTGATTTGATGAAAAAGGATCTATAGGTTGTCTTTCTGACTAAAGTAAGGCCTCTAGGATGAAGGGAGGAAATTTGGGAGGATATTTGGGTAGGTTTTGGCCGAGCCAAATGGCTTTGGAGGTGTGAAATGAAGATAAGGGGAAGTACCCTTTTATAAGAGAGGTGAGGGTCAATTTAGGAAAAGCTTGAAATATTATTTTATAATAAAATCATTTTCAGCTTATAATGGCTCAAAAATAATTTATTTAAAGGATATGGTGGGTTTGATTTGAAAAAAATCTCAACCAATAGGTTTTAGATAGGTTTATTTCACCATATTAACCGTATGTTTTATATTTAACTTTAGTAAAATAGTTTGGAATTTACCATGTCTCTTTGTATTTTTATATTTTATGGTTAATAAAAATATTATAAACTGAAAAGTGAATCCCAAGTGGTTCATTATTAATATATATAACCTTATCTAATTCCTTTGTCCTAACCCTATATTTTTAGGAATTTTATATCAATTAATAATATAATATTTTTTTAAAAAACTCAATTATGTCAATTTTGACAATATTTAATATTCTGTTTTTGTGAAAATTATAAGAGCATGATTAATTAGAAAATAAATTATTTAATCAACCCTAACATGTAATATTAACCAATAAAATTAGTTTAATCCATCAAAAGTTTAAAATTACATTTATTTTGTTATTTATAATATCAATTATTTTAATCTTTCATTAATAAAGTAATTACTGTATCATCATTGTTTCATAAATAAAGTAAATTATTTCATTTATAAAAATTATAAATAAAATACCATTATGTTGGAAATTTTTTTATATTTCCAGTTAATATTTATAGTCGAATTTATCTTATGTGTAACCCTATATTAAAAATGGTTTTGTTATTAAACATTTAATTTAACTCTTTTAACTCTTCTTTAAATAAAATAATAATAAATGTCCTAATCTAATCCAAGTGGACCAAAGGGGATCATATTTTATTACTAAGGTTTTTTTGGTCGAATTACACTTATCCAATAGAATTTTTACATGTGTTATGGTAATTATAATATCATTTTTACCCTTAATTACCCTATTTACTTTTAACCGTGATAAATAAAAGTAAAAAGTTACTATTCAAAAAAATTATTTTCATCTTATTGAACCACTTTTTACTTACTGATGTCAATCGTGTCTCTCGTATTTTTGAAATTCAACCCATAGAAGTGGTAAAATTAATTTTTATGCATATTTTCCAATGCTCTTAGGAGGTGGGTAAAAGATGGTAAAAAGATAAATAATATATTTATATATCTAAACTTATAATAAAAAGATTCCAATGAATTACATTGAACATATATAGGTATTATGTATCTATTTTGACCTAAAAAAAATTAAATAAAAAAAATTTAAATAAAATAAATTTAAATAAAATAAATTTAAATAAAATAAATAATTATTTAAAAAAAAGTCGGTTTTAACCAATAACGCAGTGTTTTTCACTATTCATCAAAAATTAAATGTTTTCAGAAAAATACCAAAAATTCAACCTAAGGTAATTTAGATATTATGAATTCAAAAATAAAGTCTATTTTGAAGAATAAAATTTATAAAATTTAAAAAACTGGGTATTACTATTCATAACGACTAATTTGATTGGTCGCGGTGTGTTAGAATCTCGAAGTGGCGTACAATGCAAGATATTGCATTATTCAAAGGGAAACATACTGTAGAAGCTTTGGGTGTTACAATGAGACTCATTCCCCATCATAACCATTCAAGAATAATTATCATTTGATTATTAAAAATAATGTTTAAGAACTTAATATCATTCTGGATATGAAAAAAATATATCCTATCCATAACAGACATGACTTACGTAACAAAACATATAAAGGAAAAAAATCAGTTAACACCCGAAACAATGATAGTACTAAAAAATTATTAACAAAGCAATATTATAATATCATATATGATATCATATTTATTTATGTAGTTCTTTTATAATTTAACAACAATGATTTAACTATTTTACAGGAGGTTAACGTACCCTTGACCAAGGAAAAGTACAAGGTAAGGGTTAATTTTACAATCTCTTTATTAACCAAGGTTGTTTTTACATAATTATCTACTGAGACCTCTTCATCATCCATATATGTGTTTCTTAAAAATTTATTTCAAAACATTTTTACTATTTACTTGACTATGAGTTAATTTCGTTTATACCATTTTTTGACTTATTATAAAATGGTTTGAAAGGAATCTTTCTGTCCTTTTCCAAACAAGGTACTTTATGAACTTTTTGAAAAATTAAGGTAAGAATGTTTTTTTAACTTATAAGGCAGGTGCGGTTATTCTTCACCATTATAACACCTTTGAATCTTCCCTTACAATCTTATAATAATATTTTCAAAATGAACGTTTTCTTTTATAATTACATGACTTTTAAGTGATTTCAAAATAGAAAGAGATATTCCTCTCAAATAATTTTGATTTCATCTATGTCAACATAATTTAATGGATGTTATATTATTTTTGAAGTTTATTTATTATGATACAAATCTTCTATATTTTATTGAAGGTTTTATAATATTTTTTAATGTGGATGTGTTATTTTATACCATTCATGGTTTATGGTTAACGTATTTACATTTTGTATGCTGGTTTTAATATGAATGTTTATGTTATGCTTCAACCTTTTCATATGAGGAATGAATTATACTTAGTAAGTGATGGGTGGAGCTCACTATAGCTCATTGATGCATTGTTAGGTCTCATGAGACAAACTAGTGTCTTGGAACAAGGCCTTGAAAAAATCTTATTTGTAGTCTTGGCACGAGGCCTTGACTATGTGGTATTATGTCCGACATTATTCATTCCATCATTATAAAATTAGTTGTTTATATTGCATGTGATTATTCTACTTGTAGAGTATCCATGTGAATAAGTAAATGGTATTATTTGATTTATATTTTCCATATTATGTTGAAGTTTATGTTTAAAAGGCTTATATTTTCATCTTATACATTACCTTAAATGTTTATGCTTATTTATGAAGTTTCTGCCACATTGTTATCCTTACCGAGCATCTGAGCTCACCCCTTTCTATGTTTTAATTTTCCCAGGAAGTGAAGAAGTATTTTATGGTTGACCTATAGGGATAGGCTAATGGATATAAGTGTGTCAAAATGGGACAAAATGTTGTTGTTATTTTTATCTCATGATGTAATATAAAACTTATGCATGTATCTAGTACTTACAAGGCTACTAAACTAATAGATATTTCAATACATGATTCCTTGTATCATTCAAATGTTATGTAACAATGCGTCGACTCTGGGTAACTGGGGTTAGGGTGTTACATCCCCAGGCTATCCTATGCAGTTTTAGGAGCTCAATATGGAGAATAAAATAATGATGTCATGATTTAGTTTCCTTTTAATGTATTATGAACCCAGTCTTACAAAGACACTAGGCCTCATTATTGTTGGACTATACTTATTGAATAATTAAATTTTAAAATAATATAATAATATATGTAAAAGGATAGGTTAACTATAGTACCTGAGTATTTTGTAGATATTTTTAGGGATTAGGACTAGAATAATTTAATAAGAACCCTAGGGATAAGTATAAGTATAGAAAAATATCATGGAATTTTGTTAATGTATGGAGGGAGTGGTTTCCAAGAAATTAAATACCCATATGGATATTACAAGTGGATATGGATCTGGAATAGTTTTACCTAGGGGTAATAACTCTTATAGGGGAAAATTGTTATTTGACTCGATTTTCACCCGGTGCACAATAAAGAGGCCTTAATACACACCTAATTTGACACTCCTTTGGGATATTCTTTGGAAATTCATAACCTCATTACGAACCGTTTTGATGGAATTGAAAAAAATAGTTTAGGAAACCTAATAGGAAACATTACCATGGATAAAAAATATTTAAACTTAGATACTCATAAGTTAAGATATACTTATCAATTATAATTTATTCCTTCTTAGTTTATAAGTTTCCCTTTTTTATATTTATTAGTTAATGAATTCTCATCTTTTTTATATTTTATTCAATGGATGGAAATAGTATAAACCATATAAAAAATGATATACAATGTGACTATTTTCCAAATCATGTGCCTAACCTTATGGGATCAGGAGTTAATAACTTCGGGTAATTACTTGCTCAACTGGCTGAAGTTATGAATAGTAACTTGAATCTTTTAAAACACCCTCTTTCATTTAAAAAAAAGAATGTTTTATTTGAGTATTTTATATGATAAATGAATCATACATTTGGTGGATCTTATGATCCCCTCATCTTGAAATAATGGATTAATTCCATTAAAAAGATATTATCAATCCTTTAAAGCTTAGAACAAGATAAAGTTGGTCTGAACATTTATCAAATTTAGGGGGAATTCGATCAATGGTGGGTATTGGTCAAAAAGAAGATTATAAAGATGATATTGATTCCATGGAATAGGAAAACTCAAGAAAATATTTTTCAAAAAATATTTTCTTCAAACTCTCCATATTAAAATGGATAAGAAGTTCCTCAAACTAAATCAAAAGGAAGATGAGTCTATCGATGAATATGAGAAAAACTTCAAAATCCTTTGATAGTATGCCTCTAACATCATCATAAATGTTGAAATTAAGGTATAATGTTAGTTTAGTGGATTAAATATTATTCTATGAAAATAATTATAAATTCAAGACTTTGATAACTATGAATAGAGTTTCCATTGATCCCTTAAAGTTGAGATGATGATCAGTGAATATCAGTGGTTCCATGGGACTGGAGAAAAAAAATAATAAAATGTAGTTTTATTTGGGATATTAAATAGATAAATATCATGGATAAAAGAAAACCCAACATCCCATATGATAAAGGTGTAGGAAGAAGAACGCTGGAAACTATCTCAAGGGAACCAAAAGTTGTTTTAAATGTGGAAAAGAGGGGAAACAAGATAATCAATAACAATGTGAAATAAATAAATCCATTAAAATGAAATTATAAAAGAAGTTTCATATCAATAATTATCCTAAAATGAAGTATTGAAATTATAAGGAATATGGGAATTATGCAATCCAATTCCCAAACCCAGGGGTTATTAGATCCAATCAACTAAAACAACCTCTAAGTCATAGAGAGAAAGGAAGGGAATATGATATCACTACTACTAAGGTGGATTCTAAAAAATAATTAGTTATTCATTTAAGAAAATTGAATGTATGTTTTAATTTTTGTTCTATGCATTCTTTTATACCTTTCATGTTTTGTAAAACTATTCAAACACTACATCAAAACATGGGATTTGAGCTATCTGTGAGAATAAAAAACATTGATATTGTTTCATCCCAAGTATATAACTCCTCCCCATTCAATTATTGTGAACTGAATCTTCTAGATAATCTCATATTAATATATTTATTAGAGTTTTATGTTATGTTGGGAATGGATTGGTTGTCCTTATATAAATCCAACATCAACTATTGAGATATAACGAGATAACTCTTCACATACCAAATCATCCTCTGATTATTTACAAGTGTAAGGAGGTGGATGAGTATACCCTAGATTATTTTTTTCCATCATAGATATTATTTCTTTTTGAGAAATAATATATAGAACAAATCATTGAGACAATTGATACAATCATACTTGAACACATCACCATTTTGATGGATTATTCTAATGTATTCCTTAAAGTGGTGTATGGTCCTCCTCCCAACTGAGTGGTTGAGTTATAAATCAACATTATACCCATATCTATGCCTATATCAAAGACTATATATATAATGGCTTCCATTGAGTTTCAAGAGCTTAAAAATTTATTACGTTAGAATTTGGAAAAGAGTTTGTATGTTCGAGTGCTTCACCATTGGGTGTGGCAGTCCTATTACTCAACAAGAGGATTGATTCATTGTGTATTTGTGTTTATTATCATGATATCAAAAAATAATGATAAATAAAAATTATCACTTTCCATGGATAGAAAACTTGTTCGATCAACTATGTAGGGAACATTGTTTCTATAAGGCAAAAATTTGGTCGGGTTATCACTAATTAAAAGCGGAGAAGGAAGATATTCCAGAAAATTCCTTTTGAAAAAGGTATGAAAACTATAGATTCATAGTAAATCATTTAAAACTCACTAATATACTAAAAATATTTATGGAATTAATGAAAATAGTATTTATAGATTACTTAAAAAAATTTGGGGTAGTCTTTATAGATGATATTCTGATATACTTCAAAAGAAAATAGGATCATGGAAAATAGTTGAATACTATGAGAAAAATTTTATGAAAAGAGAATATATATGTAAGGTATAGTAAATATGGATTATGACTGATGTAAGTATCTTCATTTGGGGCATATTATCACTAGAAAATGGATATATGTAGACCACTTAAAGATAAAGGCAATTGAGGAGTGACCCAAACCGACATCTGTAACATAGATATTTAGTTTTCTTAGACTAGATAGATATTATCGATGATCTATGATAAATTTATCATGATTTTAAAACCCAATAACCAAGCTAAATATAAATGGGGTAATGTTTTTCTAGACCAGTGAATATGAAGAGAACATTAAGGAGTTAAAAAAGAGGCTTATCACTACACCACTACTCACACTTCCCTCAAGTGGGGGAAATTTTCATGGTATATAGTGATGAATCAAAGATGTTATTGGGATTTTTAATGATATATAATGATAAAGTGATATCCTACACCTCAATTCAGTTGAAATTAATTGAACGAAACTATCCAATACTTGATATGGAGTTGGTTGTAGTGATATTTTCATCGAAAATATGGAGACATTATCTCTATGGGGAGAAGTTTGAAATATATATGGATCATAAGAGTTTTAAATATATATTCAAATAGAAATATTTTTATATGATATAGTGAAGATGTTTAGTGATGATCAATGAATATTACTTCTCAATCCATTACCATCCTAGGAAAGTAAACAAAGTAGAAAATGGTCTAAATTGAAAATATCTAGAAAGGGAACATCATCACTCCTTTATCAAATGATTTCTCAACTACCCAATCTGAGGAATATAAAGGATGATCAAAGAGATGATGTGGAAAGTTAGAATAATTTTTAAGCTATAAGAAACTGGAAATTCTTGGAGTTCAAAATTGATGAAGAAGGATTTGTAAGATTTGGGTCCAAAATATGTGTACCATCAAATCCTAAGATGTATAAAAAGCTGTTGAATAATGAACATAACTCGACCTTCTCTATCCACCTAGGGATAATAAATATGTATTAAGATCTCTAAGATTAACATTGTTGGGACAATATTAAGAAATAAATCATGTACTATTCATCAATGTTTCTGGTATGTCAGTAAGTGATGGGTTAAATGAAAAAGTCTATGTTGATAATAAAACCATTACCCATACCTTTATGGAAATGAGAAAAAAATACCATGGATTTTGTTACAGGTATTCCAATGAAATCAAGAGAGAATAACACCACATGGGTTGTGGTGGATCATCTTAAAAAAATACTTAATTTATTTAAATCTAAGAGGACTATCACTCAATCATCTTGAAAGGATATAAATTAGAGAGGTGGTGAGGATGCGTAAACACAAAAATCGATCATATATGACCAATATCCATGATTTACCTCAAAGGTATATAAGAGTATACTACATGCTCTCAATATTGAGTTGAACTTCATTATGACTTATCAACCCAAAAAAATTCAAATATGAGAAAACTATTAAGGCATTATAAGAAATGTTGGGAGCATGATCATTGGAGTTCAAAGGAGTGTGTGATTAATATCATCTTATGGTCGAGTTCTCATACAACAATATATTTCACTCAAGTATCCAAATGGATTCATATAAAGATATTTATGTAAAGATATGTATAAAACTAATGTATTGGGATGAATTTGGTGAATAAAGGTTATAGGGACTTAAAATGGTTGAAGAAATGGTAGAAAAGGTCAATACCATTAAAAACAAATTATCATTGCTCGTAGTCAACAAAAGGCCTATTATGAAAATAATTGTTGAGACCTAGAGTTTTATATTTGTGATAAAGTGTTTCAAGTCATATATTCATCGAAGGAGGTCATGAAATTTGGGAATAAGGGAAATATAATCCCTTGGTACATATATCCCTTTTAGATTCTTCATCTTATTGGAGATATAGCTTGTTGACTTGCACTCCCACCAACCCTTTCTCAAGTACATGACATATTCCATGTATCCATATTGAAGAACTACATACCAGATCAATAACATGCACTAAACTTAGCGGTATTATAGTTTTAAAATGATCTCTATTATGATGAGAATCTAGTGAAGATCTTGTACTATAAAGATAAAGTTCTAAGCAATAATACAACTCACCTAGTCAAAGTACTATGACAGAACCATAAAAACGAAGAGACAACTTGGGAATTGGAGGAATCCATAATTAATAAGTACCCTAACCTATTTTTACGTTATTATGTAATATTAAATTTTTAGAGAAAAATTACTTAAGGTGGAAGAATGTAATAACTCAATATTTTAAATATAAAACTACGTTCGATAGCGTAAACAACATGCAACAAAGAGCCTAAATTAACTATGATTATTTAAATATAACCATTTTTATCTAGACATTAAATTATAGGGTATGAATGATATTAATTAATTTATGAAATTATATAAATTTTCTACTCAATGTAAATATATTTATAAATTCTTAAGAAATAAGCACTGATGTTTTTAATAAAGACAAGTTATTCTTCAAAAAATATTCTTTCTTCAAAAAATATTTTAATTTCTTTTTTGGAGAAAATATTATAATTAATTTACATAAGCATTATAAAATGTATCTTATAAAATTAAATTAATTTTTTTAAATCATAATATTAAATTTAAATTAGGTTTAATTTTTGGTATTTTTTTTGAAATTATTGATGTTTTAGTGAATTGTGAAAATTAAGAATTTTTCAAATACTATCATTTAGTTTCATTAAATAAAGTAATTTTCAAGTACCATTATATTTTGGACTATTATTAAAGTAAAATATTAAAAGTTTTATTTAGAATAATATAATTAATTTCATTTTAATTATTAATTTTTAGTATTTTGGTATATTTGTATTTTTATGTTTAAAACACTTTTTTTTTCTAAAAATCTATTTTTAAGTGCATAAAGTTTATCCATCCCAATTAACTAAAATAAAACCTAATAAGGAATAATTTATATGAAATTTATAGGCTATATATATTTATATTAATTTAAATTTATATAATGATTATTTCTAGTTATATAGTTAATACAAGAACATTTATTACTTAAAAAATGCATTTTCTTGAACAACCAATTTTCATAATGTTTTATGGGTTTACTTTTAAATTAAATTCTCAAAATTCAGTGTATTGAATTTTATAAAATGTATTACATATTTTAAATCAAATTAATTAATATTAGGTAATAAGATAAACTTATTTTTTGGTTATAATGAATAGTAAAAACATTAATAATTTATTACCACCGTTAAGGTTAAAACATGTTTTCTTGGGGTTTAAACTAAAGAGATAAGGGTTAAAATGAAAAAACATGTATAATTTATATTTTATATCCATATTTAGACCTTATATAATTTATTATTATGAAACGGTCAATTTTTTATCCATTTGGTTTGAATAAGACATTTATATTTTTCTTTTTTTCAAAAATTCCAAGTGGGTCTTCTCCCATAGATATAAAAGGACACATCCTCTCTTATCCTCTCAACACTTACAAATCATTTTTTCTTGACAAATACCTAAAAAAATACATTACTTAATTCCATTACCACATTATATAATCATTTTTCTAATTATAAAACCCTTCTATTAACTCTTTTTGTGCAAACCTAAAGAGGTTGTCTGAAGAAGAGGTATCATTCTTAACCGACCATTTTTTGTTTTATTTTTTATTCCACCTCCATAAAATATTATTCAACCATAATGTTATAAGAACATTAGTATAATACACATAATTTTATTCTATTATTTTAATGGAATATACTACATATATATCCTCTTCCATCAAATGGGGAATGAAACCATCGTTTGTGTGTGTGGGAGGACTACCACCTCCCGAACTGATGTAATTCGTTTTCCATAAATACCTCTCATTAATTTTTATGATGATGGATATAATGTATATTTATTATATTAATATCATATTTATCCTCATTAATAATTAATATATCATATATTCTCTTACATTTCCTTTCATTACAATATGATAACATCATTCGTGCACACGTGTGGATTGCCACCTCCATGAAGCAATGTGATTCGTTTTTCATTAACGCATAAAATGAATGGTATATATAAGATTATTTAAAGAAATAATATATATTTTTATATAATTATCATTATTTAAATATAAAATAACAGTTAACTTCTTTCAATCACAGTCATTGAAAAATTAAAACAATACTGGCATGTACGTACATGCCAACATCTCCATGATTGTAACATAGTTAATTTTTCATAAAAATATTTAATGGTTTGTTTTAAAAGAATAATTTATTTATAAAAATGATAATAATTTCATTATTATTATTATTTATATGATAAAATAATAATCTCTTTGATCTTAGTCAACTTACCAATGTGATTTTAGACATATGCGCCGAATGTCATCAGAACATCCGACATAAATCTAAATGATTAAGTAATTGAATATAACATGATAATAAATAAAAGAAAAATAAAAGTAAAACCTAAAAGGTTATTAATCAAGTAAAAATTTAATATAATTTTATTATTTATGAAGATAAATAACATATATGATGATTCAGACTGAAGGTAAGGGATATCTCTAAACCACCCTTTTCTTTGGGTTATGACCATTATCTCTCTAAATAACTTTATACCTATCTTTAAAGTTATGTAATTCTTATAAATTGTGTATATATGTCTCTCAAATATATAAATATATTATTATACCTTCCTATTATGTGTTAATACATTCCTTATGGTCATTTATTGAAGGAATGTATTATGAAAGTTCCTTTGATTATGACACGAGGAAAGATTAGACACCCCATTTTATTTACATGGGTAATTATTATGTTTATTCCTTATAATATATTCAATTTTTATTGCATAAATAATCATGAAAATTTTATGATGGGTGCACCCAAATATCTCTCTAATGCATTAGGTAAATATTTCGTCTCATGCGACATTATGTATGGGATTTTGGGAGTTATCCTAATCCACTATGAGACTCTATCCACCATGTGATGTTGTCTTGGAAGTTATACTAGAATTATACTTATGTAATGTTTTGTGTTTTTTCCACATTTACTATATTTCTATGATATTATGGTATCTTGTTATTTATGTTATGATTCTATGTTATTACTCACTATACTTATTTTTTTTATTATATCATGTTATAACTTTGGATCACACATTATGTTTCCATATCATATTTATTTCATTAATGGGATTTTTAGCACACCCGTTTATTTTATGTATTTCCATAGGTTATATTTTAAATTTTTAGGATCTTAAATGGATCTATGATCTCATTATAAAGAATAAAATAATGATATCATGTTTTAGTTTCCTTTTAGGTATTATAAACCTAGTATTCCAAAGACACTAGGCCTCACAATCCTTGGGTTGTACTTATTGGACATTTATTTTAAAAATTATATAATAATATGTGTAAATGTATTGGGTGTTTATTAATCCCCCACTAAAATTCCCTAAAAACTAACTATGCATTAATTTATGCACCCTATCCCTCTCTAAATCCCCCTTAAGGTGTTCCTAATTTTTTAAGAATAACCTAATAATCTTTTAGAAGCACCCTATCAAGGTAATAGATCCTATCCTCCCCCTATTTATTCAAGAACATTAGTTGTATTATGACTTTTTATTTTCAATTTTTCATATTGAAATATGTTTTTACACGTCCCTTTTACTATCCTTATTATTTACAAGTAATGGGATACCACCTTTTATTCTAATTAAATTCTTACATGAATCTTTATCTACACATGTTATTTATCCAATATTATCCTTGGATTTTTTATTCCAAACATTTGTGAAGTGAATACCCATCCCCATTTCCACTAAATGGTATTTACCTAGACATACCTAGCCTTTATTTATCATGGGATTCCACGTATCTAACCCACCCTTCTTAATCATGGGATTAAAATTGATTAAATATGTTCTTATATTCTATGATATATATGGCACAAAAATTCATGTACATAATATAAATGTGATGTGGGTTCCTAGAATTATATGACCCTATAATGCAATGGATAATGTTTTTATTTCATGAGATACCATGTATGGTGAGGAAGATCTTATTCTAAGAACACTATGTTATTATGTATTTACAATTATCCTTGACTTATGTTTATGATTTAATGTTTTATATTACTTCCTGAATCCTTATGTTTCCTTGATATAATCATCCTATACTATGATTTGATTTTCATGATTTTGAATCTCACATTTATATGTCATCATCTTATGGATATTGACTCATATATTCTACTGTACCTTATTATATGATTTATTATTCCCTTACTAGGCTTTAAAGATCACCCATTTCTTATGTACGTCCCTAGGTTATCCTGTTTAGTATTATAAGATCAATGGATTTTAAGTAAATGTTGTGGAGTTTTAAATAATTTCTTTGTATTATTATTTAATGTTAATGTTCTGTGTATCTAATTTCCGAAAAAACTACAAATCTAAAGCTTCTTAGATTTTAGTGAGTATTTATATAATATATCATGTAATAAAGTGTATAAAAGTCAAGGGTTTTCATATATATAGTTTATGAATAAGGGGAAAATTAATCCTTGGTACATCAGTCCTTTTTAAATTTTATAAATAGGTGGATTTACGTCCTTCCATCTCACTATGCTACCCAACCTCTTTAAAGCCCACAACTTTTCCATGTTTAATTGTTTAGGAGGTACATAGTGGACCAAATTCATGTACTCAAAACCGAGGTAATAAAATTAAAACCTAAATTATCTTATAATAAATAGCCTATTAAAATTATTAACATTATAGTGCAAGTGTTATGGAATCATACAAATTGACTGGTTAAAGTAATTTGGAGAAATCACTAGTTAGAGGAGGCAATGTAGGAACCAGAAGAGATAATAATGAAGAATTACTCATATTATTTATGATTTGACAAATATCAAAATTCTAGGATGAAATTATTTATGTGGTGATAATGTAATACCAATGACCCAACTAAAGAAAGTAAATATTATATCCTAAACATTATCACACAATTCACACTCTATCATGATGAAAAGAGCCTTTATTCATATTTATAATTTAAATTTATAAATTAAAAAATTTATATTTGATAAAAAGGATGTCCTTTTTCAATTTAGAAAAAAATTATTTTAGAGTGATTTTTTGAGGTTTATCTAAAATAATTGATTTTTAGGTGAATAGTAAAAATGTAGTTTTTAATAAATACACAACGTTTATGAATATAAAAAGAATAATTTATATCTTAAATAATTTTTGTTTTGCACCCATTTCTAGTATAGTTTCCAACAAGGTTTATTAATGGAACTGAAAACACTTAATGGTTTCTGTATCCATGATATGGGATTTCTGTCCAAAGGTAGACGATCTCTAGGAAGTTTTCCAATAATGATTAAGGAATTACATTGGTGAAGAGGACAGTAGGTGAGGATCATCGCACCCTTTTGTGGGTATTTTTTATTACTCCAATAATCTATTATATATTTAAGTCATATTCTTAAATCCTTTATAAAACCTAATATATGACCAGTCACCCTTTAGATCTAAAATAAATCACATATTCATGTGGGGTTAACCATCTGTATGTATCAATGTTTCTCCATCAATAGAACCATATATATGTATCTAAGGTACTCCATTGAGATACCCATATTTATATATTAGAGGTTCTCCACCTCATATCATTATTTACTTGTTCATGTTTTATTTTAAAGAATCATGATTTAAAGCCCATTAATTGTGAACTATGGGGTTTATTTCCATCTTAAGAGGTGGTTGGAGTTTTGATGTTGGGATTGAGCCTATGATAAGGTATTCCTACATATCATAATGAAATAAATCAGAACCAATATTGTTCAGTGTTACTTAATGGAAAAAATCATACCTTTTAGAGTCATGTTACAAGGACTATACCAAGTAATTTAATGTCATACAACAATAAAGTCTTGAAAAAAAGTTCTTGTTCAAGGCTAATTGTAACGACCCAAACTTTTAATAATTTTTTTCCCTAATTTTGTGTGTTATTTTATTTTATACTCAACAAAACTATTTCATTTGATGAAATGAGTATAATTAAAATGAGATCGTTGGGTTTCAACTGTTATATGACTGTTGGTCAATATGACCTTTAGAAACTAAATGTTGCAATTATTGTCTATAAATACAAGTGATCTTGGATAATTAATATAGAAAGAAGATTTGATGGCCTTATCTAGTAGTCTCGGGCCGATCGAAGCCCGTCTGACAGAACTTGGGAAGAAGGTAGCACCACTGGGCTTCGCTCTGGCCAAACCCAAGTCAAACATCATCGTGTGAAGCTAGAAAGGAATTGTCATAGGAAGAATTTCAAGCTGATAAAAATCACCACTCGGGAAATATTGGCCGAGCCGCCCTAGGATTCTATCACCTTAGCACACCATACACTTAGGTCCTATGCGGGTGTTATAAGGGGCTATGTAACGAGACCTTAGCTGCTTTATGTAACCCTTTGATATAAATAATTTTTTTATTTCTTCTTATGGTGAAGTTGGTAAATCACAAATGTCTTGATAAATAGAGGATGTATATTATTGACGAATTTTGGAAAATGATATTTTCAAATAATTCATAAACCTTAAATAACTAAAAATGTGTAATTAATTTCAAAAAATGATCGTCTACAATTGTGTTCAGTATGAAATTTAGAGTCTAATAAGATCAATTTAATTTTTGGTGAATAGTAAATTATGAATAGTGATTTTACACTTATGATTAGTAATGTGACCAAATAGATTAAGTACCCTCACTTAAGAAAGTATTAATATAATTTAGGCACCTTGATTAAGTAATGTGATTCAATAAAATAGGTAAATAACTATATCAGAAATTATTGGTTAAGTAGTATTTTTATTGGGCGAATAGTGTTTTTTATTTAAAAATTAAATTAAAAATATTTAAAAAATTATTTTCATAAAATGAAGTTTATTTTTGACATCAGATCATCAATATTTGGTTAAGGTGAATTTTTGGGATTTTTATGAAATAGTTGAATTTTCATTGAATAGTGTTTTTATTTAAAATTTAAATTAAAAATATTTAAAAAATTAATTTCATAAAATGGATTTCTTTTTTGAAATCAGATCATAGATATTTGGTTATGGTGAATTTTTGTTATTTTTTTAAAATAGTTGAATTTTCGGTGAATAGTGAAAATACAGTTTTGAGTTTCGGGTGTTTAATGACATCATTAAGGATGTAATAATTATGAAATAATTCTGTTTGACTTATGAATAGTAATATAAGGTATTATGTGTCCTAAGTGGACAATACCATGTGAAAAAACAATGGGAAAGCCCATGGTTTTTCCAATACCACGGATGAGGCGCCCCTTGGCAATTAATGCTTTGTTCACTCACTTCTCTTATAAATACCAAGCCATTCCCTCATTAATATCATTTCCAAATACTCAACAATGAAGTTATAGTCTCTTTACCTCCTAAGGAGTCCTCCCAAGGTGCCCTCAAGCCTCCCAAGGTCCCGACCTTCAAGATTTAGAAGTTACTCTCCAGGGAAAGGGAATCTTTCACCCTCCTCTTTTAAGCCATGACTTCCTTTATGCTGTGTATTCTAGTTTCCATATATTTTGGTTGAGGGTATGTTCATATATGTTATAATTACTATAAATTTAATGGCTAATTGTTTATAGACCCTTTCCGCTCTCATAAATTGTTTTTCTGAACTTTTATGTGATGCTGTTAGGCTGCTGAATTTTTCGTAAAAGGAATCAAGGATTCTCTTTTCTTTCATGTTTCCTTTTTATGTGGTATGTCATTCAAATTTCCATAAAATGTTCTTATCTACATTTTATTCTGTACTTATACTATATTATAAGTTATTTATTAGCGGGTTACTCTTGTACCCTTTCTTTTCAATGTTTTGTAAAACCATGTAATATAGCTGTTATGTTGTAGAAATTTCGCCTCAAAATTTCTATCTCTTTCCCTCCAGAAGTTTTATTGTTTTATTTATATGAATAATCAGAACTATTTAGTTTTTTTGGGTGTTCATAAATATCTAAAGATGATTTATTTTATTCTATAATTGACATACATATAACCATCAGTCCCTTTCCATGGGTTATAAATGGCATAATGATCTTATTTTTTAAAGAACTTTTAAATCGTCATGATCTTGAAATGAAAGACATTTCTTTTATTCTCCATGTGTTATTTATGAAATGTTTAATTATGATCTATGTTTATCACATTAAATTAATGACATATTAGGGGGGCGCCCTGATATCGCTCCAATGCATTAGGTAAATAATTAATCTCTATAGATGACAAGTTTCACGATACCTTGGTGAATAACCTTGGTAATTTCTATGAAACATTGAGGATGGACCTTGGTGATATGTTCATGAATATATAAATGAAATGTTGTAGCCACATATTCAAGTTATTTTCAAAGTTATTTTCATTATGATATCCCTATACTTCCATTTCTCATGTCTTTATGTTTTTATTCATGTTCTTTTTGATATCACAAGTAAATTGATTCCCTTGTTTAACCCTTACTGGGCCTTCTTCTCACCCTTTTCTTTGATGTATGTCCCCAGGATATGAGATGAAATAATTGTACATAGTATGAACTTATGACGAAGCATTAAAAGTGGTTTAGAAAAATGTATTTTGTTGTTTTCAAGTGTTTTTGTTCCTGATTTTCAAGACACTAGAGTTTAAAGATCCTCTATTTTTTAAAATGTAATGAATAGTTATGTATTAAAAAGGTGGGATTCCACACTCGTGTGGGACTTACATATGAAAAAACTATTATGTTTTATCCCATGAGGAATATTAAAATATGGTAATGGATTGATCGTATAAGGAATATGGACTTGTGAATATAGTTCTCATCAGGATTATGGGATGATAAGAAGGAAGTGATGGGAACCGAAAGGAATGTGGCCCTCTATGTGGGGATTTGGTCCTATCATAAATATGTCTTAGTGAGGATGATGGTTGATTTAAGGTTCTAGTTTTTAACCACATGGACTATTCCTATGTATCTTGTTAAGAAAGAAATAAAATATCAAGTAGTTTAAATATTATGGGGCTTATACCTGAATTGGTGGCCCATTTGAGAGTTTTGATCATGTTTGTATCATGATCACTAATGATCTCTAAGCCCATTAATTTCATGATCATTGTGAGAAAAAAGAGATAATAGAAGATTTACACATTGCACAATCATGTCTTGAAGGGAATTACACATTAATTGGAAGCCTATTGGTTAATATTTCTTCCTCATTTTCTTATGGATGAGGTAAGGTATATGGAAGGTAGGAGAAATATGATATCCTACAAGAAAGGATAGGGGTTTAATCTAGGATGGATTCCCATTATGGATGTTTTGTCCCCATATGTTGATAGATGTGGGTGAGTATAAAAAGGGATATTTAGGAATAAAGATGGGATTTATCCATTATCATATTCTTGACTTTTTCTAAATACCACATTGAGGATTATATATTTTAATGGATATGGCCTTATTTTCTTGATATTTCTGGAAGCACACAAGAATGAATGCCTCTTCCTGAATCACATCCACTATTCCTAAGGTTGTTGTCCTAATTACCCTATAAAATTGTGATTTTTAACATTATAAGGTCCCTAGATATTAGGGATGTTAATTATGGGGACTCTATTTACCATGGAAATGTGTCATTGAGAGAACACATTAATGTGTCCATACCCTATTTATATAGATATCGAATTTTACGAGGTGGAATTTAAAATGTAATTTCTAAATAAGTAAAGGAGGGTCATAATGCTTTTGTAAAATTTAAGAGATATTAAGGGGATCTTCTTAAGTGGGACTTGGGGATTAGAGGGTTATTCTCCTAGGTAGTACGTGGGAAATTTGGGAGTACCTCACCTAAGTGATACTTGGTTGGACCAGAAAGTACCTCACCGAAGTGATACTTGGTAGGATTGTAGAGAACCTCACCCAATTGATACTTAGGTGGACCATAGTTTACATCTAGAGGGTAGAATAAACTAGTAAACAACACTTGTATAAGTCTTTTACCTCATAATGAAGGGCATTCTCAGGTTCACTTTGAAGGATAACAAACAAGTTTTGATCTAAAGAGTGGTCCTTCACCCTAATATGTTTGGACTAAGGGGGAATTGGTTCCTAGAATAGGTATTTGGGGGTTTAGAACTTTGGGGGACTCTATTACCTTAATTTTTTTTTGTTAATTACCTATTATTTAGTATTCTTAGAAAGCTACTTGATGGTTTAGAGACTTGGGTGAGAAGAGATTCTAGCTGTCTCAAGGTATTACAAGAGTGTCAAATGTGAAGCCCAAGGGTCCTATTAATTGGAAAAATTTGGACCATGGGAGTAGGAATGATCTCACACAAGTATACCATATATATGGATCATGTATATTTGGCTTACGTGGTGCTCGATCAAACATACATCATGTAGGTATGACAACCAATTTATAATTGCATGAATTCTAATGGTTTTATAGGATGCGTATTTCCTTCAATATAGTCCAATTTTCATTCAAAACTTTGAGATATTTGTCCTCTGAATTTAAGGAATTAATTTCAAATGGGATTCCAACACTTATAAAACATTTACTAAGATAAAATTCATATTTAAGGAGTAAAACTTTATAGTTCAAAAAACTATTTAGAAAACCCATGTTTAACATTTTATAAATTTAAGATAAATTTTATGATAGAAGAATTTGTTTTTAGTATTTTATTTTAATTAAAATTTCATTTTTGATTGATTTTAAATTCAAAAAAAATTTATAATAAAAAAATTTATATTATTAAAATCTAAAACATTGATAATTTTATTCTACACCTAAATTTTAAGATTAAAAATACAGTTTTTCTAGAAATGGGTTCTTACAAGTTACATGCATTGATGTTAAAATTAAATTTCATGAAGCAATGAAATATTATTTACTAAAATGGATCTCAAATTTATAATTACTATTTCCAAATTATCTAAGAATTATTATTTTATTTTTAGTCATTAAAAGTAAACTACTTAAGTAATAATTAATTACCATGTTAAAAACAAAAAATAGAAAAGTGAAAAATATAAGAGTAAAAACTTGAAACATGTTTAAAACATGTTTTAAAGTAAATGGTATAGAATTTATAAACTATATACCACCCCAAAATTCATTAATTCTCACTTTGGATCCATTTAACCATGAATTGTTCAATGCCGTCATTGAAAAAGTAATGGGTATTTACAAAAAAATTTAATTTCTTCACTTTTAAAAGGGGATCACTTCCACCACCTCATGATACACCGATTCATTATAATTTTATTTGTAAACTCTATAATTTTACTCATTATATAATCCAATCCCACTTTCATAAGCCTATTTTGTTAATTATATAGCTTAAGGTCTCTATTTCCAAGGATATTTTGAGGATAAATCTCAAGTTCTCAACTTGGGTATTTCTTAATCCTTAGTCTTTTATTCCTAATCATCCTCTTCTAAATTTTTTATCCAACATATTACAATGAAACCAGTATAATTAATACACTAAAATTTTATTATAATAATGCATCAGATATTATTAAATCCTTTATATCAACTAATAAAAACAAAACAACATTGACCATGCATACATGTGGACTACCACCTCTATGAAGTAACATGGTTCTTTTTTCATAACCTCATATTAGGGTTGGTAATGAGGATATATGTTATGAATAAATATGTTTCCTATGAAAATTTTTTGATTCTAAAATTTTAATTTATTATAAAACTTCATTCTATCCCATTCATTGTGAAATTAAAATGTTAATCGCACGAATATGCAGACTACAATTGGCATGAAAAAAGAATTTAATTTTTCATCACCACACTTTATGGATGGTCATAATAATGGATTTAATAAAAATAAATTATATTTATGTAATGTTTAATATTCTGAAAAAGTTATATTATCATTATATAAAAAAATTACTCATTAAATCATTATAACACACTCCCATTCGGGTCGATTTTACCACCTATGTGAATGATGTTATAATGTTTAGATCATAAATGAATATAGAATATTATATAATGATAATATAATTTAATAATGGTTTAATTAATATGTATTAATTATTCTAGAATTTTTTAGTAATATTTAACATATATATTGACATATCCTTTTTTGATCATTGAACACACCAAAACTAATTCATCGAAATTTGAATTTCCACAAAACCATATTCATGTATTTCTCCTACTGAAAATAGAATTATGGAGTAATTAAAAAAAAAATATTATTCTATCTCTTATAATCATGTAATCCTATGTCACGACCCGTCCTCGGGGCCCGTGCCGTGACTACCCCAAGCCCGCCTTCCATAGGCCAGGGGCTGGCGACTAGCACCAAGGCGTAAATCCCAACAAAAAGGGAAGGCATTGCCTTTGAAAAGTAAACAAGCACCACAGAGTAAGCAAGCAGAAAAGTAAACACTAAGTAAAACTGTAACAAGCTGTGCTGAAAGTAAAAGGGGCCAGAAATACAAGCCCAACTGTCAATTACAACTGAAATGGAAAAACAACAACTGAAAAGAAAAGCCGTAGCGTCGAGCCGTCCTCTGGAAGTCCCTCCTGATGGGTGGGTACAGATAGCCTCCACTACTCCTCGGGTCCACCTGACCGCTCCGAGTACGTCCCGCCCAGTGGTCCTCCTCCAGGTACCGTCCTGCTCCGCATGCCTCCACCACGATCAGCGATGTCCGTCGTCTGCAGCCAACACAACGTAGTGCGGGCAAAGACTGTGCAGGGGTGAGTATAAGCTACTCAGTAGGGACCTCGAGACCCCCGAAGGTATCCCGAAATCCACAAAGGATAATCCACAAAGGAAAGATACAATCACGAAGTAACATCTGACACGACTTAGGTATATGCCCATACATATACCTAAGTCATCAATTCTCGTTCGGCTCCAACGTCCGAGCCCAAGCACAACCCAGTCCACATAGGAAAGAAAACGTATACCCACACAGGATAGCACAACACAATCCACAAAGAAGAGTAAACAGTAAATCCACACAGGATAGCTCAACACAATCCACAAAGGAGAGTAAACAGGATTCATCTCACACAGGTATACTTCTTCGGATGATGATAAAGATGATCATTGATCCATCTAAGTCGTCGGACCCACAAAAGATCGATAGGTACTAACCCCCGCAAAGACCCACACAGGATCGGGCCCACACAGGACCTGTAGGCGCTGGCTCACACAGAACCGCTGAGCGCTGACCCACACAGGATCAGACCCACACAGGATCGGGCCCACACAGGACCTGTAGCACTGATCCACGTAGGATCGCTGAGTGCAGTAGTCATCGCAGTCCACTGAGGATCTCTGCACTGTCGTCGTTGCAGTCCACCGAGGATCTCTGCACAGTCGTCGCTGTCGAAGTAGCAGTCGCAGCCAGCTCTAGGGTTCCCGCACACAGCAAGCTCGTTCAGGAGGGTCCGCTCCACGAGCCGAGAGGCTGATACATCAACTGACACAAATTCCGAAGTTGATGTATCCAAAAGTTCCGTATCGTCAATAGGAACTCAACGTCGCAGACGGCGCGTCAATCAGATGCCTGGTCTGAGAGTTATTGGCTTTTTCGTTCCAGGGGCCCGGTTGGTTTTTAAGGCAAAACCAACCTGACCGGACTCCACCTGCATCCAAACCTTGGGCGGAGTATGCCAAAAGATCCGTCTCACTTAGAGGAATTCAACGAATTCGACGGCACGTCGATTGGACGTCTGTAGCTCAAGATATGAGTGTTTCCGCTCCGAAGGCCCGGTTGGTTTCGTGTACGAACCAACCCGGCCGAACTCAAAGTATTCAGAAACCTTGAGTGCAATACACCAAAACGACCGTCTCGATCCAAGGATTGCGTTTCCACTAACGGCGAGTCGTTTGGAGGCTCGTAGCTCAAGTTATGGGCATTTGACCGAAACGATCTGAAGATGGGGGGTCCGGGCTCGGGCCGACCCAGCCCGACCCCCCTGGGTCGGCCAAACCGGGTCGACCCGGTCCGGACCCGGTCTGGCCCGGCCAGGGCGCGGCCCGGCCGGTCGGACCGACCTGTCTCGGCCAGCCCGGCCCGGCTCGGCCGAGCGGCTGAGCGACGCGGGGGGAGCCCCCGCCCCCGCGTGACACCCCCGCGGCACCCGCGGGGTGTCACCCTGGACGACTCGAGCGACGCAGGGGGGGGGGGGGAGCCGCCGCCCCCGCGTGACACCCCCGAGGCACCCGCGGGGTGTCGCCCTGGAGAGCCGAGCGACGCGGGGGGGAGCCGCCGCCCCCGTGTGACACCCCCGTGACACCCGCGGGGTGTCGCCCTAGACAGCCGACCGACGCGGGGGGGGGGGGGGGGGGGAGCCGCCGCCCCCGACTGACACCCCCGCGGCACTTGTGGGGTGTCGCCCTGGACAGCCGGTGGCGCGCCGGGGCGCCGCCACCTCCGGCCGTCGGTGGCTTCCGCGGGCCACCGGAGTCGCTCCGGTGGTCCGTTTTCCTTCCCGCCCGTGCTGTTGTTCCTCCCGAGACTCGTTCTTCACTGCAGAACCATCAAACTTCCGTTGCGGCACGTTCCGTCGTCGCCCGTCAAATCCGCACAACAACGAAGAATGGCCGAGGGTTGTCGGGCCATGTTCGTTTGGCCCGCACCCTCCGCGTTAGATAAAAACAACGGAGGATTTATTAAACACATGAACACATATCCGAAAACTATTTTAATGAAACAAAATTGTTTAGTGAATCGGGTTCTTCATTTTGAACGGAAACAACACGGGAATAAAAACATCCAAACAAAAATCCCTACCTCGTAGTCATCGTCGCACGCACGTTCTTCGCAGATTTGTTCGTCGCGGAAGGAGGGGATCGTCGCGTCGTCGCGGAAGGGCGCCGCGTCGTCGTGGAATCCGGCGTTGAGTCAGCGAACTCAACGGACAAAGAAACAACAGATTTAATTTAATTATATAAAATTAAATCCGTGTTTTGTTAAAGAAAAACACAAGGGAGATTTAAGAGAATCCCGAAGTCTCTTACCTCAAACAGCTGATCGAAGATTTCGTTGCGGAGGAAGAGACGTCATAGAAGAACGTTGCAGGAAAGGAACGTCGGCGTCGCGGAACACGGCGTCGCGTTGTCGACTTCCGCGGGTTCGGCGTTCTTCATCGGAGGTCGGCATTCTTCACGTTCATCGCGTTCTTCACAAAGGAGGATGAAGGCTCAAGAACTCTGACAAAACCTCTCAACGAGTAATCCTCCAAAAGACTTGTTGGTCTTATTTTATTAATACGCCAACAAACGAAAAAAAGGTAAGTAACGACCCATCAATTCGTAAATTAATTCAACGAAAGAAACCGCCCATTTAATTTACAAAATAAACCACCCAATTAAATGGTGCATTAAGGATTTAAGAAAACGCGTCAGTTGACTTTCATAATAACAGGTTTTCGCGGGTGCGTTACTTAGCAGAAAGAAACGGCGGGGCTCGTGCGGGCCCCACCTCAAAAATATCCTACCAAGAGGGTAGGATATTTCTGGATAGCACCCTATCCGTTTCAACTCAGTTTAAGTGGCTTTCAAGTGGCTTCAAGTGGCTTAAGTGAAATAAAATAAAGTTTGTCGAACAAAATATTTTATTTCTTAACTTTAAGCCTGAAAATTAAAAACCACACCCGAGCAAATGAAACTCCGGAAGAGGCGTTTCTAAGAAAATACCGGCGCTGCGATTTCATCGGTGCCCTCAGAATTCGATTCCGGGCACCGGTTCAAAAGTTAGAAAAACCCGCTCATCCGTTCACTGAACGTACCAGATCCAAACTTCGGAAAATGATTCCGGGCACACCAGGCCTCGGAATCAGGTGCCGTCAGAAACTGTGCTCTTGTAAAATTTCAAAGAAAATTAAGAAAAAAATTTCCTTGAAATTTACGGGTCTTTACATTACTCCCACCTCAGTACATTACGTTCCCATAAAGATACATCATAAACTAGGGAAACAAATGTGGGTACTGAGCACGAATCTTAGCCTCCCGCTCCCATGTGCTCTCCTGGAGGTTTCCGTGCTGCCATCTGATGCACACAAGAGGAATCGATCACCGACGTAGGACCCGCTCCTGTCGATCCTCTATCTCCAACGGGACCTCCACAAAAGTCGCCCCATCATCCACATCTAGCTCCCCATAGTCAATGATGTGTGTCAGGTCGTGCACATATCTCCTCAGATGAGATACGTGGAAGACGTCGTGCACCCGGTGCAACTGAGGTGGCAGAGCCAGGCGATAAGCCACCCCGCCAATCCTGCTGAGGACCTGGAAAGGTCCGATGAAGCGTGGAGACAACTTGCCGCCTCGACCAAATCTCCGTAAACCACGTCGAGGTGAGACCCGCAAGAAGACATGGTCGCCATCCTCAAACTCTAGTGGCCTCCGCCTCCTGTCAGCATATGACTTCTGCCGGCTTTGAGCTGTCCTCATCCGCTCCTGGATGACCTGGACCTTCTCCGTCATGGCCCGAACCATCTCTGGTCCCACAAGTGCTGACTCCCCAGGGTATGTCCAGCACAAAGGAGATCTACAAGGCCTGCCGTACAACGCCTCGTATGGTGCCATCCCGATGGTGGAGTGGTAGCTGTTGTTGTACGCGAACTCCACCAAGGGTAGGTGGTCCTTCCAACTGCGACCAAAGTCAAGGACACATGTGCGGAGCATGTCCTCAAGAGTCTGAATGGTCCTCTCCATCTGACCATCCGTCTAAAGGTGAAAGGCAGTGCTCAGACGTAGCCGCGTCCCGAACACCTCCTGCAACCCCTTCCAAAGCCGGGATGTAAAACGAGCGTCCCGATCGGAGACGATAGTCGATGGCACACCGTGAATCTGTACAATCTCCTGAACGTAGAGACGCCCCAAGCTCTCCACTGAGCCCTGCTCTCTGATGGGTGAGAAGTGTGCCGACTTGGTGAGTCGGTCAACAATCACCCAAATAGAGTCGTGACCTCTGGAAGTGCGTGGAAGTCCAGTCACGAAGTCCATAGATATCCCGTCCCACTTCCACTTTGGGACCTCTAAGGGTTGTACCAAGCCTGCTGGAACCTGGTGCTCTGCCTTCACCTACTGGCAGGTGAGGCATCGTGAAACGAACTCTGCCACAACCTTCTTCATGCCCGGCCACCAGTGCTGTCGTCTGAGATCCTGGTACATCTTCGCCACTCCAGGATGTACCGCCAAAGGAGAAGTGTGAATCTCTCTTAGCACCTCCTCTAGTAAAGAAACTGGTACCAAGCTATGTCCTCTGAAAAGGATGTCGTGCTCTGCTCCAAAGGAGAAGCCATCAGGTGCCTGTCCCGAGGATATCTGTGCACGCCGCGTCTCACAGTCAGCATCCTCACACTGTGCCTCTCTGACTCGCTGCAGTAGTGGAGGGGTGACTGTGAGAGACTGAAGGAAGGCTGATCCATCTCTATCTATGAAGGATATCTGCAAAGTGGCTAGCTGCTCTGTCGCCTCCTCAAGTAGTTGGATGCCCGTCCTCTTGATGAGGGCATCGGCTACCACGTTCCCCTTCCTAGGAGTGTAGACTATCTCAAAGTCATAGTCCTGGAGGAACTCGAGCCATCACCGCTATCTCAGGTTCAGGTCCTTCTACGAGAAGATGTACCTGAGACTCTGGTGGTCAGAAAAGACTGTAAAGCGCTCGCCCATCAGATAGTACCGCCATGTCTCCAGAGCGAAGACCACTGCTGCTAACTCTAGGTCATGGGTAGCATAGTTCTGCTCATGCGGCCTCAACTGACGTGATCCATAGGCAATCACGGCCCACTCCTGCATCAGGACACACCCGAGTCCGGTCCCTGATGCATCGCAGTAGACTACGTATCCAAATCCCTCCTCAGGAAACCTCAAGATAGGTGCGCTGGTCAATCTTTGTCTCAGCTCCTAGAAGCTTAGCTGACATCTGTCTGACCACACGAAGGGTTTCCCCTTCTTCGTCAAAGCTGAGAGTGGCGCCGCAACTCTGGAGAAGTCCGGCACAAATCTCCGATAGTATCCGGCTAGACCCAAGAAACTCCGCACCTCCGTCACGCTCCTGGGTGGCTCCCAAGCTAGCACTGCCTCGATCTTCACGGGATCCACAGTAACTCCCGCCTCAGAAATGACGTGCCCCAAGAAGTGGACCTCACGTAACTAGAACTGGCACTTCGAGAGTTTTCCATAAATCTGGTGCTCTCGGAGTGTGTCTAGTACAACCCGCAAGTGGTAGGCATGCTCCTCCTCGGTGGTCAAGTACACCAAAATGTCATCGATGAAGACCACGACAAATCGATCGAGGTACGGCTGGAAGATCCTGCTCATGTGGCTCATGAACACTGCTGGAGAATTGGTTATGCCGTAAGGCATAACCAATAACTCATAGTGGCCATACCGGCACCTGAAGGCCGTCTTCTACACGTCCTCGTCTCGAACCTTGAGCTGATGATAGCCTGACCTGAGGTCTATCTTCGAGAACCACCGTGCTCCCTTGAGCTGATCGAAGAGGTCATCAATCCTCGGTAGCGGATACTTGTTCCTCACTATCACCTGGTTCAGGCGACGATAGTCGACACACAGTCTCAAGCTCCCGTCCGCCTTCTTGGCGAACAAAATCAGGGAAGCCAAGGGTGAAACACTGGGTCGGATGAACCCCTTGCCCTGCAAGTCCTCCAACTGTACCCGTAGCTCTCGAAGCTCGGAAGGGGCCATCCGATACGCTAGAGTGGATATCGGGGCTGTACCGAGGTATAGATCAATATAAAAGTCTACCTCTCTGTGAGGAGGTAGCCCTGGAACGTCGTCAGGAAAGACGTCCGCGTACTGATCCACCACTGCAGGAAAACTAGGACTCCGCACGTCAACTTCTCTAAGGATGAGGCTAGCCAACTGATGAGTGATGGGCTGTCCTCTCCTCTGCGTGAGTCCATCCTGTGCTGATAAGGCTCCCTTCTCGCCGGTGATGGTGAACCTGCTCCCGTCGGTGCGTACACATCGCACCTTGTGCCTAATGCAGTCAATCTATGCATGGACCGTAGATAACCAATCCATGCCCAAGATAACGTCGTAAGGCCTCGACGCCACTACAAGAAGATCTTAGCCGAAGCTCTCGCCTCATAGAGTAAGCTCACACTACTGGCACCAGTGCATAATCGTTGAGTCTGCTCCTGTAGGAGTCTCTAGCCGTAAAGATCGAGCCAACGACTCTGTCGGAATCTCCGAGCTCCGAACAAGGGCAGCGACTATGAAAGAGTGACTCAATCCTGTGTCTATAAGAACTGCAGCAAGGGTGGAATAGACACAGATCGTACCTCGAATCATCTCTGGCGCGCCGTGGTCGTAGGCCTCCACTGCCTGGAGCTATGCCTGTCTCTGCCTGCCAGCTCCCTGTGGTCGGGGCGGGCCTCCTCGTGGTGGTGGTGGTAGAGCCTCAAAGCGTCACCCACCACCTGCTGCTCGGCCAACTCCTCTGCCTCGTCCGCCTCCTCCC
Organism: Viscum album; assembly: GCA_963277665.1. Lineage (NCBI taxonomy): Eukaryota > Viridiplantae > Streptophyta > Magnoliopsida > Santalales > Viscaceae > Viscum > Viscum album. Next base: position 828,463,225 of record OY728129.1, read on the forward strand.
TGCGGACCGCTACGGTTGACCCTCTGCATCTGCCTGGGTGGCCCCTCCACCGTCTGCTGCTCCTCGGTACGGCGGGTCGGGCAGTCACGAGCCATGTGGCCCTGCCCGCCGCACGCGTAGCACTGCCTGCCTCTCGGAAGACTTGCTCCGTGCTGTGTGCCCCGCACTGCTGAGCCAGTGTCCTGAGGTCGTCTTCCGGAAGGTCTGGTCTACCTAGAACCCTGAGTCATCCGTCAGCTACCAGCTGCCGAAGACTCTACTACCTGCCGCCCTGCGGTAGGTCTCGCTGTGGACTCAGCCAGAAAGATCTCGATCAGAAGGGCTCGCTCTAGCACTGCAGCCTGGGTCGGGATGCTGAGGGAGATCAGCGATGCCCGGATCTCGTGTCTCAATCCCTGATCGAAGGTCCGGGCCCGGAAGAAGGGGTCCGGTACCATGTCTGTCGAGTAGTGAGAAAGGGGTGAACCACGCCGTGTACTGGGCGACCGTCAAGCTGCCCTGCCGCAACTGAAGAAGCTCTTGAATGCGCACAGCACGGAGGGTGGCCGGGACGAACTCTGAGTGGAAGAGGCTCTCGAAGTCCGTCTAGAGAAGAGAGGCCTCATCGTGCACCTGGAGCATCAGGCTCCACCATCGTCCTGCTGCTACGTGCAGTAGGCTCGCCGCGAGGATCACCATGAGGTCTGCTGGTATCCTCACTAGCCTGAAAACTGGAACGACCGCCTCCAGCCAGTCGTCGGCTGCCTGGGGGTCCGTCTCCCCATGAAACCTGGGTGGTCGCTGGCGCTGTAACTCGTGCAGAGCTCCGAGGCATCGTGCATCGTCAGCGGTCGGTGCTGGAAGCATCGGGGGCTCGGCGGGTTAAGGTACCGCCGGTGCCTCTGCTGTCAATGTGCCCTGTACTGAGGCCTCGTCGCTCGGCAGGCTGTCGTCACGCTCTACTCTCGGAACCCTAGCTGGCTGCTATCGTCGGGCCATCCTGAAAAGAAAACAAGTGCGCCACGGTCAGAACAGTATACCTGATGAGCTGACACAAGTAATCACAAAGACAACTTGAAACACACATGCAATCAATGTTTTCGTGCATTAAGTCGGAAATCAGAAGTCAGGGTCCTGGTGTATGGATACGTCGGCTGCCGCACCAACACTGGACTCCCTGGACTGATAACCACACCCAATACGCTAAACACTATTGCTTCACATAGAAGAAATATCAGAGTCTGTGGTAGAACCGACCACCTCTGATACCAATTTGTCACGACCCGTCCTCGGGGCCCGTGCCGTGACTACCCCAAGCCCGCCTTCCATAGGCCAGGGGCTGGCGACTAGCACCAATGCGTAAATCCCAACAAAAAGGGAAGGAATTGCCTTTGAAAAGTAAACAAGCACCACAGAGTAAGCAAGCGGAAAAGTAAACACTAAGTAAAACTGTAACAAGCTGTGCTGAAAGTAAAAGGGGCCGGAAATACAAGCCCAACTGTAAAGGACAACTGAAAGGGAAAAACAAGAACTGAAAAGAAAAGCCGCAACGTCGAGCCGTCCTCTGGAAGTCCCACCTGAAGGGTGGGTACAGATAGCCTCCACTGCTCCTCGGGTCCACCTGACCGCTCCGAGTACGTCCCGCCTAGTGGTCCTCCTCCAGGTACCGTCCTGCTCCGCATGCCTCCACCACGATCAGCGTTGTCCGTCGTCTGCAGCCAACACAACGTAGTGCGGGCAAATCCCGTGCAGGGGGTGAGTATAAGATACTCAGTAGGGACCCTGAGACCCCCGAAGGTCTCCCGAAATCCACAAAGGATAATCCACAAAGGAAAGATACAATCACGAAGTAACATCTGACACAGCTTAGGTATATGCCCATACATATACCTAAGTCATCAATTCCCGTTCGGCTCCAGCGTCCGAGCCCAAGAACAACCTAGTCCACACAGGAAATCAAACGTATACCCACACAGGATAGCACAACACAATCTACAAAGGAGAATAAACAGTAAATCCACACAGGATAGCTCAACACAATCCACAAAGGAGAGTAAACAGGATTCAGCTCACACAAGTATACTTTTTCGGATGATGATAAAGATGATCACTGATCCATCTAAGTCGTCGGACCCACAAAGGATTGATAGTTACTAACCCCCGCAAAGACCCACACAGGATCAGGCCCACACAGGACCTGTAGGCACTGGCTCACACAGAACCGCTGAGCGCTGACCCACACAGGATCAGACCCACACAGGATCGGCCCACACAGGACCTATAGCATTGATCCACGTAGGATCGCTGAGTACAGTAGTCGTCGCAGTCCACTGAGGATCTCTGCACTGTCATCGTCACAGTCCACTGAGGATCTCTGAACGGTCGTCGCTGTCGAAGTAGCATTCGCAGCCAGCTCTAGGGTTCCCGCACACAACAAGCTCATTCGGGATAGTCCGCTCCACGAGCCAACAGGCTGATACATCAACTGACACAATGTCCGAATTTGATGTATCCAAAAGTTCTGTATCGTCAACAGGAACTCAACGTCGCAGACGTCGCGTCAATCGGACGCCCGGTCTGAGAGTTATTGGCTTTTTCGTTCCAGGGGCCCGGTTGGTTTTTAAGGCAAAACCAACCCGATTGGACTCCACCTGTGTCCAAATCTTGGGCAGAGTATGCCAAAAGATCCGTCTCACTTAGAGGAATTCAACGAATTCGACGGCACGTCGATCGGACGTCCGTAGCTCAAGATATGAGCGTTTCCGCTCCGAAGGCCCGGTTGGTTTCGTGTACGAACCAAACCTGCCAAACTCAAAGTATTCCTAAACCTTAAGTGCGATATACCAAAACGACCGTCTCGATCCAAGGATCGCGTTGCCACTGACGGAAAGTCGTTTGGAGGCTCGTAGCTCCTGTTACGGGCATTTGAGTGAAACGGTCCAAAGATGGGGGGGGGGGGGGGGGTCCGGGCCCGGGCCGACCCCCCCTGGGTCGGCCAAACCGCGTCGACCCGGTCCGGACCCGGTCCGGCCCGGCCAGGGCGCGGCCCGGCCAGTCGGACCGGCCTGGCTCGGCCAGCCCGGCCCAGTTCGGCCGAGCGACGCGGGGGGTGGGGGGGGGGGGGGGGGGAGCCGCCGCCCCCGCGTGACACCCCCGCGACACCCGCGGGGTGTCGCCCTGGACGACCCGAGCGACGCGGGGGGGAGCCGCCGCCCCCGCGTGACACCCCCGCGACACCCACGGGGTGTCGCCCTGGACAGCCGAGCGACGCGGGGGGGGGGGGGGGGGAGCCGCCGCCCCCGCGTGACACCCCCACAGCACCCGCGGGGTGTCTCCCTGGACAGCCGGCGGCGCGTCGGGGCGCCGCCGCCTCCGGCCGCCGGCGGCTTCCGAGGGCCACCAGAGTCGCTCCGGTGGTCCGTTTTCCTTCCTGCCTGCGCCGTTGTTCCTCCCGGGACTCGTTCTTCACTGTGGAACCATCAAACTTCCGTTGCGGCACGTTCCGTCATCGCCTGTCAAATCCGCACAACAATGAAGAACGACAGGGGGTTGTCAGGCCGTGTTCGTTTGGCCCGCACCCTCCACATTAGATAAAAACAACGGAGTATTTATTCAACACATGAACACATATCCGAAAACAATTTTAATGAAACAAATTTTTTTAGTGAATCGGGTTCTTCATTTTAAACGGAAACAACACGGGAATAAAAACATCCAAACAAAAATTCCTACCTCGTAGTCGTCGTCGCACGCACGTTCTTCGCGGATTTGTTCGTCGCGGAAGGAGGGGATCATCGCGTCATCGCAGAAGGGCGTCGCGTCGTCGCAGAATCCGGCGTTGAGTCGACGAACTCAACAGACCAAGAAACAACAGATTTAATTTAATTATATAAAATTAAATCTGTGTTTTGTTAAAAAAAACACAAGGGAGATTTAAGAGAATCCTAAAGTCTCTTACCTCAAACAGCTGATCAAAGATTTCGTTGCGGAGGAAGAGACGTCGCAGAAGAACGTTGCAGGAAAGGAACGTCGACGTCGCGGAACACGGCGTCGCGTCGTCGACTTTCGCGGGTTTGGCGTTCTTCATTGAAGGCTGGCGTTCTTCGCGTTCTTTGTGTTCTTCGCGAAGGAGGATGAAGGCTCAAGAACTCTGACAAAACCTCTCAACGAGTAATCCTCCAAAAGACTTGTTGGTCTTATTTTATTAATACGCCAAAAAATAAAAAAAGGTAAGTAACGACCCATCAATTCGTTGAATATATTCAACAAAAGAAACCGCCCATTTAATTTACGAAATAAACCGCCCAATTAAATGGTGCATTAAGGATTTAAGAAAACGCGTCAGTTGACTTTCATAATGACGGGTTTTCGCGGGTGCGTTACTTAGCGGAAAGAAACGGCGGGGCTCGTGTGGGCCCCACCTCACAAATATCCTACCAAGAGGGTAGGATATTTCTGGATAGCACCCTATCCGTTTCAACTCAGTTTAAGTGGCTTTCAAGTGGCTTAAAGTGGCTTAAGTGAAATAAAATAAAGTTTGTCGAACAAAATATTTTATTTCATAACTTTAAGCCTGAAAATTACAAACCACACCCGAGAAAACGCAACTCCAGAAGAGGCGTTTGTAAGCAAATACCGGCGCTGCGATTTCATCGGTGCCCTCAGAATTCGATTCCGGGCACCGGTTCAAAAGTTAGAAAAACCCGCTAATCCGTTCACTGAACGTACCCGAGCCAAACTTCGGAAAATGATTCCGGGCACACCCGGCCTCAGAATCAGGTGTCGTCAGAAACTGCACTCTTGTAAAATTCCAAAGAAAATTAAGAAAAAAATTTCTATGAAATTTACGGGTCTTTACATCCTAAATTTGAATCTATAAACAAAAAACAACACCACCTTTTCAAATTTAGTACAAAAAAAACAATCGAACCAACAACATTCAATGATGAAAAAAAACTATAACTAAGTAATGAATTTTTAATAAATTAATATAAATGAAGGATGTAGATATAGATAAGATATTTATTTTGATTATATAGTATATTAAAGGATTTTTTTTGAATTTAGGAATTAAGGTATGTGTTTCCACATATCAATTTTGATTTATTGAAATATGATTTGTATCCACCATTTGTTTCCTTTGTGTTGTGTATACATTTAAATGGAACTATGTTCATCATATTCTAAATGAATTTTATAGATTTATGAGTCCATATCAATATCCTTACCTCATATTCATTGAACACATTATTTACCAAAACCACTATAAAATTCAAACTTCTTCATAGTGACAAAACTATCTTAAAGTTTTGTTAAAGTAAATGTGTGTGTAGTTTCCTAGTTATTACATCCCTGTTTGGATATTGGAAAGTGGATAAAAATATGGGATAAATAAAATTTGGGGTAATAATCATAAAAATTATGGTTTTATTATTACCTCTATCTTCACTTGATGCATGATCAGTGTGCCTAAGACTACACACCTCGATAGAAACTCCCAGAGGATATAATTTGGATAATTTAGATGCTCTAACAAACTATAATGAGATATTTAATATCATTTATATGGTCTTATACCATTACATACTATTAAATTTAATTACTATATTTTATTTATAACCTAATAATTTGAGAGTACCATTTTCCACTACCTTAAATTTATTTCTTAAATAAGGTTACTTTCCATTGCATTGAAAATGTTTTTATGGTTGGATATTAAGCTATTGAGCCACAATATTCCATTGAAAATAGAAACATTGATAATCCAAATTTCTACTATTTTGTTAGGGATAACTATTGATTACTCAGTCACAATTATAGAATAGGTTTCTAAGAGAACATTAAGATATGTATTTTTTAATCATACACATTATTTTGGTAGATGGGTTATGATTATGTTATCATTTTTTCTAGCATGGAGAAGAATATTTAAATTTCATATGTTTTCATTCCAAAATAGATGTCTATGAAGGAAATTTTATTATACATGGTTTTATAATTCATATCTTTCATATGGTGAATGTATTAGACTTAAATGAGTGATGGGTGGGCCCATGATTATATAGACCCTCAATGCATTGGTTTGTCTCATGATACATAAGGTATGGGTATTTTTTATATGCCTAACCAATGAAAACACGATTCCTTAGTTATAGAATTGATAGAAATAATTATGTCTTGGTTATGACCTAGATAGTAAGAATAATTTATTAACTGAGGCCTTGATCGTATAGATGATTATATTTGACATTATGCATTTCATCACCACAAATATAGTTATTATTATCTTTGTCATTATTTTAATTACTATGCTACCCATGGAAATTATTTATGTTCTATATAATGATCATATAGAATATTTATTGATTATTCACTCTACCAAAAATTTTATTCCTGTTATGATATCTTATACTGTACTTATACCCTTACTAAGCATTTGAACTCACTCTCTATTTTATTTCCATCCCCAGGGTACCAAGAAGTAATCTATGAATAATTTCATGGATTAAATAAAAGGAATAAGAAAGTTTCAAGAAGTTTTTATGATATATTTTGATGTTCCAATGTAATACAGAAATTATATATGTATCTAGACTCCTAGGACTTCTAAATTGTTAATTTTATTGTGATGTGATCCCATTTATATTATACCAATGTAATAAAGAACCCACAAAATCTAGGTTACTAGTACCAAGGAGTTAAAATTATCATCAAAGTAATTTAGTTAGTAACATTTGGAATTAGATTTTATAAGTACATATATATCAAAATCATTATGATAAACCCTTAATATGCCCAAGAAAGTTTACTTGATTTTTGATTTTTATGGCTCAATATTCATAAATTTATTATCTAATTAAATATATTCCATTATTTAGAGATAAAAACTAATAGATGGAATGGAAATCATATTATCACTCATAATTAATTAATTTATTTCCTCATGGATAAATTAAACATATATGGTGTTGGAACTAAGAAAATTATGGCTATATTAGGGCGATTGACTTAGATTATGTCAAATAACCTTGCACTTATGGAGAAACCTACTAATCCACAAAATGGTGCCATAATGTTGGACTATATAATATGATAAAAACCTCCATCATAAAATGAGACCACCAATACATTATTATTTGAATAATGGATCAAGTCCCTACAGATGATATTCCTCTCCTTGGGAAGTAATCAAAGGAAGAATGTTTCCATGGAAGTTTATCATCTAAATGGAGATAATTATCAATGATGGTCATAGATTTAAAACACTAATGGGGATGGGGATATTCAAAACATATAATATAAGACTTGTAAGGTGATATTCACTGAGAAATAATTACCTTGAGATAAATGAGAATATATGGAAATGAAATTCTTTAATTTTAAGTATAAGGAAGAGGAGAGTGTTTTTGAGTATGAGGATAATTTTTTAAGATTTTATAGGCATGGAATGTACTATATATATAAATTAGAAAGTAAGATCAATATTTTATTTTATGGTCTAAATAAATTCCTTTGAAAATAGATAGTCTCTCAAACTTTTTCATCATACAATAATATATAATCAAGTTCTATAATACAATAAAAGAATTACTCAAGTCTTACATTTTCAATGGAAGTCAAGATAAAAAGAGGATTACTAAGAACCGTATACAAATAAATGTGGAAATAAAGAATAAATGAATGGCGTGAAATCCAAAATTTGATAATCAGGAAATTAAGCACTCTTGTACATGTTTAAAGGGATGGATAGTTTGTTACAAATGTGGATATAAGAGACATCTAGCTCATTAATGCAAGATAAATAAAGTTTCCACTAATAGTTAGTGCTTAAATTATAAATATGTGAGGAATTACTTGAACAAATTCTACAATAATCAAGGTAATTCAACCAATAATAGGTTTGGGGGAAATACCAAGCTTATGCGATTAACATATAAAAATTTGAAGTTACCAAAGATGTGATTTCATGTAATTTTCTCATAAACACCAAAATAGCTAATATTTTTTTGATTATTGATATTTTCAAACTTTTATATATTCATTATTTTATAATAATATTAAAACATTACCTATCACCCTAAAAAATGAGTTTTCAATAAAGAAACCCAATGAAAATATTATTACAGTGAGGGTATGTTAGTTAGTCCCCATTATGATGCATATATATACCCAAATTTAAAACTTTTTTATCATACCAATAGTTAAATTTGACATAATATTGGGGTTGGATTATATTTTTATGTATGATAGAATGTTTTATTTCCAAGAGAGGGAGATTATGATTCATGATGGAGGAATGGAGTTATTCATATTTAGAGGTGATGCCTCATTATCTGAGTCTTACTTGGATCCACCTCCAGTATCCCACCTTAATGAAATCCTTGGAGAATAAAAGTAGATGGAAACTATGGCTGGAAAGGAAAAATTAATAATGTAGTATTTAACTATTTTTAATGAATAAATTGACATGTTTCCTAATGAATTACCTAGTCACATGCTTGATAATGAAGTATAGTTTTCTACTGATCTCACATGAGAAGAAAAATCCATAAGGGGTTCTTTTTTCCTATTGTTTCACCATGGGGATCCTATAATCCGTTTATTAATAAGAAGGATGGGTATTTGAGGTTTTGTTTCAATTATAGGGAGATAAATTCCATCACTTTAAAGAATAAGTATCCTCTACCACACATTTATGACTTATTTGATAAACTCTAGATAGATTAATATTTTTCCATTATTTATCTTTTCTCTTCTTATCATTAATTAAGGGTGAAGAAGGATGATATATCAATGATGACATTTAATATGAGGTATGGACATTATGAGTTTATATTAACTCACTTTTTATTTAAAAATTCACCCTTTATGTTTATAGATATGACGAACATAGTATTAAATTATTATCCTGATGATTATATAGTAGAATTCATTAATTTATAATGATATACTATTAAAGCTATTGCGAGCATGAGAATCATTTGTGAATCATTCTTGAGACTCTTATTGAAAAATAATTATACGATAAATTCATTAAATGAGAATGTTAGTTATAATGAATTTTATTTCTTAGAAATACTTTCTCTAAGGATGAAATATCTATTGATCCTTTAAAGATGATGGTAGTCAAGTAATAAACCACACCGAAGAATATAATTGATATATATATATTCCTTGGATTAATAGGTTACTATCAATTATTTGTTCAAAATTATTACCAATTATCCAACCTATTACCTAATTTGGAATATATAGGGATAAAAATCACATGAACATAGTAACATGAAGAATTTTTTGGGTATCTAAATAAGTGATTGGATAAAGAACTAATATTGTCTCTACCATTATAAAATAAAAGATTTGTAATATATAATGATTAAACAAAAAAAGTAATGGGTTGTGTCCTTATAAAAAATGATAGATTGGTTGCTTATAAATTAAAATAATTGATTATATATGAATATAACTATCAAAATCATTATCATGAGCTAGAAGATGTAATATTTTTCCTAAAGATATGGATACACTACCTTAATGGTGATTTATGTGATACATATATGGATAAAAAACGTTTTAAATACACTTTTCACAAACTGATCCCAATATGTGACAAACGAGATGGTTATAAATACTTAAGGACTGTGATTTATCAATATAATACCACCCTAGGAAATTAAAAAGGTGGTTTATGCCTTAAGTAGGAAATATCATTGAATTTTAACCGCAATGATGATAGATAAAAATCCTATATTAATAGAGGTAGTAAAGTTGGATATGGAATAATTAAGGAATGGAAAACTTCAATGATTTTACAAATGATTTCCAAACCATATTTAATAAAGAATATAGAGAAGTTACCATATAAACATGATGGTTTAGAAAAGATAATTAAATCCATAAATTATGGTAGATTAATAGAATCTTCTTATAAAGATAGTGTGTTAAATTTTGGGAAGAGACTAAGTGTTATATCTATACCTGATACAAAAATGGAAATACTAGATGAAGAACATAGCTCAAATTTCTCTATAAATAATGTTAGAAAAAATTCATACACATAAATAATAGAAAATTTATAGTGGGATGGCATGAGGTGGAAAATTGCAGACTTTATGATGAGATGATTGGTATGCCCGTAGGTAAATCCAAAAAGAAAATATCTTAAAGGATTTATGCAAGCACTCACTATTGAAATGTGGAAGTGTGAAAATATTTAATGTAATTTTTAAATGTAAGTATGAAGATACTTAAAAGTAATAATGATATATGATTTATTATGGACTGACATTACAAATCTATACTTTTCATAAAAATAAGGGAGGACTTAACACTTGAGAATCTTGCATGAATCTATATCAATGAAGTAGTAAGACTTCATAGTGCACATCTATCAAATGCATCTAATCATGACCCAAAGTTTATATAAATTTTTTAAGGATCATTCTAGAGGATATAAACATTAAGATACATTTTTTTCATTTCCTATCACCCTAAAAATGATGGGTAGTCAGAAAATACTATTTAGACATTAGAAGACATGATAAGGTCATTCTCTATTAAATTTGAAGATACATGGGATTGATATCTACCTTATATCGATTTTTCATATAATATTATCTTCCATTAAAGTATGAAGACAATACAATATGAAGAATTGTGTGGGAAGAGATGTCATAATCCAAATTTTTGGGATATGTTTGGAGAGATGACACTATTAGGCACAGAACATGTATAGGAGATAACAAGGAAAGTAAAGACTATTCAAAATAACATTAATATGACTCAAAGTGGATATAAGAGATATACGAATAATCAATGAAAGTATCTTGAATTTAAAAAGAGGTATTTTTAAGGCATCTCCATGGAAGGGATATAGGATGTTTGGGAAGAATGAGAAATATAATCCTAGGTTCATCGGTCCTTTTGAATTTTTAGAAATAATTGGATTTTCATCCTTCTATCTCGATATTACACCCATAATTTATAAATAATATAATTTTTTATATGAATAATTATTGAGGAAGTATATTTTAGACCCAATACATTTACTCACCCCTGACGGAATACAATTGGAACATGAATTGCCTTATAATGAATAGTCTATCGAAATTATTGACAATACAGAGAAAGTGTTGCGGAATCAGAAAAAATGAATGGTGAATGTGATTTGGATAAATCACAAGTTTGAGGGGGAAATATGGGAACCAAAATAGAAAGTGACAAATAATTACCCATAGTTTTTTAACTGACATGTATCAAATTTTAAGGACGAAATTATTTATTCGGGGAGAATGTAATACTTGAGACTCAACTAGAGAAATTAAACATTATATCCTAAAAATTATAATACAATGAAACATATATAAAAATAAAAAGAATATTTATTCATGTTTATAGTTTAAATTTATAAATTCTATTATTTTATTTGATAAAAATTAATTTATTTTTGAATTCATCATAAAACAATTTGGTTAGGATAATTTTCAAGATTTTTCTACAATAATTTTTTTAGGTGAATCGTGAAAAATAATTATTTAACTAAATAGACAACATTTGTGAATATAAAAAGATGTAAGTATATATTAAATAATTAAGAAACATTTTATATGATTGAATATGTATTTAACGAGTAAAACTATACTTTTTAAAATACTATTTAGAAAACATATGTTTAACTTTTCAAAAATATAAGTTATATTTTCCAATAAAAGAAAATATTTTTCATGTTTTTTTAATTAAAATTTGTTTTATGTTTTCTTTTAAAGATACATAAATTTTACTTTGAAATAGTTTATTTTATTTAAATATAAAAATATAAATTTATCCTGCACCTAAATTTTATTATTAAAAAGACACTTTTTCTAAAAATGATGTTTTATCCGTTACATGCACTAATGTTAAAATTAAATTTTATTACATATATAAATATTATTTGATAAAATGGGTCGAATATTTATAAATATTATTTTCATATTATAAAATAATTTTTATGTTATTTTTATTCATTTAAAGTAAACTACTTAAGTTAAAATTATTTATCATGGTAAAAACAAAAAATGGTAAAAAAGAAAAATCTAAGATTTAAAGGCCTAAAACATGTCTAAAAAATATGATAAAATAAATATTAGAGAATTTATAGACCTCATACAACCAAAAAATTATTTAATTAATACTTTTTTATCCATTGAATTATTAATAGTGTCATGCCATCATTGAAAAAGTATTAGGTATTTACAAAATTTTCATTTTCTTCACTTATAAAGGGGGATCACTTCCACCACTTCATACTATACCCATAATTTCAAATTTCATTTTGAAAATATTAAATTTTTATCCTCCTAGAATCCAATACCACTTTCCTAATCCTATGGTTTCAATTATTTAGCCTAAGGCCACCATTTTAATGGATCTTTCTAAGAGAAATCTCAGGTTCTCAATGTGAGTATTTCTTACTCCTTAGTATTTTCTTCTTAATATCCCTATTAAAATTTTTTTATATTGAACACAATATAACAAAACCATTTTTATTAATATTTTAAAATTTTAATATATTAATTTATTAATCATTATTCAATCCTTTCCAACCACTAATAAAAAAACATCGATTGTGCATATATATAGACTACCACCTCTATGAAGCAATGCGATTCATTTTTCATCATTACCTCCCAGGGTTAGTAATAAGGATGGATTTCATGAATTAATATGTTTACCATGTCATAATTTTTATTATGACATTATAATTAATCATATACCTTGTCACGACCCGTCCTCGGGGCCCGTACCGTGACTACCCCAACCCCGCCATCCATAGGCCAGGGGATGACGACTACCACCAAAGGAGTAAATCCCGATAAAAAGGGAAGGCATTGCCTTTATAATTGTAAAAAAATACAACAGAGTACGTAACATTAGAAAGAAATAAGTAAAACTGAGTACCAAATTATGAGCTAAAAAGTAAATGGGCCTATATAAAAACCCAACTGTAAAGTACAATACAACTGAAAAGCTATTACAACTACAGTAAAGTAGATCAGCAACCACTGAGTTGTCCTCCCAGAATCCCACCTGAAGGGTGGGAATATATGGCCTCCTCAACACCTCAGGTCCGGCCATCCGCTCTGTGTACGTCTCGCCATGTGTTCCACCTCCGAGTACTGTCCAGCTCCAGAAGCCTCCACCTCGATCAGTGATGTCCGTCGTCTGCATCCAACACAATGTAGTGTGGGAAAAGCCCGTGCAGGGGTGAGTATATGACACTCAGTAGGGAACCTGAGACCCCTGATGGTCTCCCAGAATCCTTGAAGGATAAACCATAGAATAAAGATACAATCATGAAGTATCAAACAACTCTACTTAGGTATATACCCATAAATATACCTAAGTTATCAAGCACAGTTCAACTCCAAATCTTGAGCCCAAGCACAACCCAGTCCACATAGGAAAACAAGTTAATCACATCGATGATAATGATTGAAAGTCAAGACACATCTCACACAGGTATATATCATTTGTAAAGAGATATAGATGATCAGATGTATCCACTGATTCATCTAAGCTGTCAGACCCACGTAGGATACTAGACCAGCTAAGCTATTGGACCCACGTAGGATACTGGACTAGCTACTATGTCGGACCCATGTAGGATACTAGAAAAGAAGTCAAACTGTCAGACCCACTTAGGATACAAGTAATGTAGTCATCGCTGTCAAACCCACAGTGGATTCTAATATATTTTTCATCGTCATCGAACCCACAGAGGATTCCAATACGGTAGTCGTCGTTGTTGAACCAACGGAGGATTCCAGTATGAAAGTCGTCGCAGTCGTAGCCAGCTCCAGTGTAACGGCCCGAAATTTTGAATAAATCTTGTTTCCTAATTTCATGTGTTATTTTATTTTATTTTTATACTCAACAAAAATGTTTTATTTGATAAACATGATTATAATTAAAATGATACCATTGGGTTCTGACTGTTATATGACCATCGGTCAATATGACTGCTGTGAACAAAATGTTTTGATTATTGTCTCTAAATACAAGTAATCTTGGTTAATTATTATAGAAAGAAGATTCGATGGCCTCACCTAGTAGTATTGGACCGATCGAAGCCCATCTAACAGAACTTGGGAAGGAGGTAGCACCATTGGGCTTTGCTCTGGACCAAACCCAAGCCGAACTTCATCGTGTGAAGCTAGAACGGAATCGCCTTCGCGAGAAGTTCAAATTGATTGAAATTACTACTCGGACAATGTTGGCCGAGCCTCCCTCAGACTCTCTCACCTTAGCACACCTTACACTTAGGTCCTATGCTGGTGTGATAAGAGGCTATGTAAGGAGACCGTAACTACCTTGTGTAATCCTTTGTTTTAAATAAAAATTGGGATTTCTTCTTATGATAAAGTTTATGAATTTTCAAATGACCGGATAAATATAGTATGCATATTTTTGATGAATTTTAGAAAAAGGATATTTTAAAAATGTTTATGTAAACCTTAAATAATTAAAAATGTGTAATGATTTTCAAAAAATGGTCTTCTACAATTATGTTCAGTACAAAATTTGGAGTCTAATAAGATCAACTTGATTTTTGATGAATAGTAAATTATGAATAGTGATTTTATGATTAAGATTAGTAATACGACCAAATGGATTAGTAATCTCATTTAAAGAAAGTTTAAAAATAATGTAGGCACCTTGATTAAGTAATGTGATTCAATAAAATGGTTAAATAACAGTTTCATAAATTATTATTCAAGTATTAGTTTTTTCGGGTGAATAGTGTTTTTTTAATTAAAAATTTAATTAAAAATATTTAAAAAATTATTTTTATAAAAATGACTTTATTTTTGAACTCAGAGCATCGATATTATGTTATGGTAATTTTTGGGGATTTTTCTGAAAAAAACTAATTTTCGATGAATAGTGTTTTTATTTAAAAATTAAATTAAAATTATTTAGAAAAATATTTTTATAAAATGGAGTTCATAAATGTATTTAGAGCATCGATATTTGGTTAAGGTGAAATTTTGGGATTATTCTGAGAAAGTTGAATTTTTGATGAATAGTGAAAATATAGTTTATAAGTTACGGGTGTTTAATGACATCATTAAATGATGTATTAAGTATATATTCAATATGGTCGAATTATGAATAGTAAGATAAGGTATGAGGTGTACCAAGTGGCCAATACCATGGGAAAATACCATGGGCAAGCCCATGGTTTTGCCAAAACCACTAGTGAGGTGTCCCTTGGCCATTAATGCCTTGTCCCCTCACTTTCCCTATAAATACCCACCCTTTCCTCCTTTAGTTTTCACTCCCAACTCTCCCCCAACGAAGTTCTGGTCTCATTACCTCCCAAGGAGTCCTCCCAAGGTTCCCCCAAGCCCTCAAGGTCCCATCCTTTGAGGTTTAAGAGTTACATTTTAAGGTAAGGGATCCGACCTCTCCCTTTCATTTCAAGTAATCTCTTTTATGTCATTCCTTTTATGATAAATGTTCTTATGCTGGAGGATGTTCTTTTATACTCCTCTTACTGCCATTTTTATTTTCACATAATTATAGATCCCCTCTTACTCTCATTATTTCGTTTTATGAAGTTTTAAGTGGCGCCGTTAGGCTGCCGAAATCTTTGTAACGGATTATTTCTCCCTTCTCATTTTTCAAGATCTATTTTCATGTAAAGTATTTCAAGTTCCTTTTTGTTATGTTGGGGTATGATCTCTATATCTATCATACTGGAATCTTATGTTCATATGATGAGAGACCCCAGTTGATCTCTTCAATTCAGTATTTTGAAGTTTTAAGTGGCGCCGTTAGGCTGCCGAAAATTTTAGGGGATTCTTTCACCCTTCTCATTCTTTTCAAAGTTCTACATTCATGTCAAGTATTTCAAGTTCCTTTTTATTTATGTTGGGGAATTGTCTCTATATCTATAATACTGAACTCTTATGTTCACATGATTAGAGACCCTATTTGATCTTTTCAAATCATTTTTGTTGAAGTTTAAGTAACGCCGTTAGGCTGCCGAACTTTCATAAGAGAAATCTAATTTTTGTCTTCCTTCCATGTTTTTCATTTCAAATGGTATTTCCTTGAAATTTCATTACCATGAACATGTATCCTTCTTATTATTTCCATCTACTGTTTTATGGGTCATTTATGAATGTTTGACCCATTTTCCCCCTCTTTTTAATGTCTTCTAAAACCTCGTAACATAGCCGTTATGGTGCAGAATTTCCGTCTCAAAATGTCTCTCTCTTTTTCTAAAGTTCTTTTATATTATTAAGTGAATACTCAAAGCTATTTCTTCTAAAGGGGTATTCACATATATACCAAAATGTTTTATTTTAAATTCTGGGATTTACATACATGAGACCCACTTTCCCCTTTTCATGGGTTTAAAGTAACGTAAAGATCATGTCTTTAAAGCAGTTTTTAAAACGTTATGATTATGAAATGAAACCCATTTATTTTATGCTATATGGGTTATTTATGAAATGTTTGATGATGATATATGTGGCTCACATGATGATAAAGGCAAATTTAAGGGTGCGCCCTGATAGCGCTCCAATGCATTGGGTAAAGACTTAATCTCTAGAGATGACCATTTTAACGACGCCTTGGTGAATAACCATGGTAATTTTTAACGACACCTTGGGGATAGACCTTAGTGAAATGAAACGATTGTCAATATTAAATGTTGCAGCCACATCTTCAAGTTATGAAAAATGTTACTTTTATTATGATATATCTCATGATTTCTTTCTCATGCCTTAAATTTCTTTTCATGACCTTATTGAAGTATCTCAAGTTCACATGTAAAATGTTTCGCTTGTTTTCCTTACTGGGCCTTGTGCTCACCCTTTCCTTTAATGTATGTCCCTAGGTTCTGAGATGCAGAAATGAACCTAGGATGAACATAAGGAGAAGCCTTTCAAGTGTTTAAGAAGAATGTTTTTTTTGTTGTTTCATGTTTTAAGTTTTTGGTTTCCAAGACACTAAACCTTAAAGATCCTCAATTTTGTAAAATGTAAATGAAAGTTTATGTGATAAAAAGGCGGGATGCTATAGTTGGTATCAAAGGATGGTTTAGTTATTTGTGGAAATTAGGATATGAAAACTCTAAGAAGAATCCTATAGAAAAGTTAAAATATAGGAAATCTTCCTGGTATTTTGGTGAGTATTGAGTAAGGGGTTGCCAAGAAAATACATCCCTGTCTGGATACGAGCAGGTAGAGGTGGCTCTGGAACAGATGTACATAGGGGTAAAACCCGAAAACACCGCTTTGAGCTAGACTCGAACGGGAACTGGTACACGACAACGGGCCTTGCTGCACTCTTGGTTACGACACTCCCGGGGGATATGCTTTGGTAAATTCATAAGCTTAGTATGAACCATTATTAAAGGAACAAAGATAAAATAAAATGAAGATTCACATAAGAATATATGATCATGGATAACCTAGATGGGATCCTAGGGGATCACAAGTTAGGGTATACTTTTCAACTACAAGTTATCCTTATATGCTTTAAGTTTCTTTTCATGATTATTGGCTAAGTATTTAAGCCCCTAATTAAAGTTTCTTTTCATAGTTAATGGCGGGAAATGGAAGAGCATGTCTCAACAACCAATGTGATAGGAAATGCTACGATTACCGTACTAATATGACATAGATGATTAGGGGATTAAAATATGATTTTTATTTTGGAAGACGTTCACTATTTTGGGGACCCTATATGATCGAGGTAAATAGATTACAACGGTATTTTCATTGAGGACTAAGGTTGACTTATATTTGAATAATTGATGAATTTAAGGTGGACTTATAGAAATTTAGGTTACTTATGGGAATGACTAACCTATCTTGAGTTAAATATGTTTAGGTTATATACTTTTTGTTATAAGATGTTAGGAATGGTAGATGTTGTTTGGAGATGAACAATGAAGTTTTGGAAGACTATGTTATCAAATCCTTCTTGTATTTGGGTTTCAATCTTAGTTTGGTTTATTTTGAGGAATTTTAAGGACCGTTATTTATGGAATGGACTAGGATGAACTTTGGGTAGTACCATGGAACTTTGAAGATTTAAAAGTAGTTTCCATTCCTATGGGATTCTTTCTTTTTTTGAAGAGTTGTTTTACCTTACCCTTTCGGTTTTTGGGATAATGTTTAAAGATAAAAGAAATAGATAGTTGATCTTTTGTGGATTATGTGATTCTCTAGAAGATGAATCTTGTGTTTTGATGAGACCAAGTAGTTTTGAATGCTCATAGTTTAGAGAAAAGATTAGTTTTGGGTAGAAACTTATTAAAGGATGAAACTCTACATGAAGGTAGATATATTTCCTTATGTTTTTGTTCTATGTTGTAAATGAATTCCTCAAAGTTATGAAAAGGAACGTAAAACAAAAACGTTGTTGGTTTACGTTTCCTACTAGGTAATCAAAGACCACTTGCACACATCATAATTTTGAGATTTTCCGGTGGTTAACTTCCTCCTAATCATGTTTTCTATCACTCTCCTTTAGGACGTGACCCTTTGTTTTCTCCTCCATGTCCATGTTTCCTACATGGAATCCTAGTATGAGTAAACTCGGGTGGCCTTTGTACTTCCTTTTCTTTCATTTAAAGTAATGGTGTCACAGACTCTTTTTTCGATGTGGGACTTTCAATGAAATTTCAAAACCCAATTTTTTAAAATTGCGAGGACGCAATTTCTTAAGGGGGGAAGATTGTAACGGCCCGAAATTTTGAATAAATCTAGTTTCCTAATTTCATGTGTTATTTTATTTTATTTTTATACTCAACAAAAATGTTTTATTTGATAAACATGATTATAATTAAAATGAGACCATTGGGTTCTGACTGTTATATGACCATCGGTCAATATGACCACTGTGAACAAAATGTTTTGATTATTGTCTCTAAATACAAGTAATCTTGGTTAATTATTATAGAAAGAAGATTCGATGGCCTCACATAGTAGTCTTGGACCGATTGAAGCCCATCTAACAGAACTTGGGAAGGAGGTAGCACCATTGGGCTTTGCTCTGGACCAAACCCAAGCCGAAATTCATCGTGTGAAGCTAGAACGGAATCGCCTTCGCGAGAAGTTCAAACTGATTGAAATTACTACTCGGGCAATGTTGGCCGAGCCTCCCTCAGACTCTCTCACCTTAGCACACCTTACACTTAGGTCCTATGCTGGTGTGATAAGAGGCTATGTAAGGAGACCGTAACTACCTTGTGTAATCCTTTGTTTTAAATAAAAATTGGGATTTCTTCTTATGATGAAGTTTATGAATTTTCAAATGACCGGATAAATATAGTATGCATATTTTTGATGAATTTTAGAAAAAGGATATTTTAAAAATGTTTATGTAAACCTTAAATAATTAAAAATGTGTAATTATTTTCAAAAAATGGTCTTCTACGATTATGTTCAGTACAAAATTTGGAGTCTAATAAGATCAAATTGATTTTTGATGAATAGTAAATTATGAATAGTGATTTTATGATTAGGATTAGTAATATGACCAAATGGATTAGTAATCTCACTTAAAGAAAATTTTAAAATAATGTAGGCACCTTGATTAAGTAATGTGATTCAATAAAATGGTTAAATAACGGTTTCATAAATTATTATTCAAGTATTAGTTTTTTCGGGTGAATAGTGTTTTTTAATTAAAAATTTAATTAAAAATATTTAGAAAATTATTTTTATAAAAATGACTTTATTTTTGAACTCAGAGCATCGATATTATGTTATGGTAATTTTTGGGGATTTTTCTGAAAAAACTAATTTTCGATGAATAGTGTTTTTATTTAAAAATAAAAATAAAATTATTTAGAAAATTATTTTTATAAAATGGAGTTCATAAATGTATTTAGAGCATCGATATTTGGTTAAGGTGAAATTTTGGGATTATTCTGAGAAAGATGAATTTTTGATGAATAGTGAAAATATAGTTTTTAAGTTACGGGTGTTTAATGACATCATTAAATGATGTATTAAGTATATATTCAATATGTTCGAATTATGAATAGTAAGATAAGGTATGTGGTGTCCCAAGTGGCCAATACCATGGGCAAATACCATGGGCAAGCCCATGGTTTTGCCAAAACCACTAGTGAGGTGTCCCTTGGCCATTAATGCCTTGTCCCCTCACTTTCCCTAAAAATACCCACCCTTTCCTCCTTTAGTTTTCACTCCCAACTCTCCCCCAACGAAGTTCTGGTCTCATTACCTCCCAAGGAGTCCTCCCAAGGTTCCCCCAAGCCCTCAAGGTCCCATCCTTTGAGGTTTAAGAGTTACATTTTAAGGTAAGGGATCCGACCTCTCCCTTTCATTTCAAGTAATCTCTTTTATGTCATTCCTTTTATGCTAAATGTTCTTATGTTGGAGGATGTTCTTTTATACTCATCTTACTGCCCTTTTTATGTTCACATAATGAGATATCCCC
The DNA here is from genome assembly GCA_963277665.1 of Viscum album. Classification (NCBI taxonomy): domain Eukaryota; kingdom Viridiplantae; phylum Streptophyta; class Magnoliopsida; order Santalales; family Viscaceae; genus Viscum; species Viscum album. Next base: position 828,483,673 of record OY728129.1, read on the forward strand.
TCTTACTCTCATTATTTCGTTTTATGAAGTTTTAAGTGGCGCCGTTAGGCTGCCGAAATCTTTGTAACAGATTATTTCTCCCTTCTCATTTTTCAAGATCTATTTTCATGTAAAGTATTTCAAGTTCCTTTTTGTTATGTTGGATTATGATCTCTATATCTATCATACTGGACTCTTATGTTCATACGATGAGAGACCCCAGTTGATCTCTTCAATTCAGTATTTTGAAGTTTTATGTGGCGCCGTTAGGCTGCCGAAATTTTTAGGGGATTCTTTCACCCTTCTCATTCTTTTCAAAGTTCTACATTCATGTCAAGTATTTCAAGTTCCTTTTGATTTATGTTGGGGAATTGTCTCTATATCTATCATACTTAACTCTTATGTTCACATGATGAGAGACCCTATTTGATCTTTTCAAATCATTTTTGTTGAAGTTTAAGTAACGCCGTTAGGCTGCCGAACTTTCATAAGAGAAATCTAATTTTTGTCTTCCTTCCATGTTTTTCATTTCAAATGGTATTTCCTTGAAATTTCATTACCATGAACATGTATCCTTCTTATTCTGTCCATCAACTGTTTTATGGGTCATTTATGAATGTTTGACCCATTTTCCCTCTCTTTTTAATGTCTTCTAAAACCTCCAAACATAGCCGTTATGCTGCAGAATTTCCGTCTCAAAATGTCTCTCTATTTTTCTAAAGTTCTTTTATATTATTAAGTGAATACTCAAAGCTCTTTCTTCTAAAGAGGTATTCACATATATACCAAAATGTTCTATTTTAAATTCTGGGATTTACATACATGAGACCCACTTTCCCCTTTTCATGGGTTTAAAGTAATGTAAAGATCATGTCTTTAAAGCAGTTTTTAAAACGTTATGATTATGAAATGAAACCCATTTATTTTATGATATATGGGTTATTTATGAAATGTTTGATGATGATATATGTGGATCACATGATGATAAAGGCAAATATAAGGGTGCGCCCTGATAGCGCTCCAATGCATTGGGTAAAGACTTAATCTCTAGAGATGACCATTTTAACGACGCCTTGGTGAATAACCATGGTAATTTTTAATGACACCTTGGGGATGGACCTTGGTGAAACGAAACGATTGTCAATATTAAATGTTGCAGCCACATCTTCAAGTTATGAAAAATGTTACTTTTATTATGATATATCTCATGATTTCTTTCTCATGCCTTAAAGTTCTTTTCATGACCTTATTGAAGTATCTCAAGTTCACATGTAAAATGTTTCTCTTGTTTTCCTTACTGGGCCTTCTGCTCTCCCTTTCCTTTGATGTATGTCCCCAGGTTCTGAGATGCAGAAATGAACCTAGGATGAACATAAGGAGAAGCCTTTCAAGTGTTTAAGAAGAATGTTTTTTTGTTGTTTCATGTTTTAAGTTCCTGGTTTCCAAGACACTAAACCTTAAAGATCCTCGATTTTGTAAAATGTAAATGAAAGTTTATGTGATAAAAAGGCGGGATGCTATATCTAGGGTTCCCGCACATAGCATGCTCGATTCAGGGAGGGTCCGCTCCTTGAGCCAAGGGGTCGATACATGGACTATCACGAAGTCTAGAGTTGATGTATCTTGATGTTATGTCTTGTCAAAAGAAACCCATTACGATAGATGGTGCGTCAATCAGACGCCCGGTCTAAGAGTTATTGGCTTTTCCATTCCAGGGGCTCAGTTGGAAATACGTTCGTTCCAAACCAGGACATTTTCTAAAGTTTTCCAAAACTCACTTAGAGTATTGAAAAGAAACCATCTCGTCATGAGGATCCTAGTGTCGTCGACCGTGGGTCAATCAGAAGCGCGGTCTTAAAGTTATTCATGTTTGAGTGAAACGGGCCCGACCCGTCAAGCCTAGTGGGCTAGCAGGCCGGCCCGACCTGGTTTGGCGGGTCTGACCCAGCAGAGGGTCGGACTGGCACGAGGGGTGCGGCCTGGCCTAGCGGGGCGTGGCCTGGCCCAGCGCGACGCATCGTGGCCAGCTGCGGCTCGGCCCGGCTGGCCGAGCGTGGCGGGGGGCGCGACCCCCCGGTTTCCCGAACCGGCAGCGCCGTCCTCCTGCCCGGCCGGCCTAAGCCTGCCGGCTTCTCCCGCGCGAGCGGCCCACTTGGGTAGGCCGATGTCCTCTACATGCATCTCCGGGCATCGCTACGGTCTCCTCCAACCCGGCTGGCCGACGAGGAATCCGGTTTGCCCGCCGAAGCGGCCCGCAGAGTGCGAGCTGCGGACCTCCGCATCGTGTTGCCTTCGGGTGCCGCGGTTCCACCGGACCGATCGGCTATAGTTGGCCAGTTTTTCATCGGCCGAGAGGCACACAGTTTGGGTCCGCGGTTCTTCCTCATGCGGCCGGCGTACGGCCGTTGCTTCTGTTCATCACCACCTCCTTCCGTTGACGCTTCTAAAATATCCAAGAACCATCGGAGGGTCGTCGGGACGTGTTCGTTCGGCCCGCGCCCTTCGTGTTAGGCAGTATCAAATGGCCCAAGAAAAAACATGGTTTCAATGAGGGACAAAGAGAAATATTAATCAATTAAAATTAAAACAAACCCACAACCTCGAAAAAAGTTTCATTGGTAGACAGAGTCGTAGAAGACGAGTGTCGCAGTGGTTGGGCGTCGCGGATGACGGTGTCGTTCCGTCAACGTTGGAGGAAGAGGGAGGTAGGTATCATTCTTTGTGGCATCGCCTCCTTCCTTGACCATCATGATATATCATAGGAAGGTGATCGTGTCCCTCACGTTCTTCTTCGGATTTGTTCATCATTGAAGAATGATGTTCTTCGACGGAGGAATAACACTATTCTTCTCTTGAGCTCTCCCAAAATCCATCCAACACAACAGGTGCCAAACTAAAATAATAGCTAAGGATATTATTTTATTCACACATTCAATTCCAAATTCAAACACTTTCATTAATTAATTGCAGTTTAACTGATTAATTATAAGAGTTGGAAAATATTAAAGGGATAGAGGGAGATGAAGAGATCACATTCATTAAGGGGGAGTTGTCAAATTAATTAAAGAGGTGTTATTGGAAAGTTGAGGGGATGTGCTAAGTTAGGAGCTCATGTGGGCCCCACATCACAAATATCCACTCATGAGAGGTTATGTGGGTGTGGGACCCACCAATAACTTCCCCTTGTAAGATATAACTACCAGATATAAATAAAATTGTGTTCCACAGCTTTATTTATTTTATTCTAAATACCCCAAAATTAACTCTTAACCCGCATAAAACGCAACTGCAATAAAGGTCCCCTTAAGCGAATACTGGCGTTGCGAGTTCATCGGTGTCCTCAGATTTTAATTCCGAGCACCGGTTCAAAAGATAGAAAAACCCGCTTGTACATTCACTTAACATACCCGAATAAACTTCAGAAAATTATTTCGGGCACACCGGGCCTCGGAATCAGGTGCCGTAAAAAATAGCGTACTTGTAAAATCCCAAATAATTTAAGAAAAAAAAATTCTCCTTGAAATTTCTGGGTCTTTACATTACTCCCACCTCAAGGATTTATGTTCTCATAAAGCTACAACAACACTAGGAAAATAAATGGGGGTACTGGGCACGCATCTGAGCATTCTACTCCCATGTGCTCTCCTGGAGGTTCTCGTGTCACCAGCGAATGTGCACCAGAGGAATTGACCATCCACGTAGGACATGATCCTGTCGATCCTCGATCTCTAATGGGACCTCGTGAATGTCTCCCCATCATCGATGTCCAGTTCCCCATTGTTGATGATGTGGGATGGGTCGTGCACGTATCCTCTCAGCTGAGATACGTGGAAGACATCATGCACTCGGTGCAACTGAAGGGGAAGGGACAAGCGCTAAACAACCTTGCCTACTCTACTGAGAACCTGTAAATTCCCAATGAAGCGCACAAATAACTTTCCACCTCAGCCAAATCTCCATAGACCTCGTCAAGGTGAGACCCGTACGAAAACTTGGTCTCCATCCTTGAAATCCAGTGGTGTCTGTCTCCAATCAGCATAGGACTTATGTATGCTCTGTGCAGTCTTCATCCCCTCCTGGATGATCTGAACCTTCTCCATTGTAGCCTAAACCATCTCTGGTCCTACAAGTGCTGACTCCCCAGGGTCAGTCCAACATAGAGGTGATCCGCATGGTTGACCGTACAGTGCCTCGTATGGTGCCATCCCGATGGTGGAGTGATAACTGTTATTGTACACAAACTCCACCAAGGGTAAATGATCCTCCCAGATGCGACCAAAGTCAAGGACACATGCACAAAGCATGTCCTCGAGAGTTTGAATGGTCCTCTTAGTCTGGCCATCCATCTGTGGATGGAAGGTGGTGCTCAGACGTAGCTGCATCCCAAATGCCTCATGAAACCCCTTCCAAATCTGGGAAGTAAAGAGAGCATCTCGATCGGAGACGATAGACGATGGCACACCATGAAGCCTTATGATCTCATGAACGTAGAGGCGTCCCAAGCTCTCTACTGAGCCCTGCTCTCTGATCGATAGAAAGTGGGCTGACTTGGTGAGTCGTTCTACAATCACCCAGATAGAGTCATGTCCCCTAGATGTACGTGGAAGCCCCGTCATGAAATCCATGGATATCCCATCCCAATTCCACCCTGGGACCTCTAAGGGCTGTACCAAACCTGCTGCTACCTGGTTCTCTGCCTTCATTTGCTGACAAGTGAGGCATCGTGAAACAAACACTTGCTACAACCTTCTTCATACCCGGCCACCAGTGCTGTCGTCTGAGGTCCTGATACATCTTCGCCACACCTGGATGTACCGCAAGATGGGAAGTGTGAAACTCCCTCAACAACTCCTCCTGTAGTGCAACTAGTACCATGGTACATCCCCTGAAGAGGATGACATGCTCCCCTCCTTCAGAAAATCCATTAGGTGCATGCCCTATGGATATATGATCACATCGCGTCTCACAGTCAATGTCCCCACACTGTGCCTCTCTGACTCGCTTAAGAAGTGGAGGAGTGACTGTGAGAGACTGTGGAAAGGCTTCTCTATCTCTATCCACAAAGGATATCTGCAACGCGGACAACTGCTCCGTCGCCTCTCCTAGTAGCTGAATGCCTGATCTCACACTGAGGGAATCAGATACAACGTTCCCCTTCCCAGGATTATAGACTATCTCAAAGTCATAGTCCTGGAGGAACTTGAGCCATCACCGCTGTCTTACGTTCAGGTCCTTCTGTGAGAAGATGTACCTGAGACTCTGGTGGTCAGAGTAGACTGTAAAGCGCTCGCCCATCAGATAGTGCCACCACCTCTTCAAGGCGAAGACCACTTATGCTAACTCGAGGTCATAGGTAGCATAGTTTTGCTTATGTTTCCTCAATTGCTATGAACCGTACGTGATCACTTCTCACTCTTGTATCGGGACACACCCGAGTCCGGTCCCTGATGCATCGCAGTAAACTACATACCCTACACCCTCCTCCGGTATCCCCAAGATGGGCACACTAGTCAATCTCTGCCTTAGCTTCTGAAAGATCTGGTAGCATCTCTCTGACCACATGAAGGGTTTCCCCTTCTTTTTCAAGGATGAAAGTGGTGCTGCAACTCTGGAGAAGTCTGACACAAATCTCCGATAGTACCCAGCCAGACCTAGGAAACTCCGAACCTCCGTCACACTCTTGGATGGATCCCAAGAAAGTACTGCCTTGATCTTCGCAGGATCAACTGTAACTCCAGCCTTCGAGATGATGTGTCCCAATAATTGAAACTATTGAATCCAGAACTGGCACTTTGAGTGCTTACCATAAATCTGGTGCTCTCAGAGTGTGTCTAGTACTACCCGCAAATTGTAGGTGTGCTCCTCCTTAGTAGTCGAGTAAATCAGTATGTTGTCAATGAAAACTTTGACAAATCAATCGATGTAAGGCTTGAAGATCCTATTAATGAGACTCATAAACATTGCTAGTGCGTTGGTTATGCCGAAGGGAATTACCAAGAACTCGTAGTGCTCATACCGACACTTGAAGGCCATCTTCTGCACATCCTTGTCTCAAACTCTGAGCTGGTGATAGCCTGACCTGATACCTATCTTTGAGAACCATCATGCTCCCTTGAGCTATTCAAAGAGGTCGTCAATACTCGGGAGTGGGTACTTTTTCTTCAAAGTCACCTAATTCAAGAGATGGTAGTGTACATACATTCGTAAGCTCCCATATGACTTCTTGGTGAACAAAATCGGAGAAGACCAAAGTGAAACACTGGGTCGGATAAATCTCTTCCCCTGCAAGTCCTCTAGCTATACTCGTAGCTCACGAAGCTCAGCGAGAGACACCCGATATGATGGATTAGATATCGGTGCTGTCCCGGGGTACAGGTCTATGTAGAAGTATACCTCTCTACGAGGAGGTAGTCATAGAATGTCTTTAGGAAAAACGGTTGCATACTGATCCACCACAACAGGAAAACTTGGACTCCGCACATCAACCACTCCGAGAATGAGACTAGCCAACTGATGAGTAATCAGTTTTCCTCTCCTCTACGTAATTCCATCGTGTGCTGAAAAGGCTCCGTTCTTGCTGGTGAAGGTGAACCTGCTCCCATCTGTGCGGACACACCACACTTTGCACCTAATGCAGTCGATCTGAGCATCGACTGTAGACAACCATTCTATACCCATGATGACATCATAAGGCCTTGATGCTGCTACAAGAAGATCACAGCCGAAGCTCTCGCCTCCTAGAGTAAGCTCACACTACCAAAACCAGTGCGTAATCATCAGTTCTGCTCCCGTATGAGTCTCTACCCGTAAGGATCAAGCCAATGGCTCTGTCGGAATCTCCGAGCTCCGAACAAGGGCAGTGACAACAAAATAATGACTCGCACCTGTGTCTATAAGTACTGCAGCAAGGGTGGATTAGACACAGATAGTACCTCGAATCATCTCAGGTGCGCCGTGGCCATAGGCCTCGACTGCCTGGAGCTGAGAATGCCTCTTCCTGCCAACTCCCTGTGGTCGGGGTGGACCTCTTGGTGGTGGTGGTGGTAGAGCCTCGAAACATCATCCACCACCCGCTGCTCGGCCAGCTCCTCTGCCTCGTCTGCCTGCTCCCGACAGACCACCACGGTTGAACCTATGCCTCTGCTTGAGAGGTCCCTCTACTGTCTGCTGCTCATCCGCATGGCGGGTCGGACAGTCTCGATCCATGTGACTCTGCCCGCCGCATGCATAGCACTTCCTGCTCCTCATATAGCTGGCTCAGTTTCATGTGCCTCGCACAACTGAACCTGTATCCTGGGGTCGCCCACCTAATGGCCTCGTCCGCTTGGATCAATGCATCAACTGTTTACTGCAGGCTGCAGAAGACTCCGCTATGTGTCATCTTGCGGTGGGTCTCGCAGCTGATGTTGACTCAAAAAGAAAGCTCTCCACAAGAAGGGCTTGCTCCAGTACTCTCGCCTGCATCAAAATACTAAAGGAGATCATCAAAGCTCTGATCTCATGTCTGAGTCCCTTATCAAAGGTCCAGGCCTGGAAGAATGGCTCCCGTACCATGTTTGTGGAGTAGCGTGAGAGGTCAGTGAACCTTGATGAGTACTGAGCTACTATCATGTTGCCCTGTCGCAGATGTAGAAACTCCGGAATATGCACCACACGAAGGGTGGATGGAATAAAATCCGAGCGATTAAGACTCTCAAATTCCATCCATGGTAAAGATGCCTCGTCATGAACCTGGAGCATAAGGCTCCCCCATCTACCTGCTACTACGTGTAGGAGACTCGCAACCAGGATCACCATAAGATCAGCTGGTGTCCCTACTAATCTGAAAACTCTGACGACAGCCTCCAACCAATCCTCAGCTACCTGTGGGTCTGTCTCTCCATGGAATCTGGGTGGCCTCTATCGCTAAAACTCATGCAATGCACTCAAGCAGCGTGCACTCTTTACTGTTGGGGCTGGTGGTATCGGTGGCCCAGCAGGTAGTGGTACCGTTGGTGCCTCTACTGTGATGGGGCCCTGCACCGAGGCCTCATCGCTCGGTGGGTTCCCATCTCATAGGTAACTCTGAACTCAATATTGCTGCCTTCGTGGGGCCATCCTAAAAAGAAATAGGTGCACCATAGTCAAAACAGAATACATGGTGAGTTGACTCAAAGTAATCACAAATAAAACTTTTGAAACACACATGCAATCAGTGTTTTCATGCATTGAGTCATAAATCAGAGGTAGGGGTCCTGGTGTATAGATACGTCGGCCACCACACCAACACTGGACTCCCTGGACTGAAAACCACACTCAACACTTTTAAAACTATTTCTTCATAGAAGAGAATTTAGAGTCTAAGTTCTGTGGTAGAACCGACTCCTCTGATACCAATTTGTCACGAACCGTCCACAGGGCCCGTGCTGTGACTACCCCAAACCGCCTTCCATAGGCTAGGGGATAGAGACTAGAACCAAAGGAGTAAATCCCGATAAAAGGGAAGGCATTGCCTTTATAAAAGTAAACAAACACAACAGAGTACACAATAGTAGAAAGCACCAAGTAAAACCGAGTACAAAAGTATGAGCTGAAAAGTAAATGGACCAGTATACAAACCCAACTATAAAGTATAGTACAAATGAAAAGCGAGTTCAACTACAATAAAGTAGATCAGAAACCACTGAGTCATCCTCTAGGAATCCCACATGAAAGGTGGGTATTGATGGCCTCCTCAGCACCTCAGGTCTGGTCGTCCACTCCGTGTACATCTCACCAAGTGGTCCACCTCCGAGTACCGTCCAGCTCCACAAGCCTCCACCTCGATCAGTGATGTCCGTCATCTGCATCCAACACAACGTAGTGTTGGTAAAGACCATGCAGGGGGTGAGAATACGATACTCATTAGGGACCCTGAGACCCCTGAAGGTCTCCCAGAATCCATGAAGGATAAACCACAGAAGAAAGATACAATCGCTAAGTATCAACCAACTCTACTTTGGTATGTGCCCATACATATACCTATGTTATCAATCACAGTTTGGATCCAACTCTTGATCCCAAGCAAAAACCAGTCCACACAGGAAAACAAGTCAATCACATCGATGATAATGATTGAAAGTCAAGACGCATCTCACACAGGTATATATCTTTCGTAACAAGATAGAGATGATCAGATTTAACCACTAATTCATCTAAGCTGTTGAATCCACGTAGGATACTAGACCATCTAAGCAGTTGGACCCACGTAGGATACTAGACAAGCTACTCTGTCAAACCCACATAGGATACTAGAACAAAAGTAAAAATGTTGGACCCACTTAGGATACAAGTACAGTAGTCATCACTGTGAAACCCACATAGGATTCTAGTAAAGTTTTCATCATTGTCGAACCCACGGAGGATTCAAGTACGGTAGTTGTCATCGTCGAACACACAGAGGATTCTAGTACGAAAGTCATCACAGTCGCAACCAGCTCTAGGGTTCCCGCACACAACACGCTCGATTCCGGGAGGGTCTGCTCCACGAGCCAAGGGGTCGATATAAAAACTGTCACGATGTCTCGAGTTGATGTATCCCGAAGTTTTTTCTCGTCAAAAGAAACCCAACGTGACAGACGACGCGTCAATCAGACGCCTGGTCTGAGAGTTATTGTCTTTTTTTTTCCAAGGGCCCGGTTGGAAATACACTCATTCCAAACCCAGAAGTTTTACAAAGTTGTTCAAAACTCATTTAGCATATCTCAAAGGGACCGTCTCTTCATGAGGATCCCAGTGCCGCAGACGACACGTCGATTGGATGCACGGTCTTAAAGTTATTCACGTTTAAGTGAAATAGGCCCAGCCTGTCAGGCCCAGTGGGCTGGTGGGTCGGCCCGACCTGGTTCAGCAGGTCCGACTAGGCAGAGGGTCGGACCAGCCTGGTGAAGTGCGGCGCGGCCCGGCGGGATGAGCACTGCGGGGGGGGGGGGGGGGGGGGGGTTCTCGAACCGGCGACGCCCCCTCCTGCCCAGCTGGCCTAAGCCATACATCTTCTCCAGCATGATCAGCCCACTTAGGCAGGCTGTTGTCCTCCACACGTGGTGCTGCGCTCTCCTCCAACCCGGCCGGCTGATGAGACGGCAGGTTCGCCCGCCGATGCGGCCCGCGGAGTGCGGGCTGCGGACCTCCGCAGTGCGGCGCCTTGAGGCGCCGCGATTCCACTAGCCCGGCCGGCTACGGCCGGCCGGTTCTTCTTCCGTGGAGCGGCCCGCGGTTGCGGGCCGCAGTTCTTCCACACGTGGCTGGTGCAAAACCTCCGCTCTCGTTCCTCACTACCGCCTTCCATTGCCACCGCCAAAATATCCAAGAACCATCGGAGGGTCGTCGTTCAGTGTTCGTTCGGTCCACGCCCTATACATTAGGTGGTATCAAATGACCCAAGAGAAAACATGGTTTCAATGAGGGACGAAGAACAATACTAATCAATTAAAATTGAAACAAACCCCCTACCTTGAAATAAGGTTCGTTCGTAGATGGAGTCACGGAAGACGAGCATCGTAGTGGTCAGGCATCGTGGATGATGGTGTCGTTCCATCATCATTGGAGGAAGAGGGAGGTAGGTAGCATTACTTGTGGCATCACCTCCATCCTTGCCCCGCTTTATGTAGAAGAGGAAGGTGATCATGTCCCTCACGTTCTTCATCGGTGTTGTTCGTCCTTGAAGAATGGTGTTCTTCGTCGGAAGAAGAACACTATTATTCTCTTGAGCTCTCCCAAAATCCTCCCAACACAATGAGTGCCAAACTAAAATAATAGCTAAGGCTATTATTTTATTCACACATGAAAATAAAAATTCAAACACTTTAATTAATTGGAGTTCAATTCATTAATTAAAAGAGTTGGAAAATTTTAAAGGGAGAGAGGGAGGTGAAGATATCACATTCATTAAGGGGGAGTTGTCAAATTAATTAAAGAGGTGTTATTGGGGAGTTGAGGGGAGGTGATAAGTTAGGGGCTCTTGTGGGCCACAACTCACAAATATCCTCTCATGAGAGGTTATGTGGGCAGGGTCCCCACCAAAAACTTCCCCTTGTAGGGTAAAACTACCAGATATAAATAAAATTGTTTTCCACAATTTTATTTATTTTATTCTAAATCCCCAAAAATTAACTGTCAACCCACATAAAACGCAACTACGGTAAAGGTCCCCTTAAGAAAATACCGGCGCTGTGAGTTCATCAGTGTCCTCAGATTTCAATTCCAAGCACCAGTTCAAAAGATAGAAAAACCCACTTGTACGTTCACTGAACATACCCGAACAAACTTCAGAAAATTATTCCGGGCACCCCGAGCCTCGGAATCTGGTGCCGTCAAAAAAAGCGTACTCATAAAATCCCAAATAATTTAAGACAAAAAATATCCTTGAAAATTCTGGGTCTTTAGATACCTTCATCAAATCCCATTAATTGAGAAATGGAAACATTAATCATGTGAACATGCATACTACTTTTTCCAAGAACAAAAAATTTTATTTGTCATCACCACCATTTATGGATGGTTCTATGAATGAATTTAATGAATATATATGATATTTGTGAAATTATTAATATTTCATAAATATTATTTTATCATTACATAAAAATAAATCCTTATTGTTTTAATCATTATATAATGCTCATATTTAGCTCAGTCTTACAACTTATGTGGATAGTGTTATAAAGTTTATATCATAAATGAATATGGAACTATTCACCCGATTTGGCCCTTCGGGCCACCTATTTGGGGCTACGGGTCTCTAGGGCCTTCGGGTCATCATAATCCTTTGGGCCATAGAGCCTTCAGGTCACGTAGACCATGGAGTAGCCCAGTTCACACAGAACAAGCCCCAGAAGAGGATCAGAGCAACAGGAGTAGCGGCCACCAGATGTAGAGCTAACCGGATTAGAAGAATGAGAGGGTATGGCAGCCGCCATTGGGACCATGCACTATGCAGCTTTGTACTGGGAAATGCTAGCCGATCATCAATGCAAGTTGGGGAGCTAAGGCGATCAATGATGCAAGACGCTGGGGAGGGGTAGTTCTAGTGGGCTGGGCCTACGGGTCATGTAATGGGCATGGTATGTCTCTGGGACTTCAGGTCATGTATTGAGGGTCATGTCGGGTCTTGTTCCTTGGGCCTATGGGTCATGTACGGGTTCCCCTTAAACCCTTAAAAGAGGTATTATCTATAATAAAATAACAAAATAAGGCCTTCGGGCCATTCAGAGTACACAGAAACTAGTTCAATGGGATTTCCATTTTCACAAAACTGTATCCATATATTTCACGTAATGAAAATGGAATTAAGGAATAATTAAAAAGATTATTATATATTAAATAATATTTTACTTATTAAATTTTAATCCATAAAAAATAACTTACACCACCATTATGAAGATACTAGAAAATAATTAATCGAAACCAACAACACCCAATAATGAAAATAAACTATAAATAACATAAGTATTTGAAATAAATGAAAATAAATGAAGGTATTATCCATAGATATGGTTATAAAATAATTTATTATGATACTCATTTATGTTATATAGTATATTCAATCAATTTTATAGAATTCAAGATTTATGTTAAGGGTTTCCACATCTCAATTTGTTTTATTGTGATATGATTTGTATTCATCAATTGTTTCCTCTATGTGGTGTATAAATTTACATGAAAGTATTTTTTTCATATTCAAGATAAATTTTAAGGTATTTAAAATAAAATATCATCTTCCCCTATAAAATTCTCTTGACATAATAATTACCGAAACCACTATAAAACTGAAACTTCTCCATAGTGGAAAAACTATCCTAAATATTTGGTAAAGTATAAGTGTGCATAGTTTCCTGGTTATTACATCCCTATCTGGATGCTGGAAAGTGGATGTGGGTGTGTTACAGATTAACTTAGGGGTAATCTCCCTAAAAAATATTGTCTAGTATCAATTGGATCTTCACTCAGTGCGCAATCAATGGTCCTAAGACTACACACCTGGCAAGACACTCTCGGGTGATATGATTTGGAGAGTTCAAACACTCTTACAAACCATAAAAAAGGATTTTAGTATAATTTTGAACTATTTAATTCAATTTTAATATTATATTTATATCTCTAACATTGAAACTAACCTTCTCTACTACCTTATCTTTATTTCATTGATAAGGGTACCTTATATTTCATTGTGAATGTTCTTATGGTTGGTTATTCACCTAGTGGGAAAAATTATTCCATTAAAAAGAAAATGATGATAATATAAAAATATACTATTTATATATGGATAACAATTGGTTACTCAATTATTATTATATATTAATCTCCTTAGGTAACTTTAATATATGTATTTTTTAATGACCCACCTTCTTTCTCTAGATGAGTTATTATCATGATATCCCTTTTATTGACATAGGGAGAAGTATTTATGTTCCATATGTTACTATTACAATATATATTTTTATGAAGGTAATTTGATTATACATGGTATTATTATTCAAATATTTTATATGGATAATTTATTGGACATAAATAAGTGAAAGGTGGGTCATGAGATTATATAGCCCCTCGATGCATTATTCGGTCACAAGAGATAAGAGGTTTGGATATTAGGTGTGATCCTACCTAATAAAAGTATAATGTATTGGATGAAGCCTTGATGGTGATAATAATTTCTGGGATGGGTCTTGATGGTAAATATTAAGGTGTATAAAATTATTTATTCCATCACCATGAATTTAGTTATTGTTATCCATGTCATTATTTTCATTAATATGTTATCCATGGATATTATTCATGCTCAAGATATTGATTATATGACATATTTATTGATTATTCACTCTTACATATTGTATATTCCAATTATTATTTATTATATTGTACTTATACAATTATTGAGTCTTTAAGCTCACCCTTTATTATGTTTCCTTCTCTAGGTTTCCATGAATTGAACTATGAATAAATTTATGGATTCCATAAAAGCAATAAGAAAGTTTCAATAAGTCATTATACTTTATTTTTATGTTTTAATGTAATATATAAATTGAATATATCTAGTCTCCCAAGACCAAATAAATGTTTGGTCCTTTTTTGATGTCATACCTTATATCTTGTACCAATGTAATACAGTAATAACCAACTCCGAGTTACCAGAGTTGGGGCATCAAAACTAGCTCCTCATATCCTCCAAATACCAAGAATATATCCTTAGGGTGCCTCAGATACTTAATTATATCCTTAATAATAATACAATGTTATTCATTAGGTTTATCTTGATATCTACCTACCATAATCATGGTATAAGAAACATCAAGACTGATATATAACATAAAATACATGATAAAACATATCATAGAAGCGTAAGATACCCAACTCATCTCATCACTTTATTATTATCTTTGATTAATATTTTTAGAAAGGTGAACACCATGTGAAACTAGAACCAATAACCTCTTAGATTTTTCCATACTAATTCTCTTTAGTATTTAGTCAATGTATACACTCTTACTTAGCCTAAGAAACATATCGTTTCTATTATCAATTATGTTGATTTCAAGAATTCTAGATTCTTCACCTAAGTCCTTCATATAGAAGCATTTGATTAACCTGTCTTTAACTATTTGGAAGTTCGATAATTTATTTTTAATAATTAATATTTCATTGACATATACTATTAGGAAAACAACCTCTATCTTTGTAAAACACTCATAAAAACATGGATTATATTCATTATTTATGAAACCAAATTCTCTTATGGATTCTTTGAATAGAATATTCCATAAAATTCATACTTTCTTCAATCCATAAATGGATCTCTGCAACTTCCACATCTTCTTAGAATACTTTTGTGCCACAAACCCCTTTGGTTGTTTTATAGAGGCATCTTCCTAAAAGTATGAATTAATAAATATTTTTTGATTTCTATATGCCAAATATCATAGTCATGGAAAGATTCTATAGAAAGTATAATTTTGATGGATTTAAATATGGAAACCAGAGAAATTTTTTGTTCATAATTAATTCAATCATATTATTTAAATCTTTAGCTACCATACATACTTTATGGGTACTCCCAATTATTTCCATGACTAGTTATCTTTTCAATACCCATTTTCACCCAATAGACATTACATCAACTAGCAGATTTTCCAATGTAGAGACCATAGTTTTTTAGGATTTTGAAATTGGGGAAAATTTTGATTTTTTTACTTTCAGGTGATCACGAGGAGTAAAATAGTATTTTAACCCTATAATATGATTTTAGATAATTTCCATAACCACTCTGTTTGTCTTAGGAAATTGTTTTCACACTAGGATATGATTTTGGTGTGTTTTCGAACTGTTTGAGTTTTTGTGGAGTAATTAATATTTAATTAATTAGATACTCCCCCCAATTTGGGGTTTCCTACACATGAAGGGGGGGGGGGCAGGGTTCTTCCTTAAATTCAATGACCAAAGAAATAGGAAATGTGGGGATATGTTCTTCCAAACTTTATACATGGTGAAGATCAAGTCTAAATCTAGGTGTAGTAGCTTTTGGGAGGAAATTTGGATGTGAATATTCCACATTTATTCCAAGAGGTATATAGCGACCCTTGATTTTCATACATTAGAATTAAATCATTTTTTAATAATAATTAAAAAATATAACTAATAGACACCCAAAGACAATATTATTTTAGGCCTTTGGAAACAAGGAAACATAAACACTAGTACATAAGTTAGCTACATTGTCTCCCACTAGGTTCTTCATGAATAAAACCAATCTTAGACACATCATATATACTAAATATATTCATAACCTAGGAGAGAAATCATAAAAGGGATGATCTAATATTCTCAATAAGGGTAAATAAGGAATATATGTAATAATAATCAAGAGAATAAGGGTATGAGAACGTGATCATGATCATTAAAAGATCATACCATGAATATCAGAGACCATAATCATGAATCAAGGAATAAGTATTTGGATTTCATTAGACAAGAATCATAAGGGAAGAAATAAGATAATTCATGAGAGAATAACATTGGAATTATACATAAAATTTGTGGGATACATGTAATCATATAAAAACCATATGTTAAGGCTACCTACAAAGACCTTCGTAATATGTTAGGCTTGGGATAATCGCCAGAGTACCTACTTTAGGCTTGGGATTCCCTCCTATGTACCATCTTTTTTTGGGCTTGGTATTTCCTAAAAAGTACCCTCTTGTTTTAGGATTGAGATTCCCTCTCATGTACCCTCTTTTTTGGGGATTAGGATGCCCTCCCATGCACCCTCTTGTTTCAGGATTGGTATTCCCTTCTGTATACTCTTATTTTTTGGGCTTGGGATGTCCTCTCATATACCCTTTGAGATCATAAAACATTTATCATTACCCAATGAATTTGGGGGAGATATAGATCCCACCCATTAATTAATAAAATAATTCATTAATGTGCCACAAGATAATAAAACATGCATCATATCATGACCCATAAAAAAGATATGGGTTTCATAAAAATCATATCATAACCCATGAAATGAAATGGTTATTATAAATATTTACTCATATAACAACTTATGGAAAATATATTTGTTTCATTATATTTTTATCTTGTAATAACCCATAAAAGGAAGAGGGTGTCATAAGAATTTATCATGGTATAACCCGTTGAAGAGAAATGGGTTTTATAAACATTTTACCCCTGAAATAAAAATTGGTTTTCATAAACATCATGCCATCAAATCATAAAGCATTCCAAGAAATAACATGATTGGAAACTTGGTATAATTCCCTATATAGGCATAAGTAACCCCAAAATAAGACATCTTAAATGGAAAATAATTTTGAAATATATTTTAAAAACATTTCTTGAGTAAACTATCCTTTCTTCTATGAAAAAGGACTTTTAAAACATAAAAAAAATATGAAAACCATTTTCTTGGGAAATACTTTGAAAACATATAAAATAGGCTGAAATAATTTTGAAATTTTTTTTCCATGAAAACTTATAAAATAATAATGAAACAATTTTGAAAATGGTTTTCCCTGAATACTTAGAAAATAATATTAAAAATATTTTGAAAACTGTTTTCCTTGAAAACATATAAATGAAGCTTAAAAAATTTTGAAAATCGTTTCTCTTGAAAACTTATAAAAGAAGATTAAAAAAAATTGAAAACAATTTTATTTGAAAATAATTTGAAATCTAATAAAATAATATAATAATTTTATTTGAAAACAATTTTTTGAAAACTTATAAAGGAAGTTTTTAAAATAATATAAAACAGTTTTCAAACATAAAATATTTTTTGAAGACATTTTTCCTTGAAAATTACATTAAAACAATGAATTTATAGAATATTAGGAAATTTTTTTTTTAAATAAAATAAAAATTTTAATCTTGTAAAATAATCTTTAGGAGAATGAAGGTCACAAGGAAGGGTAAATTTGTACATGCTGAACATTCCTTTTTCACTGTAAAAAGTTTTGAAAAGTGCCCTGATTGGAAACAACAGGAATATTCCTTAAAAAAATACTTTTTATTAAAAAGGTAAAACATGGGTAAAAATATCTTTTAGATACCATCGAAGAATAATAGATTATTTTTTGGATTTTTATAGAAAACATGGTTTTGATGGAACACATATTTCTGATCGAAAAGAGAGGTAAATTCGAACTTTCTTAAAAACACTTTCTTGATCATATTAGGTACCAAAGAGTTAAAAAATGGTACCATTAATTGGATAAAACATGAATAAACCTAGGGTAATAAAACTCATGAGAGTTATTGAGATATGGCACATAATATTTCATCGATGGGAGCATAATCATGAACAATCTTGATAAATGGCGAGATTGTAGTTATAAACCATTTACAATTTTGTAATTTTGAATTATAGCACAATGGAAAGAATAAAATAAAATAATGATTAAAATATCATGAAAATTTGATACATGATATAACATGTCAAAGGTAGAATATAAATCTGTTTACCTCACATGTTTTGATAATCCCAATTATGCTTTCACTTACTTTGATAATCCCAAATAATGTTTATCTATATTTTCATTCTTTTAATCTATGACATTCTATTATCAAGCTGATAATAATATTAAAATAATATTTGAAATCTATTAATCAATGTTTATCTATGTTTATATGAATTTTGAAATAATTCTAACTCAATCGGATATGTTTTTCATAAAGAAGATAAGTGTTAAGTCACTTATTTGCTTATAGCTACTGATACAGATCTAACGGTACTTAGTCTACTGATAGACATAGTCCCCGATAAGAAAAGGTCACTAATACGCAGAGCTACCAGAATGTATAAGTCCACCGGTAAGCATGTCACTGATAGATCAAGTCTATCGATAGAAGCTGAGCTACCGATAGAACAAGTCTTCTGGTATGCATAAGTCTACTGGTATACACTTAATCATTGGTACAAAACGAAGCTACCGATAGAAAAAATCTACTGATAGAAAGTTTACTAATAGAGACAGTCACGAATACAAACGATCCAACGATACAAGAGAGCTACCGATAGACCAAGAGCTACCGATAGAAGGAGTCACCGGTACATAGAACTACTGATACACAGGGTAACAATTACAGATACAAGGATCTACCAGTACAAGGACAAAGAGCAACCGATATGAGATCACTACTATACAAAGTCCACCATTACATATCTACCGACAGAAAGCTACTAATGAAAGACTTCAGTCACTGATTCCTAAACTCTAATTTTTTCAACATTATTTATTCATTAAGAAACGGTCATATTTACTGATTTTAATGAAATTAATGTTATTTAATGATAGTTGTTGTCATGTCAGGGAACCATACCTTGTACCTATAAAAAGGTAATCATTCCCATTGCCTGTACTGAAAGCTATATTAGGAAGGAAAAAGGCGGTACATAGAGAGGCGTACAAGAAGGGAAAAAGAATGCTATAATGTGGTGCATACAGAAAGACTAAATCCATACCCGAAGAACACTGGACATACACGAAGCGATCAATATAAGAAGAGAACACAAAAACTGAACTTCAGTCAAGGAGTGTAGAACTACAACGAACTCTTCATACACTCAAGATGATCAAGCTGAACTTGAAAACTAAGGAAGAAAACGAAACTCTGTTTTCCAAAAAAAACCAGAGAAGAACTCAGAGCCATTTCTGTCAAATCAAAAGGAGTCCAGAGCTACACTTTAAATCACTAGAGCATTCTAAACTCATATCTACTCTCTTAGTGATTCTTTTATTTAAATTTTGAGCAGTGTGTGTACTCTGTATATTTTATACACACACTGTATCTTGTGATAAACTGAAGGATCCCTAAATCCTCACACAAACCTTCTATAACTCTTTTGTATCCCACAGTGGATAGTGGTAGAGGTTAAGTAAGACTTGGAAAACTAGTGTAATGTTGTTTTGTTTTCCCACATAGAACTACAGTAGAGGTCTTAGTACCTAGACAGTCATTGCACTATTGTTTACCCCAATCCAGGGTGTGGATAAAATTTATATAAATTATTTCAGAGGACTAAGTCTCAACTTGAGACTGAACCTCTTAGTTACATCTATTGGGCATCCGTGATTAAGTCTAAAGTATATTACATACTTTATTTTCTGATGCTAATTACTTTGAAATTTAATTTGTTTTAAAATTACTTTTATAGTTAATATAGCAAGTGTTTGTAACTATTTTAAATCACTAGGTTAGTTTCAAAAGCTACTTTAATCTTTTGATTAAATTAATTGAGACCTAATCAATATTTTGAGAACCTAATAGAATCATTACAGTTTTACAAATTCACTATAGTTTAACTTAGTTTTTAAATTGGGGTTTTTAAGAGAAATATTTTTAATAGAAATTTTAATTGCAACTCAATTCACCCCCTTCTTGAGCATCCACTCCGACCAAAATTTGGTATCAGAGGTTGTTTATTATTAAAGGTTTTCGAAACACTCTATTTTTTCAACTGTTATTTTAGTTGTATCTCAACGTTCTTAAATTTCTTACAGTTCTAAATTTTATCTCTTTAAATATATATTTTCTAAAATCTAATTATGGACAATAGATTAGAAGGTGTTGCTACCAACATGACACCTTTATTTAATGGTACAAATTATGCCCAGTGGTAGATTAAAATGAAAATTCATTTAAAGAGTATGGAATTTGATATATGGACGAATATAGAAACTCAATATATGATTCCAGAGACTATTAGAACTACTTGGGAAGAATGTACTAAAACAACTTATAATAATAACTTTAAAGCAATGAATTCTTTGTACTGTGCTTTAGGTGATGAGGAATTTAATAGAATATCTTCTTGTAAAACTGCTTATGAAATTTGGGACACTTTGGCTATTTCCCATGAGGGAACAACCAATGTTAAAGAAATGAGGGTGAATACCTATACTATTAAATATGATAATTTTAAAATGAAGCCTGATGAACCAATTTCTGACATGTATCTCAGGTTCAATGAGATTGTCAACACTATGAGATCTCTTGGTAAAGCTGTTCCTGCAAAAGAACAGATCATGAGAATATTAAAATTTCTTCCAGAAAGATGGAGAGGCACATCTGTTTCCATTAGAGAATCGTGCGACATCATAAAACTGCCTGTTAAAGAATTAATTGGTAAGATAATGATGTATGAGGAAGAGTTGAAGGTCAAAAAAGAAGAGGATGATGAACCAAGGAAGATGTCAGTGGCCTTTAATATATCTGATTCAAAGAGTAAAGACAATTGAGAAATTCAAAGTGAAAGTGATAGTTCAAGTAGTGATGAGAGTGCATCTGATAGTGATGCTGAGATGGCTCAGATAGCCAGAAGATTCAAGATGTTCTACAGGAAGAAGAAATTCTTCAGAAAATCTAATTACAATGGAAAATATGATAACAAAGGTCATTGGAAGAAGGACTGGAAGAAGCCTGATAAAAGTGATTAAATTGTCTGCTATAGATGCAAAAGGAAAGGACATTTAAAATCATACTGTCCAAAATTGATGTTCAAAAAGAAATATGACTACAAGGACAACAAGTATAAGAAATCTATTAAAGCAACTTGGAGTGATTCAGAGGACAGTTCTACTGATTCTAACTCTACTCAGGTTGAAAAATCTCAAAGAGCTAACATGTGTTTCATGAAAAACAAATCTGAGGTAACATTGGATACCCCTACTTTAAATTCTTATTATTCTGGAGTTGATTCTGATTTTGAATCTGAAAATATGTCTAGTGAATACTTATTTGAATATTTCAATATTCTAGAAGAAAACTATAATGAATTGAAGGATAAGTATAAAGCCTTAAAGAAACAACATGCTTTAACCAGCTCTGTAAAATCTGCACATGATATATAAAAGGAAAAGAATGCTCAATTTCTGAAGGAAAATACTAAACTGAAATTTTATAATAAGAAATTAAAGAAGGGCTTAGAAAAATTCACAAATGGAAAGGATAATCTTACTCAAATTCTAGGAAAACAAGTGGCACCAAAATATACCACTGTAATTGGATATCATCTTGGAAAGAGACAGATTGCTAAAACTAGATTTATTCCTACATCTGGACAGAATGCTGCTAGTTCTAGTTCTGGAAGTTCATATTCTTTAACTAGTTATTCATTTTTCTATATATAAAATAAAGTTTATCTTTCAAAATCCATCAATTCTGTAAATTATTTGATACCCATAAGACAAATCTGGGTTCCTAAAACTTTTATTTCTAACCTATCTAGACCCAAGATGATTTGGGTACCAAAATCATTTTATGTTTGAACCTGTTTTGTAGGAGACTTGCTTGAAGAGTTATCATAAGAAGATATGGTACTTGGATAGTGGATGTTCAAGGAATATGTCTGGAGATTAATCATGTTTCAAAAGACTAATTAATGTTGATGGAGGCCATGTCACCTTTGGTGATAATTCTAAAGGAAAAATCATCGGCCTAGGCCAGATTGGTAACATTGATTCAGTTTTAATTTCTAATGTTTTATTTGTTGATGGAATTAAGTATAACCTGTTATGTATTTATCAGTTGTGTGATGATGGTTTCAATGTTAAATTTGAAAATTATTCTTCTAATTATTTTAATTCTAAAAATGTTCTAGTATTTTCTGCTTTGAGAAATGAAAATGTTTATGTTGTTGATTTGAATTCTTTAGCTAAATAGAATATTAGTTGTTTAAATTCTTTTCATAATGAGTCTGGGATATGGCACATAATATTAGGACACTGCAATTTTTATTCACATAGAAAACTAACAAGGAAAAACATAGTTAGATACCTACCCAAACATGAATTCCCAACAGACAAAGTTTGTAATCCCTGTCAAAAGGGAAAGCAACATAAAGTTTCTTTTAAATCAAAGAAAGAAGTTTCAACTTCTCAACCTCTCGAGTTGGTTAACATGGATTTATTTGGACCTTCAAGATTTTCTAGGTTAAATGGGAAGCACTATGTCTATGTCTCAGTAGATGACTTTTCTAGATATACTTGGGTATACTTTCTATCTCACAAAATTGAAGCTTGTTCTTAATTTATTAAATATTCCAAGTCTGTAGAAAACCTTAGTGGACATAAGATTAAGACCCTAAGAAGTGATCATGGTCGTGAGTTTTAAAATCATGAGTTTGAGTCTTATTTCACACACAATGGCTATAGTCACAACTTTTCTTCCCCTAGAACACCTCAGCAGAATGGTGTAGTAAAAAGAAGAAACAGAACCCTTCAAGAAATTGCAAGAACTATGCTTAATGATTATGACCTGTCAATTTATTTTTGGGTTGAATCTATAAATACAGCTTGTTATATTATCAATAGAGTCTTGATTAGACCCATTCTCATGAAGAACCCTTATGAGTTGTGGAACAATAGGAAACCTAAGGTTAATTACTTTAGAGTTTTTGGTTGCAAAGTATTTATTCTGAATACAAAGGATAATCTTGACAAGTTCACATCTAAAAGCAATGAAGGAATTTTTCTTGGTTATTATTTATCTAGAAAAGACTATAGAGTTTTCAATAAAAGAACCAAATGCGTGGAAGAATCTGTTCACATCATGTTTGATGAAACTGATCCACATGAACCTAAGTCTTCTCTTGAAAATCTTGAAGAAGATCTGTCTGTTCAGGAACTTAATGATAACATCAATGAACCTACTGTAAAGACAACCAGTTATAGACATATTCCATAATCTACTTCTATAGAACCCGAACTTAGAGAAGAGCTTGAAATTTCTAGTCCCACCTTTACTAGATCAACTAGAATTCTGAAGAATCATCCTTTATATGCTGTTGTTAGTAATATTGAAAGAGGGACAAGGACTAGAGCTTCTCTAAGAAATCAGGTTGAACATCAAAAATTTCTTTCACAATTAGAACCAGAAAATGTCAATTATGCAATCAATGATGAATTTTGGGTAATGGCTATGCAAGAAGAACTAAATCAATTTGAAAGAACCAAAGTCTGGGAATTGGTTGACAGACCTAAGGAAACTTTGACCATAGGTACTAAACGAGTTTTTAGAAACAAATTTGATGAGTCTGAAAATATAGTTAGAATCAATTCTAGGTTAGTTGCATAAGGATATAGTCAAGAAGAAGGAATAGAATATAAGGAAACCTTTTCCCCTATATCTAGATTAGAATCTATTAGGATTCTACTTTCCTATTCTGCTCATCTGAATTTTATGTTATATCAAATGTATGTTAAAAGTGATTTTCTAAATGGTTTTATAATTGAAGATGTTTTTGTTGAACAACCTCCTGGATTTACTAATCCTTATTTTCCAAATCAT
Organism: Viscum album; assembly: GCA_963277665.1. NCBI lineage: Eukaryota > Viridiplantae > Streptophyta > Magnoliopsida > Santalales > Viscaceae > Viscum > Viscum album. The sequence goes on from OY728129.1 coordinate 828,507,457, forward strand.
GTTTTCAAACTTTCAAAATCTTTATATGGTCTGAGACAAGCTCCATGAGCTTGGTATGATAGACTTACCAGTTCTCTTATTTCAAAAGTTTTTACTAAAGGGATTGCCGATCCAACTCTTTTTATTAAAATAATTTCTAAAGATGTTTTGATAGTACAAATATATGTTGATGATATTATTTTTGGATCTTTTAAACATTCTTTATGTACTGAATTTTCAAAGAGTATGCAAAATGAATTTGAAATGAGTTTAATGGGAGAACACAAATAATTTCTTGGGTTTCATGTTTTTCAAAATGAAAATGGAATTATTTTGAATCAAAGTAAATATACATAGGATCTTTTAAAACGTTTCGGTCTTGATAGTATTAAGGAATGTGATACACCTATGAGTACTGTTTGTAAATTGTACATTGATGAAACTGGGAAACCAGTTGATCAAACCAATTACAGAGGTATAATTGAAAGCTTACTTTACCTTACTACTGTTCGACCAGATATTATGTTTAGTGTGTGTATGTGTGAAAGATTTTAAGCTAACCCTAAATAATAGAATTTTCTTGTTGTAAAAATAATTTTTACGTATCTTAAATATACTACAAATTTGGGTTTGTTTTATCCGAAAGGACAATCTTTTGACTTGATGAGTTATTCAGATGCGGACTTTGCTGGTTACAAGTTGGATAGAAAAAGCACATCTACAACATGTAATTTATTGGGAAAATACTTAGTATCATGGTGTAGTAAGAAATAGAATTCTGTAGCTTTGTCTACTGCTGAAGCAGATTATATAGCTACTGGTAGTTGCTGTGCACAAATTCTATGGATGAAATACACTCTTTTGGACTATGGATATGATTTTAAGCTTGTTTCAATTAACTGTGATAAAACTAGTGCAATTAATATTTCAAAGAACCCTGTATCTCACTCTAGGACCAAACACATTAATGTAAGGCACCATTTCTTGAGAGATCTTTACCAAAAAGGTGGTATTACTCTTGAATTTATAGGTACTAAACATCAATTAGCTGACATTTTCACAAAGCCGTTAAGTTCGGATAGGTTAAGTTACATTAGACATGAGTTAGGAATGATAAATCACTGATATACCTCACCGATATAAAACATCAATGATATACCTCACCGATATGAAACCTCACTAATATACCTCACTGATTAGTGGATCTCACCATTAGGAATTCTCACCGGTATACCCTACCATTAATGTGCTATTTTAAACTTATGTTTGCTTCCAGAATCTGTATCATTCATACTTTACTTATTATATTTTAATTATTAATTTAATGATTCCTAAATGACAAAACTAAGTCTTAATTACTTCTCAATCCACCTTAAACCTTTTTCCCTCAATCCTTATCTCCTGAATCTCGTGAAAACCCTAAGTTCCTCGAACCAGAAATGGAAAAAACCAAAATTCCTAGTATCAGAGATGACATTGATGAGCTGAATGCGAAGAAGCAGAAGACAAAGCTAGAAGCAAGATGTAGTGTAAGTAGAACAAGGTTGTGGAGGTGACCTGTGAACCCGCATTTACAAAATAGTGTTATTGTGATAGAAAAAGAGCTATGCGTGGAATGGCTGTTGTTTAGTAAATCGTTAGTTCTAGAAGTGCTATAAGATTAGAAGTGGGTAGAATAATTTTCGAACAATAATGGACCCTACTATCCGAAGCGGCTGAAAAGTTCTATGATTTTTTATGTTTTGAGAAATCCGATGAAGAAAACAGAATGGTTTCTTGGGTAAATGGAAAGGAGATAGATTTTTCTTCTATTGAGTGGGATGAATGCCTGAAGGTTCTTCACGAAGGTGTTCTAGATATTTTTCAAAATCAGTACCACATACCAGTGATATTTTTGACTATGAGACTGCCTTATAGGAGTTCACTGGTAGTGGAAAGCAAAGATAGGTGGTGGCTGCTGAAATGGATGGAGAGAACAGATTGTTGTTCAATTTTGTTCAGTATGTTTTAATTCCAAGGAGGGGGGAATTTTCAAATTTGAGATATCAAGATATCTATCTGCTACATCTCTTGAGACATGGTGTGAAAGTAAATCTTTGCAGGCTGCTAATGATTCAAATGGAGTATATGACCTGGCCAAAATCAAATACCAATGGCTTATTCTTTTCCAAGTTGATCTCAGTAATGATTAAGGTAAAAGGAGTAGCTGAGTCTCAAGATGAGACAGTGGTGGTAAGAAATAACTTATGTATCACAAGAACTATATGTAAATACGTGAAGATAAATTGAAACCCCTGGAGAGTAGAATGGGTTACTGATGACAAAAGGTTATATGATAAGTTCAATCCTTTGGATCGTCCTTCAAGGCCTAAGGATGTGAGGGGTCCAGGTTTGGGACCTGATGAAGAAGAGCCACAGTATAGTGATGATTCAGAAGAGGAAGATTCCTCTACAGCAGATAGAGGAGATCTAGACTTTACTCATAGCCCAACTCTTGAAATTGTATCATAAGAAAAGGAGAGTGATTCTTTGAACCTACCTAGTACAAAAAATATTTTGGGTGTAAGCAATAAAGAGGCACCTATGGGTGAGGAAGACAAACAGAAATCAGATCAGGAAGAGGCTGCTCGAGAAAATGAATAATATGTTCATGCAAGTGAAGCATATGTTTCTATCCTCTTGATCCTTAGTCCACTGATTGGACATTCCCGAATTCTTGCTGAGGAATTTGATGAAGTTGATAGACCTTTACCTATTTCTGAGGAACCTCCTGCTGTTGCAAAAATTTAGATGGTTGTGAAAGATTTTTCTAAGGAAGAAATAGTTGATTAGGATGTCATTATTATACAAGATAATGCACCAGTTGAGGGGGAGCATCCAACTAGTTTTGGAAATGTTACAGTGGCTGTTGAGTTTGAAGATAGGGAAGAGGAACCGAGGTTTGTAGTTTGTGAATTTGATTACCTAGATTCTGATAATGAAACATCCCTTCAGAGACCAAAAATAATTTATGATATTCAGTCTGAGATATTACCTAAAGATGTGGTCAGAACACATGATCTGGATAACCTCAAGTCTGATCTCAAAATCAGTTTTGTGGAAGAGATAAGAAAAATGGAAGTATCCTTAGTGTCATCCATTCAATCGATTATGAATGACTCTGCGACTAGTATAGTTACTGAAAGAGCACCTGTTTTGGTTTCACCTACTGATATGATCACTAGGGATGACTTATAATCCTTAAAGGATGAGAAGAAAGAGTCTTTGGGTGATTCTATTGCTGAGTTAAAGAATCACTTTACTGTAGAGTTTAGAAATTTTGAAAAGTCCTTCGAACTCTCTCTTGGTTTTAATGTATCATCCTTTGTGGAAGAGATAGTAGATGAAGTCACAGCTTCCCAGAATTAGATATCTATCTTGGAAAAGGATGTTGAAGTTCTAAAGAAATCATTTGTCTCTCTGGAATCCTATATGAGTTCAAAATCTCAAGAAGACAAGGATTTGGCCTATTTGAAGAGTGTAGTGAGCCAGATGGTTTCAGTTTTTGAAGGCTTTAAAAAGTATGTGGAGAATCATATCGGTGCCCAAGATTCTGCAACGAAAAATCTTTAATATTGGGCTAACTAAATGCTTCAAAGAAACTGCAACCTTTTATGTTGGTTCTATTTTTGAGACCTTCAATAGAATTTGATCAAATTAGAGATTTGATGAAGGGGGAGCTTGGTTCAGCATCAACCAGTGGCTCTGTGGACTCATCTGATCTGACCAAAGGGGTGACTTCTACTAGAGATACCACTAGAGATATCATGAAGATTGTTCAAGACTATATGATTAAAGCTTCTGCTTCTCAGAAAGAGGTGAAAGAAAAGGTAGATTATTATTTCTAAAGGGTATATACCAAGAATCATCTCAATAACCATTTCAATCTTCTGTTAGAAAACATGAAGTTACCACCAGTCAATCAAGCCTTCATAGAACAAGTCAGCAAGCTCAGAGAGTTGACACCTACACTGGAAAAATTCATGGAGAACAAGGACGATTTCATCTCTGCCATGGAAAGAGGAGGATGAATCATTATGGATTTCAGAAACCTCTTGTTTCCCTTCTTGCATGTTGATGCTTGACCAGTGATTGTACTTCCAGATTTACCTGCATCTGCCTCTACTACTTCTCTTGCTTAGATGACTCCAGCCCAAGCTATCTGAATCCTAACTCCTATGATCACTCAGAGAACTACATAGTACAGTCCAAGAATAGTTTCAGTAGCTCAGCCACCTCTGATCATTTCTGGTGTTCCTAAGCCTCCACCTAAATCCACCATACCTGAATCCTCTTCTGATCATAAGGTGAAATCTCATTCTATGGATGTGGATTGATCAGTAACAAGGATTTTTGATAGGAATCAACAATATTTCTTTTTGCTTTCATTTATGTATTTGTTTTTATATATTTTCTCTAAGGAATATATATAATCTTACTTTATTTTACTCTTTTTTACTTCTCTTCTCCTATATTTGCTTTTTGTCCCACTTTTTTCTAATCACAAAGGTGGAGAAATACTATCTAAGGGAAACATTTCTGGGGGAGAAATAATATCTTTTATGATAAAGGGGGAGAAATTCTATCTCTTCTACGTTTAATTCATTTACCTTTGGTTCATTTTTTTTTTCATATTTTACCTTTGATACATGTGTTTTATACTATATTTCTTTCTCTAATACAATTGGATTTAATGAAATATCCTCTTCTATATTATTAATTCTTCTGGGATTATAATATCATAAGTTGTGATTATCAAAAAGGGGGATATTGTTGACCTCACCTATTTTGATAATCCCAATTATGCTTTCATTTACTTTGATAATCCCAAATAATATTTATCTATATATTCATTCTTTAAATCTATGACATTCTATTATCAAGCTGATAATAATGTTAAAACAATATTTAAAATATGTTAATCAATGTTTATCTATGTTTATATGAATTTTGAAATAATTCTAACTCATTCGGTTATGTTTTGCATAAAGAAGATAAGTGTTAAGTCACTGATATGCTTATACCTACTGATACAGATCTACCGGTACTTAGTCTACCGATAGACATAGTCATCGATACACAGAGCTACCGATATGTATAAGTCCACCAGTAAGCACGACACTGATAGATCAAGTCTACCGATAGAAGCTGAGCTACCGATAGAACAAGTCTTCTGGTATGCATAAGTCTACTGGTATACACTTAATCACTGGTACATAACAAAGCTACCGATATGCACAATCTACTGATAGAAAGTTTATCGATACAGATAGTCACGAATACAAACGAGCGCCCGATACAAGCGAGCAACCAATAGACCAAGAGCTACCGATAGAAGGAGTCACCAGTACATAGAGCTACTGATACACAGAGTAACAACTACCGATACAAGGAGATAATGATACAAGGACAAAGAGCTATCAATAGGAGCTCACTACTATAAATATTCCATCGTTACATATCTACCGACAGAAAGATATTGATGAAAGACTTCAGTCACTGATTCCTAAACTCTACTTTTTTCAACATTATTTATTCATTAAGAAACGGTCATATTTGAGGATTTTAATGCAATTAATGTTATTTAATGATAGTTGTTGGAAGGTCAGGGAACCGTACCTTGTAGTTGTAAAAAGGTAATAATTCCCATTGCCTGAGATTAAAGATATATAAGGAAGGACAAAGGCGGGACATAGAGAGGCGTACAAGAAGGGAAAACGAATTCTGTAAAGTGGTGCATACAGAAAGACTACATCCATACCCGATGAACATTGGACATACACGAAGATATCCATACAAGAATAGAACACAAAAACCGAACTTCATTCAACAAGTGAAGAACTACAAAAAACTTTTCATACACTCAAGTTGATCAAGCTGAACCTGAAAACCAAGGAAGGAAACGACACTCTATTTTCCAAACAAAAACCAGAGAAGTACTCAGAAGCATTTCTGTCAAATCAAAAGGATTCCATAGCTGTAATTCAAATCACTAGAGCATTCTAAACTCATAACTACTCTCTTAGTGATTATTTTATTTACATTTTGAGCAGTGTGTGTACTCTATATATTTTATACACACACTGTCTCCTGTGCTAAACTGGAGGATCTCTAAATCCTCACAGAAACCTTCCATAACTCTTTTTTATCCCACTTTGGATAGTGGTAGAGGTCAAGTACGACCTGGACAGCCAGTGTGCTATTGTTTTGTTTTCCCACGTAGAACTGTGGAAGAGGTCTTAGTACCTGGATAGTCTTTGCATTTTTTTACCCTGATCCAGGGTGTGGATCAAATTTATATAAATTTTTTGAGAGGACTAATTCGCGGCTTGAGACTTATCCTCTTGGTTATATCTACTTTGCATCTTAGATTAATTCTAAAGTATATTACATACTTTATTTTCTACTACTAATTACTTTGAAATTCAATTTGTTTTAAAGTTACTTTGATAGTTAATATAGAAAGTGTTTGTAACTATTTTAAATCATTAGGTTAGTTTCAAAAGCTAATATAATCTTCTGATTAAATTAACAAATACCTAATCAATCTTTTGACAACATAATCGAACCATTACAGTTTTAAAAATTAACTACAGTTTAACTTTGTTTTTAAATTGGGGGATTTTAAGAGAAATCTTTTTAACAGAAATTTTAATTGGAACTTAATTCACCCCCCTCTTGAGTATCCACTCCGACCAACAACATCTTATATAAACATATAGGATTATAACATGACATGTGTCTCCAAAATGGAAAATTAAGACAAAATTAATTTACCGGTTTGGTAACTTTTGAAACATAAAATACCTAAAATAAAGTTCATAAAATGGATATATAACCATAAATTTATTTATAAGAATAATAAAATACATCCATGGGTAGAATACACACCACACAAAATATATCACTGGTGAATAAGAAATGTATCTCAAAGAAGTTAAAAGTGATATGAAATTAAATTACCATGTGTCTGGAATTTAATCATACCCGTACTAGATTTTGGTATAATAAATGTAACTTTATTATAAATCGTTTACATAACCATATTATTATATCCACTAACATATATGATTTTATTATGACTTTATATTCAATTCTTATTAACAATTCCATGTTAAGGTTATTCTTCGAGTAATATCTGCTTTATTTTTATCATGCGTCTTAATTTGTTACATATTTTTTCCTTATACATATATAATGATTTACAGAATATAAACCATGATATAAATATCATTAATATTAATTATATTTGTATTATACTAATCTATAGAATATATAAATATGAAATCGAATACACTATTCATGGAGATGGTAGGCCATACGTTCACATGAACGTTCTTTCCATTTTTATTTGAAATTTTGAAAGAAAGAAAGTAAATGAAATATATGAATATATGTATAATATAATTAAATTTGAATTAATATTTCCTTTATATAATATAATTTCACTAAAGCTATCATTAATATATTCCATGTAGTGTGTGAATGAATCACATATCTTTGAGGAGGTGGTAGTCTACTCTTCCCCAAACAAAATTATCATATTTAAACAAAAAAGAAAGCATGAAGGTATGATTTATATAATAAATAAATAATTATAATTACATCATAAATATAATATATATATCATAAAAACAAATTTTTCATCATAATTCTCAACAAAAATATGTGGTAATGGTAAAAATAATAACATCATTCTGTGAGGTGGTAGGACACCGTACACAAGAATGATAAGTTCGATACCCATGAGATGGAAGTGTGTGTAAGTGAAATTAGAAAATATAACATAAAAACATATAAGTATATTTAGGATATTGGGTATATTATTTTTGTATGGAATAAGATGAATTGAGGTGGTGGATAAAGAAAATAAATGAATGGAGCTTGAGGAAGGATGTTACATCTTCTTTGGGAAACCCCTTTTGGTTTTCACCAAAGGGATTCCTTGGATGGATTTATGCCTAAAGGAAGGATTAAAAGATTAATAGAAGGATTTTGAGAAGTTAATTATGTAGATACTTTCTGAACTTATGTGGTCTGAGAGGTGTAAAGAAGGGGTAGAGGTGGTGTCCTTTTATAGGCAAGGGAAATGACACACTTGGCATTTTTGAAAATAATTCGGTGTACCCATGTTCTTACCTAAACAAAGTAATAAAAAAACACATTAATGTAATTTTTTATGTCTGAAATATGGACAGGAAATGGATGTTTAACAATTTTATAGGCCATTTGGGTCCTTAAGTTTAAGTTTTAGTCCCTTGTTAAGCATAATTTTACCTTAATCACTGTAATTAATTTCAATGACTTTCAATAATAATTTTGGTCAAAAATTAAGTTGATATTATTAGACTATAAATATTTTAATTATTATAATATTTTATGTCCATTATTTTAAATTCATAGAAGTGAAAAAATTAAATTCAATGATAATCCTACAGAAGTGGTGAAAAGGGGGGTTTTTAGAGTGAGAATGTTCAAAAGTTTATTAAGATTGTATATCTAAATTAAACAAAGTAATGATTAAAATGACCAAAATTGGCTTTAAATATGTATAATTTATCTATTATTACATTAAAAAAACATAAAATATAATTTAACTATCTAATTAAATTAGAAGAAGAAGTAGTTTTGAATTAAAATTCAGTATTTATCACTATTCACCCAAAAATGATGTTTCTCAAGAAAATACCGAAATTCAACTTAAGATAATTTAGAAATATTGAGTTAAAAAATTATGTTTATTTTATCAAATTAAAATTTTAAAATTGTATAATATTAATTTTATTATTGTTCACAGGAGTACTTAAAAAGCGGTTTTTTTGAGAAAATAGTATTTCCAAACATATAAAGACTACCAAAAATTATATGTTTTATCAACATTATATTTTATTTACATAATAACATGATAAATAATATTTTAAATTTAATTATTAATATTTTTATTAATATGTTTAATGGCTAGATTATAACTATCTTGTTTAAATAATTATAAAATGATGTTTCATAGAAACCCAGTGTTGCATGTAATATATACCAAGTTAGTTTTGTGTGTAGTGTATTATTAACTTAGTGTTTCATATAATTCAATATAAACATAGTTATTTAATAAAAAATAAAATATTTTCAACACTATGTGAAATGGGAAATATAAAAAAGATTAAATTAATAAAAAAAATATTTCACAAAATCTTTGGGGATAACATTATACCCCCCTTAAAATGAATTTTGACCTCAAAATTCATGCATGTTATTAAAGTTTTGATACTTGAAAGGTCCTTTCATAAAAAACTAAATCATAAAAATAAATAATAAACCAGACTTTTTAGAACCATAATAGTTACCCAAAGTAACTCATAATTAGCTTTCCACATAGGATAACATATGTGGGAAGTGAAAACTTGGACATGGAAGAGAAATAAAACCATTAAGTTCTGATGGAGAGTGATAGAGAACATATTTAAGAGAAAGTTAACAATAAAAAATCCATAACCCAAAGAGGTTTGAAAAAGTTCATATATATAATCATAAATGATGATAACATGAAAATTTTTTATTTCAATATACTTTCCTAAATATTAATAATTTTCACAAGGAGATATAGTTACATGATTTCAGAACAGTATCACCCTATGTTATACCTTGATCAATTTCCATTTCATCTCTTATTCCAATAAATGAAGGTGAATTATTCATTCTAGAAGCACTAATAGATCATGAGATCCATAAATATAATGATAGGTCATTCCATCTATCATTATCACAACAAAAGTCTAAATAAGTTATCCAATATGAATAAATCCACATATGAAAAGACAATAATTTAATCTCAAAAACTTCATATGAAGTCTAACCTAAAAGTTACATAAATGGTTAAACTTATAACCCTTACAAAATAAAATTCACCATTTATTCCTTAACTAAACTCATATATTATACCAAAAACATTTCCATTAGAAACATGGTTCCATCCTTGCACTGATACAATATCAAATGTGGTTTTATTATTACATAATCTATGAATGGGAAGATAATATCATCAAATCATACCAAATTATGAACAATAATATTTTCATAGGGATTATTCATACAAAATAAAACATGAAAGTCCCACCTAAGGAGGTGAGGATAAGAATTTTATAATTATCTTGGTTCACTTAATCCATAATAGTAGCATAAGAATTACCTTTGTTTATTTTGTATTCAATGGATTTTGTGGCTTATCATTCACATTATTCCTTAGATTGGGACACTTGTAAGCATAAGGACAAACTCCATGAAATTGAAACATTGAAGTGCGGGTGGTGCATTCTGTGGGGGATTTTTCACTATTCACATCATTAGCTAACTTAATCTCATTAAGTTTACATTTATTCTCATGATGAACTTACCTTACACACTTAAAAAATTTATTAGTCCCCTTAATACAATTTCCTCTACATTTTTTCTCCCATAATGGAAGGATAATTGGCTTTTCTCTATGGTTGTTAGATTCTCCTTTGAACTCAATATTCATTTTCTTATGAAAATCATGAAATAGATACACAACTCCAACCTCCATTTCCATCTTTATAGAACATATAACAAATTATTTATAGCTGCTAAAGGCTATTATAGACAAGACCATTCAAATAATAGGTTTCAGTATACCACAGAGTCGATAAATTTTTATTTTAAGTTGGATGATAATAAACAAAGAGTACCTCAAAATCCTTGTAAAATTAACCTCATAAGCATATAAAGATTCACCATCCTTCTAATTATGCTATAAGAATTCCTTTTCAATATTCGTACAAAGAATCCTAGGAGTGAACTTATTGAAAATTAAGTTCTTGAACTCTTCCCAATTTATATATTAAATTTTTTCTTACTTCCTTATATTCTTAATTAGATTCAACCACAGATCTACTTTACCATCTTAATGATAATTGGACAGAATGACTTTATCATGTCCTGAAAATTGGATAATTGAGAATATCTTTTCAGTAGTACTAATCCATTGTTCAACAATAAGTGGATTGAAAGACCTACTTAAATAAGGTAGAAGATTCCTCATGAAGGGCTCAACAAAATTCTAATCCATACTTTTCTCATTTGGGAGTCCAACATGGTTTATAGATTGAGAAATTTGTGTTATAATATAAATGAGATTTTATATTCCAAGTACCATATAATTTGGTTTCTTATGAGGAAAATCGTTCAATTTTCCTTTTCAATCACCATTAATATGATTCCTTCAAGCTCTAACCATTTCATAAAACTAAGAGCATAGAGTAAGAAACAATTATCATAGTGAAGAACCATGTAATTATGAAAAACCAATTATAGTATGTCTATATTATGACACCCTATTTAATCTATGAAACCTTAGGTTTATAGTAGGTTATTTATAGCTAACTTATATTTAAATTTTTCATGGTGGTTCCTGAAGAGTTTTTGTATTCCTAAAGCATATCCCACGGGAGTGTCAAACCTGGTTTGTTGCAAGGACCATTTTTATGTACAAGGTCACACTGAGTCAGACCCAACACAACTTACAGATCGACATATAATTTTAGTATATAGATAGGGATGTATTGCTAGGAAACCACTCGCCCTTTCAATTATAAAAATTCTAGAACATTTTTCTATACTTTTCCTCATCCATATATTTATCCTTATAGACAACCCTAGAAATATCATTAGAAATATTCCTAGGGATCTCCCTAAAGTTTTCTCCGCCTAGTTTCCAAAGGATGAATAAACCTTCTCTCTGACACCAACTATAGAGACCCTTGATTTTCATACATTAACATTACATCATTTTTGCAGAATACTTAAAACATAACAAATATGGACACCCAAATACCATATTATTTTAGTGCGTTTGGAATCATGGAAACATAAAAACTAGTACATAAATGAGCTATATTTTCTCCCACTAGGTTCTTCATGACTTGAACCATTCATAGAAGCATCATATATACTATATATCTTCATAACATGGGACATTAAACCTAACAATGGGTGAGCTCAGATGCTCAGTATGGGTAGAAAAGGAATATATGTAAGCATAATCATGAGAATAAGGGTATTATAATGTTATCAGGATCATTAGATGATAATACCCTATATATCAAAGACTATAATCATGAATCCTCACATAACAATTAGTATTTCATAAGAAATGAATCACAAGGTAAGAAAGAGAATAATCCATGATATCATAACATAGGAATACGACATAGAATTTGTGGCATACACATAAGCATATAAAAACCCTATTTCAGGGCTTCCTACCAAGACCTTCGTAAAATGTTAGGATTGGAATAATCAACCATGTACTTGCTTTATGATCGAGATTCCCTCTAGTTTACCCTCTTGTTTCAGGCTCGGTATTCCCTCCCATGCACCCTCTTATTTCGAGATTGGTTTGACCTCCCATGTATTCTCTAGTTTCGGGATTGGGATTCCCTCATGTGTAACCTCTTGTATTGGGTTTGGGATTCCCTAACATATACCCTCTTGTTTTGGTCTTGGGATGCCCTCCCATGTACCATTTGAGCTCATAAAAAATTTATCATTACCCAATGCATTAGGGGGATATATAGGGCCTATATAACATATAATAAAACCATTCCTTAATGTTTCAAAAGATAATAATCTTTCTTCATATCATGACCCGTAAAAAGAGATGGATTTGAAAAACTTCACATCATAACCCATGAAATGAAATGGGTATCATAAATATTTAATCATATCATAACCTATAGAAAATATATAGGATTATTGATAATTTCATCCTAGATTAACCCATGAAAGGAAATGGGTTCCATAAGAATTTATCATGGTATAACCCATTTAATAAAAATAGGTTCAATAAATATATTACCTATGAAAGAAAAACAGATTTTTATAAACATCATTCCATCAAAACAGAAACCATTCAGAAAAATAATATGAATGGAATATTTAGATAATTTCCTAGAAAGGCACGAGTAACACCAATATATGCATCTTAGATAGAAAATAATTCTACAATATCATTTAAAAAAATTTCTTGAAGAAAATATCATTTCTTATTTGAAAAAGTTTTTTAAAACATAAAACCTTTTAAAAAAACATTTTCCTTTGAAATACTTTGAAAACATAGACAGAAGGATTGAAGTCATTTTGAAAACATTTTACCTTGAAATCTTATTAAATAACCTCAAAAAAATTTGAAAAGCATTTTTCGTGAAAACTTATAAAATAATATTAAAAATATTTTGAGAACCACTTTCCTCGAAAACTTATAAAATATGGTTAAACATTTGTTGAAAACCATTTTCCTTGAAAATGTATAAAATAAGCATAAATAAATTTTTAAATCATTTTTGTTTGAAAATATTTTTAAAACTTAAAAAATAACTTTAAAATAGTTGAAATAGTCTTATTTGAAAACAATAATTTAATAATTAATAAACGATGTTTTGAAAATCATTTAAAACCCTTTTAAAACATAAAACATTTTTTGGAAACATTTTTAATTGAAAAAAAAGAATTATTATAATATTAGGAAAATAAATTCATTATAAATATAAGTTTTAAATATTGTATAAGAATCTTTAGGTAATGACGATCATGACGACATGTAAATCCGTACATGCCAAACATTCCTTTTTCACCGTAAAAAGTTAAGAAAAACGCATCGACTAAAAAATTATAAGAAGATTCCTTTTCAAAAAAACTTTTTGTTTAAAAGGGTAAAACATTGTTAAAAATATATTTTAAATATCATAGGATAATTTTATAATATTTTTGAAAACTTTTTTAAAAAACATGGTTTTGAATGAACACAGATTTTCGACCGAAAAGAGAGGTATAAAAAGACTTTCTTAAAATCCCTTTCTTGATCATCATATTTTACAAAGAGTTGAAAAATTGTACCATTACTTGGATATAACATGAATAAATAGAGTTTAATTAAACTCATTAGATATTTTTAGATATGGATCATAAGATTTCATCTATGGGAGCATAATCGTAAACAATCTCGAAAAAAGCTGAGATTGTAGCTATAAACCATTACCAATTTGGTAACTTTGAATCATAAAACAATAGAACGAATAAAATTAAATAAATATTAACATATTATTAAAAGGATATTCATGATATATCATTTCAAAGGAATTATATACACCCAATAAAAAAATATTGGTTCATAATAGGACATGTGTCTCAAATAAGAAAAATTGGGACAAAATTAATTTACCGATTTGGTATCTTTGGAAAAATAAACCTCATGAAAGAAATTTCATAAAATAGATATGTAAATAATAATAAATTTATGTATAATAATCATATAATACATCCATTCTTAGTATAAAAACCATACAAAATAAATGAGTGGTGAATAAGACATGTATCTCAAGAAAAAAAGTGAGATGAAATTCCCCTACCTTGTGTCTTCAATTTTGTTTTACTCATAAAATATTCCTATTTTATAAATGTAAATTTATTTTAAATACTTTACAAAAACATATTACTATATCAACTACCATATATTATTTTATTATGAATTTATATTACTCTTTTATTACCTATTCCATGTTAAGGGTATGCTTCGTGTAACATCTACACTGTTTTTCACATGTGTCTTAATTTTTTATATCTTTAGTCCTTATACTTATATCATGATTTACAGAATTTAAAACATTATATAAATATAATTTATAGAAATTATATTTTTATTATAATAATCTATATAATATAGAAATATTAAAGGTAATACACTTTTCATGGAGACGGTAGGTCATACGTACGCATAAATGATATTTCTGTTTTTCTTTGTAATATTAAAAGAATGAAAGGAAAATATATATATATATATATGTATAATATCATTAAAATATAATTAATATTTTATATATATCATATAAGTTCACTAAAACCTTCCTTAATACATTCCATTTAATGTGTGAAAAAATCACATCGCTTTGGGGAGGCGGTAGTCCACACTTCCCCAAACTAAATTATTGTATTTACAAATAATAGAAAGCATAAAGTTAGGATTTATATAATAAAAAAATAATTATTAGTAAATAATAAATATCATATATATCATATAAAAATATTTTTTACATCATAATTTCCAACCAAAATAGGTGGTAAAAGTAAACGAACAACATTGTTTCGTGAGGTGGTGGTTCGCCGTATACAAGATCAGAAAGTTCATTACCCATTAGATGGAAGTGCGTGTAAGTGAAGGTAGAAAACTTAACATAAAAAATATCATTATATTTCAGATAATTATTATATTATTTATGCACGGAATAAGATGATATGAGGTGGTGGATAATGAAAATAGATGAATGGATCTTGAGGAATTATGTTACCACTTCTTTGGGTAACCCCTTTTGGTCTTCACTAAAGGGATTCCATGTATGGATTTATTACAAAAAGTTTCTTCAAGGATATAGGGAGGGGTTTTGGGAAGTTAATTTTGTAGATCTTGGATGAACTTAATTGTTTTGAGAGGTGTGAATAAGGGGTAGAGGCGGTGGCCTTTTAGAGGGGAGGGAAATGACCTACTTGGAATTTTTGAAAAAAATTTAGGTGTAACCATTTTTTAACCTAAAAAATAATCAAAAACTATTACAATAAACAATTTAAGGTTTATAGATGATAAATGGACCAAATATGGGTGTTGGACGTGTTTATTGGTCATTTGGATCCTTAAGTTTAAGTTTTAGTCCCTTATTAAGCTTAATTTACCTTAATCACTATAATTAATTTCAATCAATTTCACTAATAATTTTGGCCAAAATTTAAGTTGATTTTATTATAATATAAACATTATACTGATTAAAATTTTTTATTTACATTTTTATAAATTAAATTCACATAAGTGAAAAAAATAATTTTAATGCTAATCCCACAGATGTGATGAGAAAGTGGGTTTTTAATGTGAGAATGGTCAAAAGTTCATTAAGATTTTATATATAAATTCAACACAATAATTATTACAATAAACAAAATTAGACTTATATATGTATAATTGATCAATTATAACTTTAAAAAAAATTAAAAAATATTTTAATTGTATAAATAAATTACATTAAAAAGATTTTTTTAATTAAAATTCAATATTATTCACTATTCACCAAAAAATGATGTTTCTCTGAAAAATACCAAAATATCACCATAAGATAATTTTGACATTATGAATTCAAAAGTTATGTTTATTTTATCAAATTAAATTTCTAAATGTGTATAAAATTAATTTTATTATTCTTTATAGGAGGACTTAAAAATTAATTCTTTTGAGAAAATAGTATTCCCAAAGAAGGTCAATGAGATGGGGAGCTCCTCTCTCATCAATAAAGAGTTCATCTCTCTAAAATTCAAGGATTGAAATTGAAATCTGCTACTCCAAAGGTCAATATTTGTGGATTAAGAAAACGTTTTGGGAATTATGAGATTTTTGAAGACTACCGTCGTGGTTATCAGTCACTTGATTTATCAGTTTTTGAATCTGAGGGAAATGAGTATCGGAAAAAACATTCTAGTGGGGTGATTATGGTAGGATGGAGGGACATAGTGTGTTTGATGGTTATAAAAACCCTAATATGGAAGGTGGTGATGGTTCTGGGGATCATGGGATCCTGGTAGCAGATGCGAGGGTGATTTATAGCTTTGTTCGACTGTGTAGAGAAGTAGGCATGGGGAGTAGGCGACTACGATTCAGCTTGGAGAGGATTAGTGACAACCATCGATGATGTGAAGAGAGGGTTCGAGGTGGAAGATCTGGGATGCTCAATGGAGGTTGTATGATGTAAGGGGATCTTGAAGTGGTCCGGTATTGGATTTGGGATCCGGGTGGCGGAAATCTTCATGAGGGAGGAATCTGACGATCTGTTTCAACAAAGTAGGTCATCCCAGTGGTGATGTTAATAGAGGATGGCCGGTGGTAGGTAAACAGTGGGTCATGATGGTGTTCCCAATATTTTAGTCTAGTTATCCAGTGATTATTGAGGTTTGTGGGAGACGTTATTAGGATAACATCGACCATTCCTTGGTTGCTATGCAGTGGTCGGGAGTGCTTCCAGCCGATGGAGGAGATGCGGTGTTAACCCAGGGGGTTTGGGACCCCGGTGGTGCCATTGGGGTTCTATTCCTAATTGGTGATAACGTTTACAGAGGTGACTCTAGGATGGAAAGATATCGGGCTAAGTGATGAGGTGCATCCTAGATAGGATTCCTATCAGATGTATGAACTATCTAGTGTGGCTAGATTTGATGGTGAAACGTTTCCAGGAGGTGACCCTCGTGACGCGGGCTAGGTCCCAGTTATGGTGAAGAGGGTTGAAATTAAAATTTGGGGGGTTATAGGATGGTGAAAACGTATTTGGTGAGTGGGTCATTGCAGATGGGTTTCAGATTTGGGCCTATACGAGATTCTTCAAGATGGTGCAGATGAGTTTGTTGGAGGCAGAACAAGCAACGATAGGGTTTTGATTTTTTGGGTCACATAATCATTTTAATTGTGGAACATTTCTATTATTTCATTGGGTGGTATCTATTTACCACTTTCATGTTTTTGTGTAATGTGTTATTCCATGTTTTTTTTATTTTAGCACTTCCCTTTTTATTAATAATTTTTTAGGGGATGAGCATGGTCGGTTTCGGAACTTTCTAGGTAGTATTTCCATACATATAAAGAATTTATCAAAAAATTTATGTTTTATCATCATTAAGTTTTATTTATATACAACTATTGGTAATGTATTGTCTCAAACATACACTATGATTAACGACGACTTTGTTGCTCACAAATACCATTTTTTGTTTTCTAATGATGTTCTGTTAAGTGAGCTTTATAAGAATTTGTATTTTGTTTCAATGTTTTTAGCATTACTAAATGATTCTAGAAACACTATTTTCATCCCTATGTTACAATTAAAAGGTTAACATTTCCATACCGTATCAACCCTATGCTACACTAAACAATTTTCATTTGGAACAACATCCCTACGTGCAGAAATCGGCAGGCATATAGATCAACAACCCTATGTTGGAGTCTAGATTCACTATTCATACCCTACGTTTGAGAAAGTTTAACATATGGCTCATCAATGATACATTTGAGAAATATGAACATATTGATCATCATCCCTATGCTACTTTTTCCCTAAGTTGCATAAATATGAAAGCATGGATAAGGAAGGCTAGGTTGGTAGGAACCCTATGGTACACAAAGGAACCCTACACTATATAGTTCAACCCTATATTGTGTTCTCAACGAACAAGTTCTTCAAGATAAATTTTCAGACAATGATTAATGCAACAGTTGAGTTATATTTAATGACTGATTTAGGGATCATTTTGATTGTTTCAAATGAGCCATTTTCATCGTAGAAAATCATTCCTATTTCTAAGGAAATTTATGACTCACCTGTTCAATTAAAATTTGAATTTTTACGATCAATATGGATATTATTTTATATCTATATTATCAAACTAAGCTATCATATTTTCTATTTTTTTAAGGTTGGGTCCAAAGCCTTAATTTATTATTAAATTAAATACCTCTTTTATGTCATGGTAGAGGGAGACCCATTACATAGCCCGAAGGCCTAAGGCCAAGTGGCACGAATACAAGGCTCGAAAGCCCATTTTTTGGTCCAAAGGTCCCCTCGGTGAATAGTACTACTATAGTACCCACACTACTATAGTCCCGTCTACAGTACCGCCACCGCTGCTACATTCTGCCACTGCTATAGTACTGCTGTAGTACCCCCAAAATTCCATCCCTGGCCGGATTTGATCTTGGGTCTTTTGGATGCCAAGAAGGAGCTTTTACCACTTGGGTACAAGATCGTTGGCATATTTTCTATATATTTATTTAGAATATCTTAAAATATATCTCTCTATGTGATATATGATTGTTTTATTAAAAATATTTTACAGTGATGAAAAGAACGAACAGATCAGAAAGAGGACGTCATTTTGAAGTCACACATGTTGTTACTCATTCTACTATAAGATCACTACTAAAATTTGTTGTTATTATTATTTGAATAAAATTAGGCAGCAAGGATTGCATAAGATTACTTCAATCTTAAAGATATTCTTTTCTGAAGAATAAATTCCATAATCTGCCAATTGCGTACTGCTGCAACTGTAAAGATCAACTTGAACCACTTAAATCAATCGCTTTTGCTTTATTAGAGTTTCAAATGCTCACACTTAGTTGTGGTGGAGTACCTGCTTCTCATTCTAAGCTATGGATAATTGGATCTCTATCATTGAACTAGAATACTTATGTAATTAGTCCTATAAATGTGTGAACTACTTGAACTCAGTTGTGGAAATTCGGTCTTATGATAAGAGGACTAGACTAGTGAAATCCACCAAGATCACAAAGAGAGTATTTGGTGGAGTGGACAAGGGGATATTTGTTCCCCTAACTACTATAAAAAGTTGTGTTATTTATTTCTATTTATCCACTGTATATTTTCAAAATAAAATATAAACACTGCTAATCTGTATAATATATAGTGGGTGTCTAAAGTGATAATCATTGAATATTTTTAGAAGACACAATTCACCCCCGCTTGTGTGTTACTTACTACTTTCTGACCTAACAATTGGTATCGAAGGTGAGATTTTGAAAAATCTATAGTAAGCTGAAAAGTTTAAAGTCTATACAAAGATGTTAATGGTTGATCCTAGCGAATGAATTTCAATGATTTATTATCTATATTTCAATGGTAAAAATTATAGATGTTGGAAATCAAGGATGATTATCTATATAAAAAATCATGGATTTAGAGTTTACTCAAAGATTATTACCCCATATGCTATTACTATGAAACCAAAAACATGGGATTCTACAACTGAAGTTGAATATGATATTAATTAAAAAGATATGAATGCTATTATATGTGGTCTTGGAGCAGATGAATTCAATCATGTATCACAATGTCCAAGTACATATGAAATGTGGAAAACTATTTCAGTTGCTTATAAAGGGATAAATAATGAGAGAAAAATGAGGCATGCAAAAACTAAGATGAAATTCGACACATTTATAATTTTTGATAGTGAAGGAATTATGTAGATAAATGGAAGTATTATAGAAATTATCAACAACATTACAACCTTAGGAGAACCCATAAAAGAATCTTATCAAGATTTTAAAGTACTAAGAGTACTAACTTCAAAATGAAATTGAATATCTACAACTATACGACAATCAACACCTATTAAATATCTGAAAATGAAAGAATTAATTGGGACATTGATGATGTAGGAAGATGAAATAAAGATGAAGCTAAATATCATAGAATAATCTTGAAAAAAGATAACACTTCTCTAAAGGTAACATCTCAGAATCCAAATAGAAAAATGAAACAAGAATATATAAAGGAGAAGAACTCAGAGTCATATGATTCTGAAATAAAACTAGCATAGTTAGTTAGGAAGTCCAGAAAGTTCTATAAGAAGAAAAGAGGATTTAGAGAATCCTTAAATAAAGATGAGAAAGATTCAATATAATTCAGATGCTATGAATATAATAAATTAGGCCATATTATACCTGATTGTCCTCAACTAAAAGATGAAAAGAGAAATCCAAATAAGAGATATCAAAAAACTGATGATTATGAACATAATGAAAAAAGAAAAATGAAATAAACATAGAGTTTCTATGAAGACTCCATAAGTTCATATAAATATTATTCAGAAAAAGAAAAATAAAATTTTAAATCTAATATGTGTTCCATATTTGAAGAGAAAATGGTATAAACCTATTACTCATCCAATTTTGATTATGATTCTATCAGTTTCTCAAAAAGTAAAATATCTACCTACTGTTCCATGTTAGAATAGAAATACGATTCTTTATTAAAAAACAAATTAGTAAAGAATATTTATAATTTTGTTTTAGGTGATAAAAATACCCTACTGAAACAACATCAATAATTAAAAAAAATTAACATATCGAAATCAAACTATGCTGATCTTGAAAAGATGATCAACGCTTTACAGGATGAAATAGAATCATATAAGAGTTCCACTATTGTATTTACTAAAGGAGAAAAAATTATAAATGAAATTCTTGGAATAAATATTATAAAAAATGAAATATTTATAATAGGAAGTAAGGGTGAGAAATCTAAACTATATAAGAATTATTTTATCCCCAATTAAAAAATGAAACTTTTTATTTTTTTCAAATAAAAGGGAATGTAACAAATGAATCTAATTTGAGAAAACCACAAATAAATGGTCCTAGAAGAGCCTTTATTTAAAAGAGGTTATCTGAATCTAATGATATAAGCTATGAAAAAACAAAGCAGATCTAGATTTCCATATCCCTACTATCTAACACTACTAGACCCATGAAAGTGTGGATACCATAGCAAACATTTGTTTAAATAATTTTAAAGAAAACTGGCCATAGAAACAAAAAATATATATGGTACATGGAGAGTGGATGTTCCAGGAATATGAGTAGAGATCCATCAAACTTTCATATGCTGACTCAACTAAATGGAGGTCTTTTCACTTTTGGTGAAAATACAAAAGGAAAAATAATTTGAGTTAGAACTATTGGAGATCCGAAGATCATATCTATCAACCTAGTACTATATGTACAAGGATTAAAGCACAATCTGATAATTATTTCTCAATGTTGTGGAGATGGTTTGTATGTTGATTTTTCTAACAATTCTTGCTCAATTTTTAAAGATAGATTTCTTTAGTTTAGAGAACATAGAACTGATAATGTTTATACTTTGGATTTAAATTCCTTATGTAAATAGAAAGTGAATTGTTTAACTATTAATAAAAATGAATCATGAATTTGGTACATAAGACTTGGACACTATAATATTTATTATTTACATATATTATCAAAGAAACAACAAGTTTCTGAATTTCCTAGTATTAAATTTGACAATGAAAAATAATGTGATTCATGCTAACTTGGAGAGAAACACAAATCTTCTTTCAAATATATTAACAAAATTTCAACATCTAAACCATTAGAACTTTTTCATATGGATTTGTCTGTACCATTAGGAGTAGAAAGTTTGGATGCTAAATTATATGTGTATGTTTTAGTTGGTTATTATTCTATATTTACATGGGTTTATCTTCTAAAACTCTAAATTGATATTTTTTTTGAATGTTTTTGAAATAATTGTTAAAAATGAAAAAGGTTTTAAAATAATTTCATCAAGAAGTGATCATGGTGGAGAATTTGAAAATCAAAAATACAATTCATTTTACTCAAATTTGGGTATTAAATACACCATGTATTCACCAAGAACACCTAAAAATGGAATTATTAAAGGAATAAATAGAACTATTCAATAAATGGCTAGAACTATGCTGAATGAATAAAGTATTCCTAAATTTTTTTGGCCGAAGCTATAATAATAGCCATATATATAATTAATAGAGTTTTAATTCATCCTATTTTCTAAAAGACACCTTATGAACTTTGGAATAATAGAAAACCTAAATTAAATCACTTTAATGTTTTTGGATACATGGTATATATCGTGAATTGTAACACCCCAACCCCTCTAGACCGAAGTCGGTGCATTACTAATTTCATTGGCATGGTTAGAAGGAATGAAATCAAAAAGTAACTATCAATTTAGTAGTCTTGAAGAAACTTAATACATATATGTAACTCAAATTACATTAGGAAAGGTAACAAGATACAATACATATTGAAAACTAAAAACTACATCCCCAGAAACTCAATAAATGATCTCCTCTTCAAAACCTGATGAAGGTAAAAAAATGGAAAGAGGTGAGCTCAAATGCTCAATGAGGGTTACAAATGGCTGAAGAATGAATTCAATAATAAGTGAATCATAAAAAAATTAGCATAATCAATATGGCATAGTGAATAAATGAAAAAATCATGCCATTAACAAACTGAGAATGAAACCACATCCATTGATTTTGTCATAGTGAAAACCTCATGGATAGTAATAACAAAAAATGATTAAAGAGAATTATTATTAATTAGACATCATGTATCTATCAGATGCTACCATAATAACATTAAAACATTTTAATTTTGTGGGTAGATTCCCGTCTGATTTTTTGGAAACAAACTCGACGGGTTTGTCACCAACTGATTTGTCTCGTGAGACTTGTTATTGCATTGAGGGGACTAATAAGGCCCCACCCTAAACTGGAATTTCAAATAATTATTTATACATAGATTTAATACAAGAACAATCTGCCTTCTCAATATCCGTATATATTATAGGATACAAATTCATCAATATTTCTATAGTTAGAACAACATTCCAAATAAACATTGCATGTAAAAGGGTATACGGCTTAAGAAAATACACATATCCATAAAACTAGAGTATGGATATATAACATATTTACAATTTCAAATGATAAATGATCTTAAAGGGTAATTGGATACACCAAATAATAAATATTTGGTGCAAAATACAAAGTAACTAACAATGAAATTGAATTTGATAAAAAGTCCCTAACCCCGTTCTAATCAATCGAGTCGTATGAACAAAAACTAATAACCACCAAATTAATCACAAAATACCATGAATATAAAAATAGTCATGATAATATATATCAAAAAGAAGTAAAAAATATACCACATGAAATAAATAAGCGGATAATAATGGAAATCTCACAGAAATGAAAGTGAGATGAGAAACCCCTTACATTATTCTCGAGTGTGTTCTTAATTTGTTTTAATGACCTGAATAATAAAACATAGATTCATTAATTAATAATTACCGAACCTCATATACATTTAATTTATTTATTATAACTTTATTAGGTTCATTCATGGCCTATTCTATGGTTTTAATAGGTTCAATTTTATTGTCTTGGAAGCATTTTCTTCCTTGGTTTTCATGATTCGTTTAATTGAATTCATGAATGAAAGTTTGTTTGAAATGTGGAAAAACATCCAGAATTGTTAATATATCTTATTAATAAAATTATAGTGATATAAATTATCTTATAATGATTTTGGGTTATATATCATGATGATTAGTTAAAAGTTAATTACAAATGTTTGGATTAACTTGGCGGTTTTGTTCATAATGAACTTGTTTTATATTATTATTCTATATTATGAGTGTGTAAGGATTATAGAACATTAAGGAGATGAAATACATATATTTGGATCTGTTTCAACCATAAAAATTGTTTCATTACCAAAATTGAACATGGAAATGAAAATTGAGAACGAGTCGTCCTTGAATGTGATATATTAACACATCTCGGATGATGTTTTAATTTTTAGTATAAGAGGAGGGGGAAAGAGAGGTGATGATGAAATTTTACATTATAATAATATAATTATTTTTCATGTAAGGTACTGTAATAATCATATAATTTGGATGAGTGGATATGAAGAAAAGAAGTATAAAAAAAGGAACTCAATATAGCATAAAATTGAGAAATCTCTCATTAAAAGTTGGCAGCCTAACGACATCACTTAAAATTTCATAAAATAGTTTGATGAGAGAAAGGGGGTCCTTAATAACTCTTACATAATATGTACAAAAAGGTGAAAATGGAATTACATATCCCAAAAAAATCCAATTGAAAATAAAAGAGATAGCATAAAATGAATGCTTTAAGAAAAGAGAAGGGTTGTTGATTTTATTACCTTGTAGAGTAACCCCCAAAACATGAAGGTTGGGACCTTGGGGGTTTTAGGGAACCTTTGGAGGACTCCAAGGGAGGTAATAATACCATATATTCGAGGATAATGAGTTTTTAATGAAAGAAAATGAAGGGGGTGAGTGGGTATTTATATTAAATAAGAGGGAGTTTTTTATTAATTAAAAGGGATACCTCATTAGTGGTTTTTGAAAAACCATGGGCTTACCCATGGTATTTTCCCATGGTTTTAGCCACTTGGGAAGCCTCATGTCATATTTTACTTTACAAAAGATGACCATCCTTTTGTATTTAATTATTACATCATTATGATGTCATTAAACTACAAGAAACTCAAAACTGTATTTTTACTATTCACAAAAATTCAAGTATTTTAGATTAATCCTAAAAATTCACCCAAACCAATTTTAAATGTGTATAATTCATGAAATGATCTTCGTTTTCTGAAAATAATTTTAAAAATATTATTATTTTAATTTTTTAATAAAATAATAGTTAATTCAAAAAATAATAATTTTATGGGTATAATTAGTTTTATATCACATTGAAAACTTAATTAAGATGTCATTATCTTATTACATTAAGTAAATAAAATATTATCATTATTTAATATTCATAAATTTCATATTAATATTCATATTACTATTCATAAAGATATGATACTATTCATAAAAATAATCAAGTTAGTTATATCAGACTCCAAATGACGTACTTGTCACAACTCTAGATGACCATTTTTTAAAATTCCAAACATAGAAGTGGAAAAGTTATGTTTAATGGATAAGTTATCACTATCTTCTAAATAACTAAGTTTTGTTTTAAAGAAACAGAGTGCTTTATGAAATATAGGATATGAATAGAATATATTTAATATAAGCATACCATAAAATGTTTGGGGTATTATATTATTCCCTCCTTAGGAAATTGCATCCTCGAAATTTTATGTATAAAGATCATAAAAAGATTAGGGTGGTTCTTATACATAACATCCTTGGGTTACCATATTCCTTCCTCCATATTATGGTTTCTCCAAAGTACTTTTACTAGACGAGTTATTCAATTTCTCGATACATTCTCCCTTGTGTCATGAATTCCGATAGGCTCTTCATAGTAAGAAAAATCAAGTTCCAGCTCTATCTCTTGATAGGCGAGTACATGCATTGGTTCTGGCGGGTATTTCTTTAACAATGACACATGGAACACATCAAGAACTTCTGAGAGACTTGGGGTCATTTATAAATGGAAATATACAACTCTGATTCTTTCCAAAATTTCAAAGGGTCCAATGTACCTGGGGAAAAATTTCCCTTTCTTACCGAACCTTAAGACACCCTTCCCTGGAGATGCTTTCAAAAAGACATGATCTCCCACTTAAAATTCCAAATCCTTTCTATGGTTGTCAGAATACCACTTATACCTACTCAGGGATGCATTAATATGATCTTGTATTATCTTGACCTTTTTCGTGGTCTCTTCAATAAGTTCTGGGCCTATAAGTTTCCTCTCACAAACTTCATCCCAATAAGTTGGAGTTCGAAATCTCTTTCCATATAACTCTTCATATGGATCCATTTGAATACTAGAATGGAAACTATTGTTGTAGGAAAATTCCAAAAAAGTAAAGTATTGATCCCACATACCTTGAAAGTCAAGAGAGAATGATCTCATCATGTCTTCCAGAGTTTGAATAGTCCTTTCTGACTGTCCATCAGTTTGAGGGTGATAAGTAGTACTCATATGAAGCTCAGTATTCAAAGCCTTCTGGAGAATTTTCCAAAATTTTTATATAAACCAAAAATCTCGATCAGACACAATATATAGAGGTGTACCATGAAGCCTTACAACTTCATTAATATTAGGCCTTTCCAGGCACTCAAGTGGTAAATCCTCTCTTATAACAAAGAAATGTTCTGATTTTGTGAGATGATCAACAATTACCCATATTGCATCATTCCCTCTAGGTTTCCTCGGTAGTCCAGTGATGAAGTCCATTGTAATTTCATCCCAATTCCACATTGAAATAGGTATAGGTTTCATCACCCCTCTAAGATGTTGTCTATCTTCTTTCACTTGTTGAAAAACTAGGAATCTTGACATTTAGTCAGCAATTTCCCAATTCATATTATCGCACCAAAAATGTTCCTTTAGTTCTCTATACATTTTTGTACCACTAGGGCGTATAGAGAAATTTGAGCAATGATAATCATCTAATAGTCATTTTTTATCTTAGGTACTAATGGAACACATAATATCTTCCCAAATTTCAGAACTCCATCCCCATACACAAAGTCTTCCAATATCCTATCCTTAACAAAATTAATTTTCCTATATATATTTTCATCATCAGATTGAGATATTTTTATCTTCTCTAGTAATGTTGTTTTATCAATCATTTGAAATAGGGAAAATGTTTCCCCTTCCGTAACAATTCCCATGTCCATCTTTAGTAGATCCATGAATATATGATCTCTCTCAATTCTCATTTGGGTCAAGAGTCCATGATATTTCCTTCTCAATGCATATTCCACCTTTTTTTACTTTTCAGGATGGTAGTGTATTGAAAAATCATAATCTTTAAGTAACTTGATCCACCTACTTTGCCTCATGTTGAGTTATTTTTGTGTAAAAATTTATTTAAAAATCTTGTGATATGTGTATATCTCATATTTTCACTGTAAAGATAATGTCTCCATATTTTCAGAGAAAATATTACAGATACTAACTCAAGATCAAGAGTTGGATAATTCTGATTATGAGTTTTCAACAGCCTTGATTCATAAGCAATAACTTTGCCATTTTTCATAAGGACACAACCTAGCCCATTATTTGATGAATCACTGTATATTAAAAATCCATCACTTCCAGATGGATGAGTAAAAATTGGAGAATTGACCAATATTATTTTCAATTATTTGCAGCATTCTGTATATTATTTTGTCTACACAAACTTAACTCCATCATGTGTTAGCTTGGTTAGCGGGTTATCCAGTCGGGCGTAATTCTGAAAAAAATGATGATAGTAACATGCTAATCCAATAAAACTATGTACCTCCGTTATGTTTGTTGGTGTGGGCCAATCTTGGATTGCCTTTCTCTTCGCAGGATCAACTAGGATTCCTTCCTTAGAGACAATATGGCCAAGAAAAGATACTTATTGAAGCCAGAATTCACACTTTCTAAAATTCCCATATAATTCATTTTTTCTAAGAGTTTTTAGAATAATCCTCAAGTGATACTCAAGGTCTTAATAGATTTTGGAGTATACTAGGATATCATCAATTAATACTATAATAAAGTTATCAAGATATTCCTTGAAAACTATACTCATTATATACATGAAAATAGATGGTGCATTCGTCAATCTAAAAGGCATCACTATAAACTCATAATTCCCATACCTATTTCGAAATATTTTCTTTGGAATATATTCCTTCCTCACACAGAGCTAATGATATCTAGATCAATGTTAAATCTTCGAAAATTATTGTGCTCCATGAAGTTGATCAAATAAATCATCAATTCTTGAAAGAGGATAATTATTCTTTATTGTAATAGCATTGATTTCCATGTAATCAATTCATAGCCTCATGGATCTATATTTCTTCTTGATAAAGAGGATAGGGGATCCCCATGTATAAACACTAGGTCAAATAAATCATTTTCACTCAATTCCTCTAGTTGTTTCTTTAGTTCCACTAATTCTACAATGGCCATTCTATCGAGAGTCGTTGATATAGGTCTTTCATACAGAATGAAATCAATAGAGAACTCAACTTCCCGCTCTTGAGGATTTCTAGATAAATCCTCTAGAAATACATCAATGTATTATTGAACTATATTCACATATTCAATTTGAATATTTATTTCCTCCCCCATATATATTGTTTTATCTTCCTCTCCAAGTACTACATTCTGTAGAGCTACTGGGGGTGGATCTTGAAAAGAATCAGGTGGCGAGTTTTCTGCCCTAAAGATAAGTGATTCTACACCATTTTCAAAAATTGTAACTTCCTTCTTCTTGAAATAAATATTCACATCATAGTTTGATAGCCAATTCATACCGATAATTATATCAAATTCATTCATTGGTATAATGGCAAGGTTAGAAACTAAATCATGTTTACGTGTCATGAGGAGAACTGATCGACGCGCCTTTGTTGTAATGATAGATCCCCTAGGATTTTTGAATGACAAATCCTTTATTAAATAAAATTGTACATGTCTAATTTTCTTGGAAAACTGGGAAGATATAAATCAATGTGGTGATCCAGAATCAAATAATGCATTGGCCACATTAGAGGAAATAATTAAAGCACATGCCACAACGTCATTAGGAACTTGAGCCTCCGCAGTTATAATCACATAATATTTTCCCTTATCTCTTGGCCTTTTCTAAGGAAAGTTTCCTTGGGGCTTAGGACACTCATTTGAATAGTGTCCCATCTCTCTATAATTGTAGCATTGAACATCATCAAATTATTTTTCCCCATGCATTCATTATATTGATGAACCTTTTCTCCACACTTATTGCAGACTCCCATGAATTTCAAGCATTTTCCGGGATAATTCTTTCCACAATTCTCAAATAATGGAAATTTCTTATTTCCATTGTCCCTCTTTGGTGCTTCACCTTTTCCATGGTTATCAGAGCAGCGCTTTTTTATTTTGGGTTCCCTTGAACAAATTTTATCTAGAAATTTTTTTATTTGTTTTGATAGCACTTGATACAATTTCATCATATGATGAAAATGTTTGAGAAGCCAGTTCCCTTAGAATAATTGGATTAATAACTTCAAAGAAGTGATCAATCTTATATTCCAAGTCTCATATGTAATCTAAGGCATACCTGACTAGTCTTGTGAAGGTATCCTCATAATCTGCAACAATGTCTTCTTCCCTTTGCTTTAAGCTAAGGAATTTCTTCTTCATTTCAGTTCGTTGCTCATGAGGGAAATATTTTTCAAATAATATTTCATTAAAATTAATCTACTACATATAATATATTTCTTGTTCCTCAGTGGTATTCTAAATCAAGGACAACCATTGATCACCATCACCCTTGAGAAAATATACTACCAACACTACCTTTTCATTTTCATTGCATCTGAATGCCATGAATATATTTTCGAGGGACTTGATCCACTGCTCACAAAATAATTTATTAGTATTCCCACTAAAGGATGGGAGATTATACCACATGAAATGATCCAATATAGTTGTGGCATGGTTATTCTTCAAAACCTGAGTAAGTATTCCCAATATGTTCATGATCTGATTTGCTCCAACATTTATTGTGCTGACTTGCTTAGTGAGGAGATCCCTACATTAAACATGAGTATTGATACCCCTTATTACATTAGGATCCATTTATAAGTAATTTCATACACTATATTATGTTATGAATCTCAAATAGAAAATAACTTAACATAGATTGAAATTCTATGCACAACTAATCTCATAAACTTGTTTTCTATGAGAAAAAATTTACATTGAAATCCTTCATAATGGATTGTAAAGAAAATATTAATTATCCAAAGAATATCCCCCAGGAGTGTCAATAAAAAGAGTGCAGAAAGGCCAGTTGTCATGTACCAGGATGCCCCGGGTAGCTTGAAACTCTTTGTCGAAGTTTTCACCCTGAGCTACATCAGTGCCAGAGCCACCTCTACTTATTTGTATCTAGACAAGGATGTATTTGCTATAAGGATCCACATAATACATTCCTTACCAAAATACCAAGATGATATTGTATGTTTATCCTAAAATACTATGATTGGTATTATTTACCTAATATACAATTTATAATATACTTTCCAAGGTTTCTATTAAACTTCCTCTAATACCAACTATAACACCCCGGCCCATCTATACCGGAGCCAGTGAATTAATAATTACATTGGCAGGGTTAGAAGGAATAAAATCTAGATTTAATGATCAGTTTATTAGTCATCAAGAAACTAGATACATATATGTAACTCAAATTACATTGGGAAAGGTAACAAGATATAATACATACCAAAAACTGAAAACTCCATCCATGGAAACTCAATAAATTATCTCCTCTTCAAAACCTATTGAAGGTAAAAAAATGGAATGGGCTGAGATCAAATGCTCAGTAAGGGTTAAAAATAAAGTAAGTATGAATTAAATAATAAGTAAATCGTAAAAAATTTGACATAATAAATATGGCATAGTGAACAAATAAAAAACTCATTCCATTAACAAACTGAGAATGAAACTGCATCCATAGATTTTTTCATAGCGAAAAAACTTCAAGATAGTAATAAATGATAATTAATAAAGAGAATTATTATTAATTAGATTTAATATATTTGGAACATGATACCATAATATTATTAAATTGGTTTAGTTCTGCGGGAAGAAAACCATCTATTTTTTTTGGAAACAAACTCGAAGAGTTTGTCGCCAACTAATTTGTCTCATGAGACCTGTGGATGCATTGAGGGGCCATAGAGGCCCCCATGCACCACTGCAAGTAGAAAAAATTCTTTATATATAGTTTTAATACAAGTACAATCTTCCTTTAAAATATCTGTATATATTAGAGGATAAAGATTCATTTATAAATATATAGTTAAAACAACATTCCAAATAAACACTGCATGTAAAAGAATATATGGCTTAAGACAATACTCATATCCATAAAAACAGAATATGGATATATAATATATTTATAATTTAAAATGAAAAATTATCTCAAAGGGGCAGTGGATACACCATATGAGAAATATTAGGTGCACAATACCATGTAACTGACAATGAAATGGAATTTGAGACAAAGTCCCTTACCCCGTTCTAATCAACCAAATTGTATGACCAAAAACTAATAAGAATAAAATGAATCACAAAATACCATGAATATAAAGATAATCATAATAATATATATCAAAATTCAGTACAAAATTCACCACATGCAAGAAATAAGTGGAGAACAATGGAAATCTCATAGAAATGAAAGTGAGATGAGAAACCCCTTACCTTATGCTCTAGTGTGTTCTTAATTTGTTTTAATGATCCTAATAATAAAATTTATCTTCATTAATTAATAATTATATAACCTCCTATACATGTAATTTATTTAGTATAAACTTTTTAGGTTCATTCATGGACATTTCTATGGGTTTAAGAGGTTCAATTATATTGTTTTGGAATCATTTTCTTCCTTGGTTTTCATGATTCATTTACTTATATTCATGAATGGAAGTTCATTTGAAATGTGGTTAAAAATCCATAATTGTTAATATATCTTATTAATTACATTACATAGATATAAATGATCTTATAATTATTTGGGGTTATATACCATGCTGATTAGTTAAAAATTTATTACAAATGTTTTGATTAACTTGGCAGTTTTGTTCGTAATGAACTTGTTTTGTATTATTATTTTATATTATGGGTGTGTAAGAATTACACAAAATTAATGAGATTAAATAAATATATTCAGATCTTTTTCAACCATAAAAATGGTTTCATGACCATAATTGGACATGATAATGAAAATTGATAACTCGTCGTCCTTGAATGTGATAAATTAACACATCTTGGATGGTGTTCTCATTTTTAGTATAAAACGAGGGGGAAAGAGAGATAATGAATAAATATTACATTATCATAATATAATTACACTTAATTTATGGTACTGGAATTATCATATCATTTGGATGAGGGGATATGAGGAAATAATTATAAAATAAAGGAACTCAAAATAGAAGAAAATTGGGAAATCTCTCAGAAAAATTCGGCAACCTAACAACGTCACATAAAATTTCACAAAATTTTTTGATGAAAGAAATGGGGTATCTCATCACTCTTAAATAATATGTATATAAATGGAAATATGTAATTACCTATCCCAACATAATCCAATTGAAAATAAATGAGAAAACATAAAATGAAAGCTTTAAGAAAAGAGAAGGGTGGTCGATTTTCTTACTGGTAGAATAACCCCCAAAACATGAAGGTTGGGACATTAGGGGTTTGAGGAACCTTGTGAGGAATCATAGAGAGGTAATAATACCATATAATCTTGGATAATAATTTTTTAATGAAATAAAATGAAGGGGGTGAGTGGGTACTTATAGTAAATGAGAGGGAGTTTGTTATTAATTAAAAGGGACACCTCATTAGTAGTTTTTTGCAAAACCATGGGCTTGAACATGGTATTTGCCCATATATTTAGCCACATGGGACACCCCATGTCATAATTTACCGTAAAAAAGATTACCAGACTTTTATATTAAGTTATTACATCATTATGATGTCATTAAACTACTGAAAACTCAAAACTGTATTTTTATTATTCACGAAACATTCATGTATTTTAGAAGAATCCCAAAAAATCACCCTAACCATTTTTCAATGTGTAGAATTAAAAAATGAAATCCATTTTTTAAAAATAATTTTCTAAATATTATTAATTTAATTTTTAAATAAAATCATAGTTAATTCAAAAAATAATAATTTTAAAGGTATAATTAGTTTTATATCAAATTGAAAAATTAATTAAAATCTAATTTCTTATTACCTTAAGATAATAAAATATTATCATTATGTACTATTCATAAAGGTCATATTACTATTCATATTACTATTCATAAGGGTATGTAACTATTCATAAAAAAATCAAGTTGGTTCTATCAGACACCAAATGACTTACTGGTCACAACTTTGGATGACCTTTTTTCAAAATTCAAAACATAGAAGTGGAAATTTTATGTTTAATGGATAAGTTATGATTATCTACTAAATAACCAATTATTGTATTAAAGGAAAATAGTTCTTTATGATATATAGGATATAAATAGAATATATTTAAGAGAGGCATACCATAAAATATTTGGGGTGTTATATGAATACTAAGGACAACCTTAGTATATTCGATCTAATGGATGATGAAAGAATATTTTTGGGATATTCTACTACCTTTAATGCTTATAGAGTGTTTAATAAAAAGTCAAGGATTATTGAACAATCAGTTCATGTGAAGTTTGATGAAACCTAACCTTTCATTAAAGAAAAATATGAAAAAGATGAAGTTACTGACTCTTTTGATAACATGGGACTTTAAACCCCTAAAAATGATTTTTAAGATGATATTAAAAAAATTTAGTCCAGTTTAGAAGAACATGAAACTAAATAACATGAAAGTGTTCTCCCTAAATAGTCTATAATCCTAAATAACCCCCATTTAGAAAATATTATAGGAGACATAGACATAAGAATTATAACTATAATAAATGTAGGAAATATAGTAGAATTTTATGCCTTCATATCTTAGTTATAACCTAAGACTATCAAAGAATCCTTAGAAGATGATTGTTGGATGTTAGTAATGAAAGAAGAGATAAAACAATTCAAAAGGAATGAAGTATGGGAACTTCTAGAGAGACCAACCAATTATCTAGTAATAGGAACTAAGTGGGTCTTTATAAATAAAAAAGATGATCAAGGGATCATAACCAGAAACAAAGATAGATTAGTAGCGAAAGGGTATAATCAGGAGTAAGGTATATATTATGATAAGACCTTTTCCCTTGTATCTAGATTAGAAGCAATTATAATTCATTTATCTCATGCATCTCATATTGATTTTAAATTATATTAGATGGATGTTAAATCTACCATTGTAAATAGTTATTTGATGGAGGAAGTTTATGTTGAACAACCTATTGGATTTGAAAATCCTAAAAAACCCAACTCTATTTTTAAACATACTAATGTTTTCTATGGCCTTAAATAGGAATCTAGAGCATGGTATAAAAGATCAAGTTCTTTTATTTTGAAAAATGGTTTTACTGTTATTTTTTGTTCAACTAATAAAAAAAATTTCAAGATTTTTTAAAATTAAAGCAAAATGAATTTGAAATGAGTAAGATGGGCGAACTGAATTTTTTTTAGGATTTCAAATTTTTCAAAAATATTATAGATTTTTTTTAAATAAATGTAAGTATATTATAGATTTATTGAAAAATTTTGGAATTGAGAACAACAATACATATAAAACTCCTAAATGTACTAATATAAAACTTGATTTAGATGAAGTTGGAAAACAAGTCGACAATAAATTATATAGAGGTATGATTTGATGTTTTTTATATCTTACTGCTAGTATACCATAAATCATGATCTCATTATGTCTTTGTGTTATATTTCAATCAAATCCATTAGAATCCTCTCTTATTACTATCAAAAGATTTTTCTGATATTTAAAAGGAACTATTTTTTAATCTCTTATTTACCCAAAAAATTCTTATTTTTATTCAATTTCATATTAATATATTGATTTTGGGGGTTGTAGATTAGCTATAAAAATTAACTCAGGAAGCTATCCATTATTAGTAAAATCATTAGTTTCTTTTTCTAGTAAGAAAAAAACTCTATTTCCCTCTCAACTGCTGAGACATAATATGTGTCTACTGGTAGTTGTTGTGAACAAGTTTTATAGATGAACAACAGTCTACTAGAATTTAGACTAAACTTTAATATTATCACTATTTTATGTGATAATACTAGTGCTATTAACATTTCCAAAAATACTATAAGTCATTCTAAGACTAAGTACATTAATATAAGGCATTATTTTTTAAGAGATAATGTCCTTGAAAAGGATATATCATTAGAATTTGATAATACCGAATATCAATTATCAGATATTTTTACTAAAACACTTCTCAGTTCTAGTTTTTATTTTCCTAAGGGAGAGTTATGATTATTTGAATTTAATTTATTGTCTCTTTATTTATTTCTAGTCACTCTATTTTTTGTTTTATTAAGTTTTATTTAATATATTTTACTTATGTCTTATTCAATTTCATTTTAGTTATTTGAGTTGTTTTTATGAGATTTCATTATAATATAGTTTGAAAAGAATTTTATTTTATTTTATTTTATTTTGTCTTTTCAAATTTAAAAAAATTAAGGAGCACATCCTCAATCGGTGTGAGAAAAATAGTTTTCCTTCTCCTATTCTCTTTCTCCACTCTTACACATCCTTTTTTTTACAGAGTACCTATCTCTTTCATTTATCATCAAGAAAAAACCCCAATCATTCAATCCCTTCTATTTACAGACCTTTAGAAATAGAAACCTCACAAAGATCTATTGATGATGAGTTGAAAAATAGTATGTATGCTTCAGGGAAATCATGCAATGTTTTGCAAGGAAAGACTATTTTGAATATATAGATTCTAAATTTTTTTTATTTAGTAATCTATGCATTTTTAAGGTTTGATTTACTCTTTTTGATAAGATAATATTCCAATGGTTTATGATATAGAAGATAAATAAATTTTTTAAGAATGATTTGTTTAGTTTCAGTTTTGAAAAATATTCAATTATCTCTAATATAGATCATAAATAATTTACATTATCCTCTGTGGAAATGACTGAGATGTTAATATTTACCTATAAGGGGTAGTTTAAGTTCAATTTATAAAACATTGGTAATGGAAGACATGTGTATGAGGACATCGTGTTTTCTTTTTTTGGTACAATAAGTGTCAAGAATGTGTTTACAAAAGAACTTTCTCCTGACCGCTGTGTGATGATGAAGTATATTCAATCCGAGATTTTTCCTAGGACCAATGAGATTGAGAAGGTCCTCTATCCAGACATATATATCTTGTTTCTATTTTGGAATCATATTATGTTTAATTTTAATTAATTTATGATAAGATATCTAAATCACTTTTTCCACCAGGATGCCAAGCTGGGATATTATCCCTGTGGTGGGATTATTTATTTCTTTCTATGAAGAAATGGAAATATAGTCAATATGTTTTTTTGAACCAGGTTTCATCAAAGTTACATTTTGAATTATGGAACAGTAATAAAGATTTGTTTTTTGGGAGTAACTTGTGAAAAAGTTTTCTTATAGTTGGAGAATAACAACAATAGAAGTTGTTAGTTGCTACTCAAGGGAACCAAAGGGTTATCCATTCTATTGGCTTGGTATGCCAGAGACCTGAAGAATATGAAGGAACATCTAGGCCAAAACCATATTTTGTTAGTAAAAAAAGAAGAGTTTCAGTCAACATCCCAGATGTTGTTGTTGAAATTGGTGGAGGTGTGGATGTCACTACAGTTGGTGAGAAAGGAGACATTGTCTGTATGACTCAAGTGTTTGAGAAAATTGACCAGGATGCCCAAAGTAATTAACATCAAAGGAAAGAGATCCTTGACCCTGTAACTTATATTTTTCCTAATCCTAGTGTTTTGGGAGGATTTAATTTGGGAAATAGACAAGAAGGAGTTGGTGAGCCAAGCATAAATATAGTTGAAGTTGATCAAACATGAGCTAATTCTCTTGAATATTCTTATTCTAAAACTAATTCTCTAGTTATAAAGATACAAATGTTAGAGGAACAAGTTTCATTTTTACAAGAATAGTTGGAGGATGAGAAGAAAATGTTTTAAGATTATAGAGTTACTTCAGTACCAAGATTAGAGTATGAAGCTCAGAAGATTCATTTATGAGAATACAAAGAAAATATTATTTCAGTTGAAGATCTTAAGAAGCATATGGAAAATATTTCAAGATAATTTTGTGCATTAATAGATGAGTTTATCAAGAAGATAGAGTTTGATGAGTTTAAGGTAATGATTGGTAGAGAGTTTCAGTATCTCAAGGAAAGAAATAGATAATATACCTCTTCTCAATAGAGACCACCATTTCTGCTCAGGAATTTTGAAGAAATTAATTCTGTTTTTTCTGAATTTAACAATAGGATACACAATCATCAGTGTAATATAATTCCTTTGAATGTGTTGTTGGAGAATTATATGAATCTGGTGAGTCATCTTAATTCGAATGAATACTGGTTGGGACTAATGATTAATCAAGTCAAATACAAGCTTACCTCTTTCATCTAGTATAATGAAGCTGTGAATGATTTTATAATGATCAATTTTGTTCAGAGCTTGAAGGTTGGGAGTGATTCTAAGAAGTTTCTTCATCATTAGAGAAAAGTGTTCAAAAACCATTTCAAAAGCCTCCTGTTGAAGTTGATTGATCTTAGTAGTGATGTTCATGCCATTCTTTATCTAGAAGAACCCTCTATTCCTACTTATACTAAACTCTAAAAGCATTCATTTTTGAAGAACCATGTTTATTATGGATTGTACTATAACATTTTAATGTATGTTTAACTTAAATTCAGTTTCTTCATATCTAGATTTATTACCTTTATTTTGTTTGAATACTTCACTGCCAATCTAAGATTTATTTTTCTTTTGACTGTATTCATAATTATTAATTTTTCATTCTGTACTATATAAACTGTGGTTTATTTCATTTATATTTTATCAACCATAATTTTGATATAAAAAAAGGGGAGAATATTTATAAAGAAAATATATATGGGGAGATGTATCAAATATTTGAAAACCACAACATTTTATTTAAAAAATTTTCTTTATAGAAATAATTTTGTGAAATAAAAATTTTGAGAATATTTTTATATCTACTTTTTTGTTTTATAAATCCTATATTTTTTTGTTAAGGATTATATTATGGGTTTTGTAATCATAAAAAATGGGGATATTGTTGGGAATGTATTTTCTCAACAATACTCAATGATTTATGATGATTTTTATGCTCACAAATACCCTTGTTTCTTTTCTAATTATGTTTTGTTAAGTAATCTTTACAAGAATTTATATTTTGTTTTAATGTTTTTAGCATTATAGAATAATTCTAGAAACACTATTTTCATACCTACATTACATTGGAATGGATAACGTTTGTGGGTGGTATCAACCCTTCACTACACTAAATAAATTTCATTTGAAAAAACATCCCTACATGTGGAAATAGCCAAGCATATGGATTATAAACCCTATGTTGGAGTATGGATTCACTGTTCGTACCACACGTTTGGGAAAGTATAATGTATGGATCATCCATGCTATGTTCAGGATATTTGAACATATGTATCATCATCCCTATACTACTTTATTCCCTAGGTTATGTAAATATGAACATACCTATAAGAAAGGTTATATTGGTAGGAACCCTACACTATTCAAAGGAACCCCAAGCTACACAAAAGAACCCTACACTATACAGTTTAACCATACATTGTTTTCTCGATGACAAAGTTATTCAAGCCGCGTCTTTAATCCGAGATTTCTACAATGACCATATTAGATTTAAATATTGATATAGGGATTGTTTTGATTGTTTTAGATGAACCATGTTCATCAGAGAAAATAATTACTATTTCTATGGAATTTTACGTCTCACCTGGTCAATTGAAATTTGAATTTTCACGATCAATCTGGATATTATTTCAAATATAGATTATCGAAGCAAGCTATCATATTTTATATATATTTCTTTATAATATCCTAAATAATATATCCCAATGTGATATATGACTCTTTTATTAAAAATCTTTTATAGTGCTAAAAAGAACGAACTACTCAGAAAGAGGACTTCACTTTGAAGTCA
The DNA here is from genome assembly GCA_963277665.1 of Viscum album. Classification (NCBI taxonomy): domain Eukaryota; kingdom Viridiplantae; phylum Streptophyta; class Magnoliopsida; order Santalales; family Viscaceae; genus Viscum; species Viscum album. The sequence continues at coordinate 828,546,605 of OY728129.1, forward strand.
TACATGTTGTTCATTGTTCTACTCTAAGATCACTACTTCTATTTGTTACTATTCTTATTTAAAGAAAATTTTGAAACAAGGATCTCTTTATATTACATAAATCTTAATGATATTCTTTTTTGAAGAAGAAGATCCATCGTCTGCTAGTTGTGTGATGCTGCAACTGTGCAGATCAACCTAAACCCCATAAATCAATCTCTTTTGATTTATTGGAGTTTCAACTACCCAGACGTAATTATGGTGGTGTATCATATTCTCATTATAATATGTGGATAATAGGTTCTCTGTTATTAAAATTGAAGACTTTTAATTATTCATGTAAAGGTGTCAACTTCCTACACACAGTTATGGAAATATGGTCTTGTGATAAGAGGGCCAGACTAGTGAAATTCACCAAGAACACAGAGAAAGTATTTGGTGGAGTGGACTAGATGATATTTGTTCCTCGAACCACTATAAAAATATGTTTTCTTTATTTTTATTTTTCCAATACATATATTCACAACATAATAAAAACATTTCTAATCTGCATAAAACACAATGGGTGTCTAAAGTGAGAATTGTTGAAGATTTTGAGAAGACACAATTCACCCCCATCTTGCGTGATAAATTGTATATTCTAACCTAACAAAAACCATTAGAAATAATATTTTAAATTTATTTATTACTATTTATTTTACTATGTTTAACATCTATGTTATAACTATCTTATTTAAATAGTTATAAAATGATGTTTCATAGAAACTCAGTGTTATGTGTAATGTATGCTAAGTTGGTGTTTCATGTAGCGCAATCCAATTCAGTGTTGTTTTTAGTGCATGATTAACTTTTTGTTGTGTATAATTCAAGAAATACATATTTACTTAATATAAAATAAATTTTCTCAGTGTTTCTTGAAATGAAAAATATCAAAAAGATTAAATTATTCTACAAAATATCTAGGTGTTACAAGGAAGGAATATTTTTGAGTAGTATGTCATGATCCCCATAAATGTGTTTTTCAAAGTTTTAGAGACCTATTATGACTAATAAGGACCCCATGGGGTTTTATCTATGGTTAATTAGTGAAAACTATGTGTTTTGGGAGGTTCAAAGGGGTTTCTTGTTCGAAAACCCTGAATAAACAATGTGTGGTTTTAATAACACACACCAAGTGACCTTACTATTTAGGTAAGAAGGTATTTTTGTAATTATACACCACATATTAGAGTACACTATATGAAGTAGTATATGGCCATGTGGTTTCATAGCTGAGAAAACAGAGTTTTTGGTAGTATATGCCATGTACTTTAAGTACAAGCCATGTAGCAGTATATGGAAATGTACTTATCCATGTGGTAGAGTACATGGATAGATAAGGTTTTAGAGAGAACACACCATGTAATATACCTACATTCCAGGTAGTGGGATATGGCCACGTGGCCATGTATTTGGATAGACACCCCATGTGAGAGAGGGTACATGGTCATGTAGTAGTACCCAGGAAGACCCCATGTACACCATGGATGTGAAGTAGTACATGAGTAGTCCCCATTTCTTTTATGGACCTGTATAATTACATAGAAAAGTTTATATATAATTGTACACACAATTTTCTAATATTTTCATGCTATGTTCTTTTTCCAAGAAGGGGGTTTAGGTATTTTGTTCCCTAGAGTCAGAATTACAAAGGTGAATAGTGTATTTTGAGAATTGTTCCATGTAGATCATGATGGTTGGAATATTTTTATGTTTAGAGTCATTTTGGATGATTTTTTGGAAAAATATATTTTAGTAGGAGAATTTATTTGAGGTTTGGATTCAAAATTTGTTAGGGGGTTGGGTTTTGAGTTCCGAGACCTGGGTTAGGGTTCTATGCTTGTTGATTAGCCTAGATTGAGTGTGGCATGAAAATATTTTTAAGGTTCCTTTGAATAGATCATGAGAGGAAGGATCATGTATAGTCTCTCTGAGTAGATCTTGGTTTGAACCTATATGTTGAGACTAGTTGATCATGGTTATAGATGTTTAGGTTTATCTTCTTCGTTTCATGACTAGAGCTATTGGATCCTTGGGATGAGATGACACCATGGGATCATGATTACAGTTGAGTGTCATTGATCTATTGAGATGAGTTGGAGAGACTTGTGAGGATACCATAATGATTTGATTACTGACCAAGTTTCTAGTAGTTTCCATTGTATTTGGTTGAGAATTCCCAAGTGGAATGATTTGTATTGTGATGAGAATCACTTGTTAGGTCATACTTTTGAGGTGGTCACAAGAACCATTGTAAATGCCTGTATAGGTGTTTTATCCTTTGGATACCCCTTTGGTGCATTATTGATTGAAGATTAGTTGGAGTCCACTAATGGATTTTATAGATATATTCAATTATGTATTTACATAGAGGATCCAAAGCGTGATGCTTCCACCCTTGTACTAGTTTCGAGGATCCAATGAGGGATGTATCTACTTGTGTGTTAAATCAAAGAGCCATGTGGGTGTCCAATTGATAGACTGAACCTGAGTGGGTGCGGGTGTTGGGAACTTTTTTTTATGGTTGTTCCTTGGGACTCGAACCTATGCATAAGCTATTGAAGATAATATGTTATGATGGGTTTATGCATTCAAAAAACCATTTATTTCTTAGTTCATGATGATGGTATGTCATAGGGATATTGTGATTTGATTGGACTACCATATTTTGGATCCATGTTTAAAAAATATGGGTTTCCATCCCTGAGAATGTTATAATTTAGTTTCCAAGGATATAGTATCAGATGTTGGACCAGATGCTCCAAATCCAAGGATGATAGAGTTGTACATGAAATCCCATGTGTGTGGTTCTATATGTTTGACATGATGTTTGACATCCAAGGTGGGGTAGTTTGGACATGATTCTCCACACCCATATGATATGTTGATGGAAAAGCTTTTTCGTATAGGTACCACAACTTGTTATGGTTTGAGTACTGGAATGAGGTTCCAAGAACATTGAATTTATATCTGCCTGATATAGTGGATATGATGATCCACATATGCAATTAAGATGTAAGATTGAGGATCTAGGTATGTGTAGTATACTATATGGATCAGGTGTTAGAATGAGGCTTTGAACACTGATAATATACTATATGGTTTATAGTTTGGTGATGGGTTGATTCTCCAGTAACTGTCACTATGATACATGAGATTTATGTTATGATGATGCATCTAGGAACAAAAGATTAGATAAAGAATGTAGTCATATGGACATGATAAAGGCTTCCATAGATTAGGATCTCAGGTGATAGGAATGCCATGGGAAATTTCCTAGGTTTGAGAGGATTAGTTGGGGATGCCTTATATGTCGAGCATAAAAGTTACAAGGAATTAAATGTATAGAATCTATTTTTTCATTTTATGAATTTGAAATATATTAATAATTACTTTTGGATCTAGGCACTGAGGGCGCAAGATTTCGAGACCTTGTGGGCCAAAAATTGATGTTCTAAAAACAATAAATTTTTTTATAGAACACACATTCATTTTTTCATAAATAATAAAATATCTTATAAAAGAAGTATAAAATTAAAAAATTGAGACCACAATTAACACTAGAGCATGAGGATTACCATTGGAATGACCTAAGGCTGATCAGTGCCAGACGTCCGGTTGAGGAAACCGTTGACATATGCGTTAAATTAAAATAAATAACGAAATTATAATTGTTTGTTTTATTAAAAAACATAATTAAATCCACTATAAATACCGTATTATGATGGTTTCCCAAGGGTTAGATACATAACCCTTACTATATCTGGGAGTATTTGGAGATATATCTTCATTGATAGATCATCATTGAACGAAGAATGATGATAAGATCAAGGTGGATCGAGAAATAATGAACATTGTACATCTTACCCATTCCTGGTGAGCACATTATTCACCAACGATCCATCTATAATTGAGGTAGGGATCATTAATTGTAGTTTCTTCACTTGATTAAACGTTTCATAATGGATATTTTATTCTCTTATTTTTATTCTACGTATTCCCACCCTTTACATTAACCCATTATCAGATTAATTTTTTTTCAATTTATTATTTATTACACCCTGTTATCACTCTAGATTCCCTATTTTCAAATCATTTTACAAGAGAACTTTACTGACTATTTTATCATCCTTATTATGGTGATTTTACGCCATCATTCTTTTTATTTTTCACAATTAGACTACGGGGTCACTTTTTGACTTTTCTGGGGTGGGTTCAAGTGTGATCAAACCCCCATATTGGTAACAGTTGTGTGAATAATGATTAGGAAGGATATTTTTAGATATCTTGGATCTAGAATTCCATATGGGTAATGGGTGGAATGTGGGATGCACGACGAACCACCAAAGGTGATCAAGATACAATTTATATCCTTTGGATAGCCAGAATCAATAGCTAGTTGTGAACCCCACTGATTTCAGGTGGTTAAACAATGAGAATCATGATGGGGGCCGTGGATCTAGAATCCTCATGAAGGTCTCGAAATTCTAAAAAAATATCAACTACATGGTAGGCACTAGGATGATCACACACTGTGTACTCACCTAGATGTGGTGGATATAGTTTTAGAAAAAAGATAAGGATCACTTGCTGTGTGGTTGGGCCACATGCCATGTGACCCTCCCTCGGTGGCTTGGCCATATGCAAGTTTCACCCAACCAGGAACTTGTGTGGTAGGACACACTGTGTAATTTGGGAGTACACAAGCATGTGTTGGTACTTAGGAACATCTAGGTACATAACACAACCTGATAGACACAACCATGGCTAGGAGCACATGGATAGGCTCCAGGTGGTTGAGACACACCATGTGGGCCCTGTACACACCATGTATGGTGACACAGACACCAAGAGATGTCTAAAAGAGAACATGAACATGAAGAAGAGTTAAAATGCATGTTGTGTAGGCCCCATATATTTAGTATACCCACTTTTTAAAAGAACACATAACTATCACATATCCTTTGTTTTGAATCATATTTTAGCCGATGATTAGCCTATCCTATGTGTTTTTTTACTAAGAGCATGACAGTGGCATTAATATTGTCTTTTGAAATACAATATTAGATATTTCGAGCATAAAACATCTCTAATAGATGATTGATGATAGTAGTGATCAGGAAATATCATCAGAAAGTTAAAATAGAGATATTACTCCCTTGTCACCCGAAGTTGGGGGTCTTGTATCCATGGAGAGAACACTCCTCTATCACACTAGTTAACGTGTCCTCCAAATTAATTGTGCAGATTGGTGTGATACTCCACTATCACACTAGGGAGTAGGTCCTCTATAGAGATTGTTATTTCCCATCACACAAAGGTATAGGTCAAACATAATCATCATCAACATAGAGAGTGTACTCCCATGTCGCACAAGGGTATAGGTTCTCTATCCATAGAAATTGTACTCCCCTGTTGAACCAAGGATCAATTCCCATGTATTATTTGTTCAGATAAATATGGTACTCCCTTATTTCCCCAGGGCATAAGTACTATATCTATGGGTACAATAATACCCTATCAAACCAAGGCATAGGTTCCCCATATTATGTACATAGATATAGAGATGGTACTCCCCTGTCTCACTGGGTCATGGGTCTCCCATTTTCTCTACATAGATATAGAGATATTATTACCCTACACGGGCATGAGTCCTTTATCTACTGCGTGAAATCCTACCCATTGTACCAGGGTGTGGGTCCTCTATCTTTTAGATATTTCTGTCCCTCAGGATATAGAGCAGTGGTGAGGCAGATGCCCTCCTCATGACTTCTTCATCCAGACATGCTAGATGTTTGGCATTGATGATGGACCTTCAAAGCTATATGAAGACTCATCAACCTGGGATGGGTTGTGGGATGGAGATCCCCTTTCTCTCTCATATAGGTTTATTATATGAATATATATATATGTGTGTGTGTGTGTGAGTGTGTGTGTGTGTCTGTTGTTGTTGTTGGGTTTTGTTTCCCTCTTGATTTTGGTTGAGATGAATACTACCATCTTTTCTTATATTTCTCCATCTTTAGTTTTCAGGGAATCCAACTGGGTATTTATATACTAATCCCCACATTTAATTTTATCATACATGTTTTGTCTTATGTAGACAATGGATAGAGAGATGGTGATTTTAAAAGAGCATAGGGATACCAAGGTGCATAGACCATATATGATGGTTGAGTTTGGAGATCAGGAGGTGGGTTATCTCAACTAATTTCTATTCCAGTTATTTTTAGGTTGGGAAATATTTTATTGGTGGGTATGTATTTTTTTCTTTTACATTTTGGATATGTTGTTAAACTATTTTTTATTCCTTATAGGTTTTTACATTCATGGTTTTTACTCTATATTTTAATGTATTTTATCATAATTCCTCTACAGTTTTTCATGGATAGGGTTAGGTGTGCACATACTGATAATTTAGGCAAATGCCTGCTATTTTAGTTATTCCTTATCGATGATTTTCTCTATCTATTGGACTATAAAGGTGGGCATGGTGCTTTGGAATCCCGATCTTCCAGTGACCATGTGGGGCCTAGTGGGTCAGGTAATTATAGAGTGGTATCAAATGTGTTTGACCTCATGAATTTTTTTGGAGTTTTCCCCTTATGAGGCCTAGTTGGGAATTTAGGTAAATAGTGTCAAAGTATATTGTGTGTAGATGTTAGGCCAGAAACCTAGTGTTAGTGATATGGATAATGTATCCATTCACCAGAACTCTAACTACCCACTTTTTGACTCAACATACCGAGATATTGGTTTCATGGAACATTGGTACATTCATAATATAGGATTGATCCCTTCGACTTTCCTTCTCTAGATAGCTCTCCAATATATATATATTCTCATCTGAACATGGTACATCTTGATAAAATTCAAGATATATCTATGAAGACATCCATCTAGGTTACTGATTCGGGATCATGGTGATGATCTGATGACTGAGGAGGCCTTAGATCAGGGGATATATCATAAGATCTTTCCTTGAGAAAGTCAGCTAGTATCACCCCATCCTATTGAGAAGTATATTGTACCAAAAGTGCAGGATAAGGATGTACATAGGCTTAGAAAACTCCACGAGTTCTAGCACCAGAGGCTGCTAAGGTACCATGGTGAGTCATATCCCTATAAAATGGAGGATTGGGTGGAGTTGGTGATCTATTTCTTTTTTCAGAATTATGCTAACCCTAACTAATCTGATGGTTTCACTGATAGCCAATCCTTCCATAGAGCAGCTTGGTGTTAGTGGAGTCTAGTCACATATACACATGATGAGTCAGAACTATCATGTCCTGACTTCCAACAACTATTTCACGAGTATTACTACAACTATTTATTATGTTTACTTTGGATTCAAGTTCATTTAGAGCTCCAACAAGGAGGTATGAAAATTTATAAGTATGTTGTGAGGTTCTCTAACCTTACATTTTAATCCCTCAATATGATTCAAGATAGTTACCTCAAGGAATAGAAGTTTGAGTTGGGTCTCCTCAGAGATATCCATGCTAGTGCAGTACCCATTTGAGTTCCTACATTTTATAGAGGGATATAAAGGGTTCTGGTGATGGAGAGATTCATATCTGAGGGACTCCTTATACCAAGAGCCATTGGTAGGCATCCCAAGGATGATTCATCTACAACGGCTAAAAAATGATAGGTGTTGAGGCATAGAAGGTGTAACCATGCCCAGAATCAGGGTTGTGGTCATGCAACTTAGTGAACACCCAGAGGAATAGGGAATCCAGAATATGGGTGATTATATGCATGTTATGGTTGTGGTAACATAGAATTCCATTTCCCAACCCGACATGATGAGAAGGGTAGACAAATGGTGGATGGACCTCTATAAAAGAGGTAACACCATGATCAGGTTTCTCCCAAGCATGACCAAGGAAGCCCTTAGGGAGGCAACGATGAAAGAGGAGAAAGTGTAGTTATGAAGATAGGAGATACTGTTGGTGTAATAAATTATGATCTACTTCCTCCACTAGCCCCACCAAGTAGCCCACGTCAGGCTCAGGGAATTGGCAGTCGGGGGTACGGGCAACTATAGGCTTTGGAGGCTTACAACGCAACAAATCATGAGATTATTAGAGGTATGATTTGTGTTTATTCTATTCATGATTTCGTACTATTATAAATAGATGTGATTCATTCATTTATCACCTTACTTCTGGCGTGAGACTGAGATCTCCCCGTTGAGACTTTAGCCTAGTTGCATTGGCTTGATGTTACTACAGGGAACAATTCTTCGATATCACTCATATTTTAGCTATTAGAGATATTTCTTAATGATGAGACCTTAAAATGTTATATAGTCTATGGACTGATTTTCCATGGTCTGATCCTAGATCGACTATCACCACAAATGTGTCAGATACCTTTAGAGATATTAGATGAGATTCTCCTTTATGGGAAAGAGAGATATCATGGAAGAGAAAGTGGGGTTTTTAAATAAGGAATATACAATCCATATCCCATAATTTGGTGAGTTTATACCTTGAAATAATGGTCTCTTTAGGCATATAGGTTCCTTTATTCATGGAGGATTATGTGGAAATATTCCCCAAGGATGTTCTAGGACCACATCTGAGGTGGGAGAGGGATTTTTACATCAAAATTCACCCAATGATCACTCTAATATCTTATTCAACATATTGGATGACCCCTAATAACCTCCATGATCTAATAGTGAAGGTTAATGACCTTTGAGAGAAGGGTTTTATCATACCAGTGTGTCCCCTGGGAATCTCCGGTTTTGTTTATGAAAAAGGCAGACATGTGCTTGTAGTTATGTTTATATTATCCTCACCAAAATCGGTCCATGATAAAGAAAAATTACCCCTTATTGAATATTTGTGACATATTTTATTAGTTATAAGAAAAAATATGGTTTTTAAAGATCGATGTCAAGTACGACTACCCCAGTTGAGGTTTTGTGAGGCTGATATTCCGAAGATAGAATTATGAAGTTTCTATGGAAACTATGAGTTCCTAGTGATGACTTTCAATGTAAATAATTCCTCTTCTATGTTTATGACTCTGATTAAAACAATATTTCATCCACACATAGACTAGTTTGTGGTGGTATTCATTGATGACATAGTCATCTACTCTACATTACAGGAGGATAATGCAGAGCACTTGAAAATGGTCCTAAATTTATTTAGAAGAAAAAGATTTATAGTAAGCACTAAAAGTGAGAGTTTTGTATTATTGAGATTCAATTTTTAAGGAATGTCATTTATGATGATGGATTAGCTATGGAACCATTGAATAATGATACAATGATTGTTTGGGAGACACTCAGAAGAGTGTCAGAGGTGTGGAGTTTTATTAGATTGGTAGGGTACTATAGAAAGTTCATAGTTGAATTATATATGGTTGAATCCCCTTTTAATGAATTTACATGGAAAGGTTATCTATTTACCTAGACTAAGAAGTATCATATATCCTTTTATGAGTTGAGGCTGAGGCTGATTAGTGCTCCTATTTTGAGTCTACCAGAGGAGGGCGTGGAGTAGGTGGTGTATTATGATACATCTAGATATAGGCTCAGAAGTGTGTTGATGTAGAGGTAGAAAATGATCACATATGGGTCAAGTTAATTGAGTCCCCACAAATAAAACTACATGACTCATGACCTATATTTGGTAGCGTTAGTCTTTGCCCTAAATATTCCGAAGTACTATCTTCTGAGAGAGCACATTGATGTTTACTCAAACCATTAGAGTTTTGGGTAAGTATTTACACATATAAATCTAAACCTTGGATATAAGCACTAGTTTAAGTTCCTATAGGAACATGACATTGAGGTAGTCTATACACATAGGAAGGGAAATGTGGAAGAATATTTCCTCAGTAGAAAGTCATGTTCTCATCTGGTGGAGGAGGTGTTTGATAAGTTGAATTCTTGGTAGATAACCCTATTGGAGGAGAGGGGTGTATCCTATATTTAATTGATGGTGGTGAATCCTATTATTCTCCATCATATGATGGTAAATCATTTATGAGACATCATTTGTGAGGTCCTACCTGACTAGTTATCCACATGAGATTCACTAGATGAATTCTATGGAGGAGGGAATCACACCATCCTTTTCCCGATATGAAATGTTGTTTCAATCACATTATAAGATAAGGTGATAAAGGAGTTTAATGATTATATTTTGGATTTACATACCGATGTAGGGAATATGTAAAGACACCATCAATAATAGTTTTGGTGCGATGACATGATGTTGAGAATTTTCAAGTTTATCTCTCTAGGTCTCACATGTTAGTATGTGATGGATGATCACCAAGTTGTGACATGTTTTTTGTAGCCTCTTGAGATCTTGAAGTTAAATAGGATAGAATATACATGGATTTTGTGATAGGTTTTATGTGGATAGAAAGTCTCTATGATTCCATATGGGTGATAGTGGACTGACATAACAAGATAAAACAATTCCTTTTTATTAGGGAGTAGAGTTCGATGGAGAGTTTGGGGTAGTTGTACATGTGGGAGATCATCTTCCTTCACGAGTTTCCATAAATTATTTTCTGTCATCGTGATGCATGGTTCACTTTAAAATTATATAGAGGCCTACATGAGGCATTCAAGATCCATTTGAGGATGAGTATATGTTTTCACCACCAAAAGAATAAGAATACTTAGTGTACTATCCAGGTGTTGAATGATATGATGAGGTATTTCATGTTATACTTTGGCTAGAGATGATATATTCACATACCATCGGTATAGTTTTCTAATAATAATACCTATACCATTATTATCATCATGAAACCTTTTGAGGCCCTGTACGGGAGACTATATAAGTCAGCCTTATGATGGACTAAGATTGGTGAGGTATCTATTGTTGGGAAAGAGATTTTTTAGGTGAATAAGGATAATTTACTGGTCATCCATGATTAGATTAGGATATCCCATAGAAAATTGAAATTTTATATTGGTTGACATGATAGGCCCTTGTATTTTGATTAGGGTGATTATGTTTCCCTAAGAGTCTCCCCATAATGAGGATTGTATAGATTTGATTAGGGAGGAAAGATATCCCCAAAATTTATTAGGCCTTTCAAAATCGTAAATATGGTTATAAAGGTTTCTTACCACATAGCCATACCCCCATAGTTGGAGCATGTGCATGACATATTTCATGTGTCGTAAATGAGGAGATACATGATTGATCCTATTAATGTTATTGAATGGGGTGAGATAGACATTGATGATGGAGAGACCTTCACCGAGTACCTGGTGGTGATTGAGTATTTATTGAATAATATCCCTTGTGGATGGACTATTCCATTGGTTCATGGGTTTTGGTAGCATGGGAGTATTCTGAGGAGTTTCACGGAGTATGAGAGACAAATACATACTCAGTATCCACACCATTATTTTATTTTATGCCTTTTGAAGATGAAAATAATTAAATTAGGGAATAATTTAGAGACTCTTTTTTTCTTAATAATGTTTTTAAATATATTAATAAATTTTTTCAGAGCCAGGAGATGAGATGACATGAGGTTCTATGGCCTGGTGAGATCATAATTGATATTATAAAAACATTAAATAAATTTATATCATGAACATGAGGTTTTTCAAAAATAATTGAATATCTATTGAATGTAGTATTGAATTGTAAATCTAAGACTATAGTTGAATCTATAGTTTAAGGTTTACTCTAGGTTCAACCTATTGTTGGTCGACGCCAGATGTCTGGTTGAGCCAACCGTTGGCAGGTGCGTTTAATCAAAATAAATAAATAATTTTTTATTAAATTTCCAAATTAAATCCTCTATAAATACCCTCTTATTTTTCTTTTAAAAGGGTTATCTACATAACCATTTATATATCTCACAGGTGGAGGAGATCGTTCTTCGTTGGTGGATCATTATCGAAACGATGAATGACAACCAGATCAAGGTGGATTAACAGATAGTGAATGCATCAAATCTTACCCATCTGTGGTGAACGCATTCTTCATCAATGATCGATCCATAATTGTGTTAGGGATTGTAAATTTTAGTTTCCACCCTTTATTAAGAATTTTAGAATGGATATTTGATTATCTTCATTTTATTTTTTGTTTTCCCACCCTTCACATGATCCCTTTATCAAATTAAATTGTTTATTCAGTTTATTAATTATTATTCCACGATCTCATCCAAGATATCCAATTTTGAAATAATTGGAATGAATATTTGGATAATTATTTTTATCACCATTTTTATGGTGACTTTCCCCCATCTTTATTTCTGTTATTTTCTATTGGCCTATGGTGTCGTAGTTTTACATTTTTAGGGAAGGTTCGAGCATTATTGGACCCCCAAATCCGAAGTGGTGGTACAAATAAAAATTAATATGGATATTCATTGATATATAAGGTTTCATCATAGGATAACGATGATGAATCTCATGGATCTATGATCCATGATGACTGAAGGGTGATGAGAGGCATGTATGATGCATGATCGACCACAACGAGTGATCAATGATCTGATTTCCAGCCACCAGAGGATCGAAATTAATGACCATAGGAAACCCCCATGTGTTTCGAGCGATCAAATGGACAGAACCATGATTATTAACATGGATATGGAATATTCATGAAGATTTTGTCTTTTTGTGAAAATCTAGACTACATGGAATGTATTGGGATGAATACACATTGTGTAGTCACCTTGTTATAACGAAGAGTGTTTTGGGAAAAAATAAGGATTACCCTCCATGTATCTAGGACACATTCCATGTGATGCTCCTTCAGTAGCCAAACCATGATACAATTGGACACACCTAGGACCCAATGTGGGAGGATACACCATGTAATCTAGGAGTACACGAGCATGTGTTGGTACCCGGGCATGACCAGGTTGACAATGAGACATGATAGACATGTGCATAACCAGGAGTACATGGGTAGGAATTGGGTGTTTGAGATTTGTTGTGTGGACCCTATACACACCATGCATGGTTACATGGAAACCAAGACATGTGCAGAGGATAACACGAACACGAAGATGAGAGGGAACACATGTCATGTGGAGTCCATACATGTCGTGTACCCCTGCTTTTTAAGGAACTTATACCTCATTTTGACATGGATTTGGGTTCTTGAGTATCCTATACCGTGTTATTTCCATGTAGAATGATATGGTGGACTTCATGTTGGAATTATAGATACAATGAAAGATGCTCTAAGAATGATACCTTTTCAGGTGATGCTCGATGATGGTAGTGATCATACATGATCATCAGAGAGTTGAGATAGAGAAGGTACTCCCCTGTCACACTATGGTAGGTACCTATATCCATGGATATGGTACTCCCCTATCACACTAGGGTTTGGTCCTATATAATATTTGTGCAGTTAGGGATAGAAATTCACTATCATATTAAGGCATTGGTCCTCTATCCATAGAGATGGTACTCCCCTAATACACTAGGTTGTGGATCCTCTATACTTATTGTCTATATATAGATATAAATCACCTATCACACTAGGGAATGGGTCATCTATCTATCAATATGGTACTTCCCTTTATCACCTGGGTGTGGGTCCTCCATACTCATTGTTTATATAGGGATTGTACTCACCTTTCACACTGGGGTGAATGTCCTCTATCTATGGAGATTGAAATTTTCTATCACACTAGGGTGAAGGTACGCCCTATTCTATACACATATATAGTTATGGTACTCTCGTATCAAACCATGGTGTGGATACCCAATATCCTATACACATATATATAGATATTGTACTCCCCTTCATAGGTGTAGGTCCTAAATCTATTTAGTGGCATCCCCCTATTGTACTAGAGAATAGGTTCTCAATATTTTTAGTATTTATATCACTGAATATGTTGAGAAGTGGTGAGGTATAGGACCCCCTCATGACTTCTTTGGAAAGACATGAAAGATTTTGGGCATCGATGATGGGCCATTGGAGTTGTAGTCAGACTCATCAACCTGGGCTTGTTTGTAATACAGAGATCCAGTTCTCTCTCATTTGGGTTTCTTATATGAGTGTGTGTGTGTGTGTATATATATATATATATATATATTTTTGGGTTTCATATCTTTCTTTATTTGGGTTAAGATGATTATTACTATCATTTATTTTATTTCACTCTCTTTAGTTTTCAAGGTTCCCTATTAGGTATGTATATATTAACCACTAAATGGGCTTTGCCTGCATGTGTTGTGTTTTATGAATATGGAAAATAGATCGACAATGATTTTAGAGGAGTATAGGGATACTAGAGTGCATAGACCATGTATGGTGGTCGACCATGGAGATTACAAACTGGAATCTCTCAACTATTTTCTATTCCGATTATTATCAGTTTGTGGCATTTTTTTGGTGGGTGTGTATTTTTCCCTTTTATATTTAGGATATGCTGTCACACTCTTTTTTATTCCATAGAGGTTATTAAATTAATGCTTTTTATTCTATATGTTACTATCATGTATTATTATTCCTCTCCACTTCTACCTAGAGATTAATGGATACATGCGTATAGGTACTTTAGGAAAAGGCCTCCCACTTTAGTTATTAATTCTCAACACTTGTCTCTAGCCCCTAGCCTATGGAGTCAGGCTTGGGGGTTGAGGTATCCTGGTCTTCAAACAACTAGGAAGGCCTTGGTGGGTCAGGTCCTTAAATGAATTTTTTTTGAGATATGCTCAGAGATATTTCAGCATTGGCTAAAGTAGGTATGGTCAATTAGAGTCACAGACCCAAGGAGTGATTATGGTTTTATTTGTATTTTATTTTTGTTATGTTTTGGATATGTTGATCATATTTCATAATCATTCACTTATGGAAGTATGTTATATTTTCACCATTGAGGTTGGCCTACAAGTAATTATTTCTCACTCCCTATACCTATTCCTTGGCTTGTGTGAAATCCGTATATATACTTTCAGGTTGAGAAAAAATGATGATATATATGGAAAGGGCCCAGTATTTCATGACTAAATGGGTTTCTTATGTGGATTATAATGATATGTATTGAGAGGATCGATAGTGTATTAGAGACCAGACCTATAACATAGCTCGTAGTTAGATGTAAGGATTGTTGTTTTTATTATTTGTTGTTTATTTTGTATATGTGATCGGCCTGGTGGGAGATTGATATTGTATGTATGGCATAGCTATTTATGCCTTTAATGTGTTTTCATTCTGTTACAACATACTTATATCTTTTTTTAATTATTATTTTCATGTTCTTTGATGTATATGATGTTAGGTTATTTACATCTAGTTGTTCAATTTGATATGGGGGTATAGTCTCCCCTCAATTCCAACCAGATCAAGGACTAATATTTATTTAGGATTTATTGATCACATATCATCAATCACTATTTCATTTGAGTTGAATATTAAAATAAATATTTATTCTTATGAATATGGATATTATATTTATTTATCAAATGAATAATATTTATTATTCAAGGTGACTTAAATGTTGAAGAAGGTGAATGAAATGAGTAAGGCACCATGTAATATAAATGATATACTAAATATCATTTAAATAAATATTAATTAATTTATTGGTATTTATATTACCCTAGAGACTTGCATGAACTAAATAAATAATGATAATATTATTATTTGATGTGGGGTTAACTATTGATTAAGTGATTGTATAAGGTCCTTTGAACAATTAAGAATCCTATAACCCTAGCTCTATATGTACTTGATTATATCATTTTTATTGATGGGAGAAAATAATTTCTTGTGCCCAACATTTCACCTCCTTGAATAATTATCTCTCAATAATGGAAATTTCAAGGATTCCTATCAAGATTGAGAAAAATATTTCACCTTACTCATCATTATTAACATATATAGGACAATAATAAATCCTTCAAACCCAAAGTATTATGTTGCAATCAATGTTAAGTGATGAAAGACAATCGGTACTAATGATTTAGCACCCAAAGTACATTCAACGATGCTTTTATACCAAAGGTAATTTTTTAATTGTTACTAGTGGAATTATATATTGGATCCTCTTGATGGAATGACAACAAAACTTGAATAGATGTTTGATTGATCAATATATATATATAATAAAGCACTTAAGGCCGATGTATTTTTCTAATTATTAAATTAATTATAAATTTATTGTGAACGATACTCTCTCTAGTTTCAAGATTATTTTAGTGTGATTATTTGGATATATTCATGATAAATATCTTTCTTCATCACATTCTTATGGAAGATTCAATGAAAAAATATGATTGGGAATATACAAGACCAACTTTTTTTGGGCCTAGAACCTTAATAAGTGTCATTTCAATAGAATTTTTTTACATTTTTATTAATATTAGCTATAATAATTTTTAATGATTTAAATTGAAATTTTAAAATCATGAAAATCAGAATATTAGTTATGTAACATTACTTACATAACCTTGAAATATTCATTCCATTATTTAAGTAATATAAATTCTCATTAAATGTTGATAAAATTTCATGACCAATTTAAATGGAATTGGTGTGTTGATCAAGATTTTTGGAAAAGAAAAATTGGGATAATATTCACTAGGCTTGGGCATTTTCTAATTTAAAATTTAGATATTTTATTTATTCGACATATATTTCCCTCTCATATTTAGATAAATAAATTTTTTTTCCCATAGAGTTTAGTAAGAACTTATATGATTGACTATAGTTTTCCATCATGATGTTTAGGCCTACAATAAATTTTCCATTCTCCTTCTCTTTGTATAAAATCATGAAAGATTCATGTTGATGTAGGATATTCAAGGACTACATTTATTTAGTGTAAATCATGGGATTATCATGATTCTGATTTTATTTGGATAAATTATGTTAACCAACATAAGAAGGATAAAAGATGAAAATCTAGAAGAGAGTATCACATTGGCCTTTTTTTATTTCAATGCATTCTTAGTTATCCCTCCTTGAGTCAATATTGCACATTTTATTGGATGTTATAAACTCCTTGTTACCCTGAGTTTTATAGTTGTTTAAGAAACATGTTTTATTGTTGCGATTACTTGATAAAAACACCTCTAATAAAAAATTATAAGTATCTATGTAACACCTCAAGCTTCCATGGTACGTTTCCCTTTGAATAATGTAATAGTTTGCATTGTACGGAACTTCGAGATTCTAACACACCGCGACCAATCAAACTAGAAGTTATGAATAGGAATACCCACTTTTTGAAATTTATAAATTTTTTTTCAAAATGGACTTTATTTTTGAATTAGGAATATCGAAAATAGATTAGTGTGATTTTTTTATTTTTCTGAAATCTTTCAATTTTTGATGAATAGTGAAAAACACTACGCTATTGGTTAAAACTGAATTTTTATTTAAATAATTATTTATTTTATTTAAATTTATTTTATTTAAAAATAGATACATAATACCTATATAATTTCAATTTAATTAATTGGAGTAATTTTATAATAAGTTTAGATATATAAAAATTTTATTGAATTTTTTACTGTCTTTTACCCACCTCTTAGGAGCATTTGAAAATTTTCATAAAACATAATTTTACCACTTCTTTGATTTGAATTTAAAAAATATTAGATACCTTGTTAATATATGTAAGTAAAATGTTGTTTAATAAGATGAAAATAATTTTTGGTGAATAATAACTTTTGACCTTTATTTACCAAGATTAAAAGTAAATAGGGAAATTAAGGGTAAAAATGATATCATAATTACCCTAACACATGTCCTAATTCTATTGGATAAGTATAATTAGACCAAATAACCGTAGGAATAATATATGATCATCTTTGGACCACATGTATTAGATTAGGACATTTATTATTATTTTATTTAAAGAAGAGCTAAAGGAGTTAAATTCAAAGTTTAATAACTAAAACATTTCTAATATAGGGTTAATAATAAGATAAATTGGACTATAAATATTCATTATAAAGATAAAAATATTTCCTAAATAATGGTATTTTATTTATAATTTTTAGACATTAAATAATTTAATTTATTTATGACACCATGATGATGAAGTAATTACCTTATTAATGAAAGATTAAAATAATTGATATTATAAATATCCAAATAAATGTACTTTGTAAATTTTTATGAATTTAAATAATTTTATTGGTTAATATTTACTTTTAGTGTTGATTAAATAAATTTTTTTGAAGTAATAATGTTGTTATTATTTTCAAAAAAACCAAATACTAAATAGTGTCAAAATTGACATAATTTATTTTTTAAAACAAATACAATATTATTAATTAATATAATATTCCTAAAAATATAAGGTTCATACAAATAACTTATATAAGGTTATATATATTAATAATTAACCACTTGGGGTTCTCTTGGCTTGTTATAGTAAGTTTATTAACCATATAATATAAAAATACAATGAGACATGGTAAATGTCAAACTATTTAACTAAGAGTAAAATCTAAAAAATAAGGTTAATATGGTAACCTAAACCTGTCTAAAACCTATTGGTTTAGTGGTTTTTGACATATACCCACCTTATCCTCGTAATAAATCATTTTGGAGCCATTAGAAACCGAAAAGTATTTTATTATAAAATAATATTTCAAGACTTTCCTAAAGTGACTGATACCTCTCCTATAAAAGGGTACTTCCCCTTCTCTTAATTGAACACCTCCAAAGACATTTGTCTTGGGAAACCCATGCCAAAATTTCCTCCCAAATTTCCTCTATTCATCCTAGAGGCCATCCTTTGGTCATAGATCAAACATAAAAAGGCCTTTTGATCAAATCAAAAGGAAGAACCCGAAGAAGAGGTAAATATTTCATCACCTCTTTCAAGTTCTTTTCTTATTCCACTTCCTCTTTATTTTCGGCTTACATTATAAAATAATTAATCCAGTATATTATATATACTTTAATGTTATTATGAAAATGTTAAAACCATATTCATTATTCTATCCATCATATGAATGAAAAATCCATCATACGTGCGTACATACAGCTTACTGTCTCCACGTCGTGGTGTAGTTTGTTATTCAAACACTCAATTATTTGGATGAGTATAATAATGAGTATAAATGATGGAAATAATAAATATAACATGTTAATTATTCTTTATATATGATATTCCATCCGATTACATATGATTTCACCATCAATATAATGATATTGTCGCTCGTGCATACGTACGGATTACCGTCTCCACGAACGCGATGAGATTCATTCCACATTGTAATCATTCAAGAATAATTTTCATTTTATGATTAAAAATAAGGTTTATGAACATAATATAATTATGTATATGAATCAAATATATCCAATCCATAACAAACATGTATTATGTAACCAATTATATAAAGGAAAATGAATTAGTTAACACCTGAAATGATGATACTACTGAAATATTATTAATAAAGCAATATTAGAGGATCATATATGATATAATGTTTATGTATATAGTTCTTTTATAATTTAATAACAATGTTTTAACTATTATATAGGAGGTTAACATACCATAGACTATGGAAAAGTTCAAAGTAGGGTTTAATTTCACTATCTATTTATTATCCGAGGTTGTTTTTACATATGTATCTACTGGGACCTCTTTATCATCCACATCCATGTTTTCTTAATAATGTATTTCAAAACATTTTTACTATTTAAAAGAATATGGGTTAAATTAAGTTATTAACTAATTTGACCTTATATATTTTTTTATGAATCTTTCCATAGTTTTCCAAATAAGGTACTATATGACCGTTTCAACAAAATTAAGGTAAGAATGTTTTTTAACTTATACAGCAGGTGCATCTATTTTCCACCGTTATAACATCATCAAAGTTTACCTTAAAAAATTATAAGAATATTTTTAAAATAAAAGTTTTATTTTATAATTATGTGACTCTTAAATGATTTCAAAATAGAAAGAGTTATTTCTCTCAAATATTTTTTATTTCATCTATTTCAACACCCTTTGATAAATTTTATACTTGTTTGAAGTTGATTTATTATGATAAAAATATTTCATATTTTATTTAAGGTTTTGTGATATTTTTTAATGTGGATGAGTTATATTTATATCATTCATGGTTTATGGTTAAAGTATTGACATTTCATATGCTAGTTTTAATATGAATTTTTATGTTATATTTCAACCTTTTCATTTGAGGAATGTATTGGATTTAGTATGTGATGGGTGGAGCCCCATATAACTCCCCGATGGATGGGTAGATCTATTGATACATTTAGATGTGGAATTGGTTGAGGCCTTTCCCAATTTGATATATGGTGTTTTCTGAGGACTAAATCATTTTAGATGTCTTTTATGAGGCCTTGACAATAAGTTTCAGAATGTCCAACATTATATATTCCCCCATTATGAAAATAATAATGATGGTTCATGTAGTTATTCGACTAGTAGAATAACCATGACTATGTCTTATTGTGGCATTATTTACTCAGCTCATATTCTTGCCATAAAGTGTTCATGCTTATTATTTATAAAGGCATGTGTTTTGAATTATTCATCATGCCTAATGTTTAGGTTATCTGCCGCTGTATTTCTTACCCTTACTGAGCATTTGAGCTCAGCCCTTTATTATGTTTTATTTTCCCAGGATATTAAGAAGTTAGTTATGAGTGACTTGCAAGAATAATCAAGGGGACTTGGATGTTTCTAATGGAACAAATTAGTGTTGTATTTCTTTTAAAGTTGTAGTGTTGAAATTATGTATGTATATTATTTCCAATAATACTAAACTAATCAGTCTTTTGAGACATGATTACTTGTATCATACCAATGTTATGTAATAATTCACTGACTATGGGTAACTGGGGTGGGGGAATTACAGTTGGTATCAAAGGAAGTTTAGTACAAACCTTGGAAACTAGATTTAGAAAGACTCTGATTATAGCACATTACCCAAAAGATAGACTATGAGGATTAGTATAGAAGAAATTCCTAGAATTTTAGTACTGTAGAGATTTTGTGGGTTTTCCAAGCAATACATCCCTATCTAGATATTAGTAGGTAGAGGCAGATCTAACACAAATGTACTGAGGGGTAAAACCCAAAAACACTGTTTTGAACTAGACTCGAATGGGAACTGGTGCACGACAATGGGTCTTGCTTCACTCTTGGCTACGCCACTCCCGTGGGATATGCTTAGGACAATTCTCATTTTCATTAAAAACCATTATGAAAGATTTATGATTATATAACTCCTCAAAGAAAACATTTTTATGATTAGGGATTGTATCCACAAAATTTTCAATTTATGTTAAGTGTTTTACAAGTTCAGAATTATGTATTGTGGTTCATAAACCAATCTACTGTAGGCCATTGTTTAGAAATGACACCTAGTGGAAGGAATAGAAACCATATCAACGCCCGTAATCCATGTAGGGATTTCCCTCATGCACAAGATAATTATAGCAGATCTGGTGATGCAAATGGTGCTGATCAGCTTATCATAATACTAGGAAAACTCACACAGGTTATGAATAATAACCTTACCTATATAGATCACCCTAATCCACAATGAAAAGAATCAATGTCAGATATCTTCATGAGGCAACAACCACCAACATTCAATGGGTCTACAAATCCATTTGTAGCTGAACAATGGATAAGTTCCTTAGAGAAAATATTTAATACTTTGGGGAGTAGAGAAAGGGAAAAAGTTGTCATGGAATTTTATCTCCTCACTGGAGATGCATATCAATGGTGGTCATTAATTAAAAACATAAAGGAGGATGAAGAAGTATCAAGTATGGAATGAAGGGATTTTAAAGAGCTTTTCTTAGAAAAATACTTTCTTCGTGACCATCGAGCGGATATGGAAAGGTAATTTCTGAATCTGATACAAAAAGCGGATGAGAATGTCACAAAGTATGAAGCTAAAATTACAAGGTTATCAAGGAATGTTGCATATTATATATGTAACCCAAGAAATAAGATTGATCGTTTCTTTGATGGGTTAAAATCATTTCTCCATTGAGCATTAGTCTCACAATCCTTCTCATCGTATAAAGATATTGTATCATGTGATATCAAGATAGAAAAGGAATTCTCTAAGTCACATGACATTAAAGCAAAGCAAGAGAAGAAGAAATCTGATGAACACTATGGTAAAGAAAATAAGAAAACAAGGAAGAAGGGAAGAGTTGAATTTAGACCTTGTGATAATTGTGGAAGGAAGAACCCTGGTGCCTATCTAAAAGGAAAAGGAGTATGCTAAAAATGTGGATAGAAAGTCCATCTTGATAGATATTGTGAGGGGAATAAAGAAGCTAACAATGTTCAATGCTACAATTGTAGGGATATGGGACGTTATTCAAATGAATTTTCTAAGAGTTAGGGAAAATTACCTCAGAAAATTTCAAGGGATCAAGGCCATGCTTATTCCATCACTACTACTGAGGTTAAAGCTCCGAAAGACGTGGTGGCAGGTAATTTAATGGTTTCCTCAAGTTTAGCCATTGATTTATTTGATTTTGGATCATCACATTGTTCCATATCTTCCCAGTTTTCTAAGAAAATTAGATATTTAAAATTTGATTTAACAAGGGAGTTGTCAGTTAAAACTCCTAAGGGAAGTATCATCAGAACAATGTTTTATGAATCAATCCCCCTTAAGGCATATAAATGCTATTTATCTGCTGATCATACTATCATACCCATGATTGAAATTGATATAATCCTCGGTATGTATTGGATTTCGGACCATGATGCAAAAATTTATTGTAAGAAGAAAGAGGTTACAATTCTCGATGACGATAAGGAGTACCTTATCTTTATAGTAGAAATGACACCATCTGATTCTTTTCTAGATACACCCCCAGTAGCTCTACCAAATTCAATCATTGGGGAGGATGATAATGAAATAATTATGGGCAAGGAAAAGAATGTTTGAATAAAGGATGTACCTATTGTTCAAGAATATGTTGATGTGTTTACAGAGGATTTACCTAGACATCCTTCAAAATAAGAAATTGAGTTTTCCATTGATTCACTTCCACGTTCAAGGCCCATATCGAAGAACCCTTATAGAATGTCCACTGTGGAATTAGTGTAACTAAAGAAACAACTATAATAATTGAGTAATAAAGGATTTATTCTACCTAGTGTTTTTCTATGGGGAGCACCTGTCCTTTTTGTTAATAAGAAATACATATATATGAGTTTGTACATTGACTATAGGGAGATCAATGCTATAACAATAAAGAACAAGTATCCCCTACCTTGCATTGATGATTTATTCGACCAACTTCATGGAGCTCAATAATTTTCAAAGATAGACCTTTGATCTGGATATCATCAGTTGTGTGTAAAGAATGAAGACATTCTGAAAATAGTATTTTGTACTAGGTACGGGCATTAAGATTTTACAGTAATTACTTTTGGATTGACTATTGAACCCTCTATCTTCATGGATATAAGGAATAGAGTTTTCAAGGAATATTTTGATGACTTTCTAATGGTATTTATTAATATTGGTATACTCTAAAAGCTATGAAGATCATGAAAATAACCTGTGCATTATTATAAAGGCTCTCAGAAGAAATTAATTATATGGGAAGTTTATCAAGTGTGAATTTTGGCTTCAAGATATTTATTTGCTTGGAGATATGGTCTCTAAGGATGGAATATCTATTGATCCTTCAAAGACCAAGGCAATCCAAGAATGGCCATCACCGACGAGTATAACTGAGGTATGCAGTTTTATGGATTTAGAAGGTTATTATCGACATTTCGTCCAGAATTTTTCCCGGTTGGCCAACCCAATATCCAAGATCACACGTAAAGGGGTTAAATTGTTTTTGGAAAAAAGATTGTGTACAATGTTTTAAAGAACTGAAGAGAAGATTAGTGAAATCTTCTATCTTTTCTCTACTATTAGGGAATGATGGGTTTGTTATTTATTGTGATGATTAAAAGAAAGGACTTTGTTGTTTCCTTATGAAAAATGATAGAGTTACTGCCTATACAACATGACAGCTTAAAGTTCATGAGAAAAACTATCCCACTCAAGATCTTGAGTTAATAGTTGTAATCTTTGCTATGAAGATATTGAGACACTATATCTATGGTGAAAATGTGAGATTTATACTGATCACAAGAGTTTGAAGTGTATTTTCGCACAAAAAGAACTAAACATGATGCAAAGAAGATGGATTTAAATACTCAAGGATTATGATCGAACAATACACTACCACATGGCGAAGGCAAATAAGGTGGAATATGCTTTGAGCAAAAAGGATCATAAAGTTTTGAACAAGTTGAGAGTTGAAAGATATCCTATTTTCATGGATCTAGTAAAGATTAATTTGTGAATAACCATGGAAGGGGAAACATCAATACATTTTCAAATGGTTGCCAAAAAATCTTTACTAAGGATAAAAGATTCCCAGACTGATGATGAGGAGTTTCAAAATAATATTAAAGATGTAAATGGTGGGATATTGAGTGACTTCATATATGAAGATGATATTTTGAAATTTTGGAAGAGACTTTGTGTTACCGATATACTTGATCTAAAAAGGGAGTTGTTGGATGATGCTCATAGATCCAATTTCTCTATACATTTTGAGAGCACCAAGATGTATAGATATTTGAAGGAACATTTTTGGTGGGACAACATGAAAAGGAAGATTGCTGATTTTGTGTCAAGATGTATGGATTTACAATAAGTGAAAGTTGGAAGAAAACATCCTAGAGACTTCATGAAACCTCTTCCCATAACTTAGTGGAAATGGGATGACATTACGATGGACTTTGACATGGGGCTACCAAAGACTTCTGTAAGGAATGATGCAATATGGGTCATTGATGATCTTCTTACCAAGTCAACACATTTTCTTACTATAAGAAAAGATTTACAACATGAACGTTTAACAAGACTATATATTAATGAAGTTGTAAGAATTCATGGAGAACCCCTATTGATTGTTTCTGATCATGATCCCCATTTTACATCAAGATTCAATAAAAGACTTCAGAAATCCCTGGATACTGAACTTAGTTTGAGCACTGGCTACCACCCTCAAACTGATGGAAAATAAGAATGGACTATTCAAACATTAGAAGACATGTTGAGATCTTGATCACTTGACTTTCAAGGTATGTTGGATCAATATTTACCTCTGGTAGAATTTTTCTATAAAAATAGCTTCCATTCAAGTATTTAGATGGAATCATATGAAGAATTATATAGAAAGGGATGTCACACACCAACTTGTGGGGATAATTTTGGTGAAAGAAAACTCATAGGAATCGAACATGTTGAGTAAATGATGGAAAAGGTGAAGTTTATCCAAACCCACATCAAAGCAGCTCAAAGTAGGCAGAAGAGCTATGCCGATAACTGAAGGAAGGATTTTGAATTTTAGGTTGGAGATCATGTTTTCTTGAAGGTATCTCCATGGAAAGGAGTTATACGATTCTGTAAGAAGGGTAAATTAAGTCCTAGGTACATCAGACCTTTTGAAATTCTAGAATTAATTGGGGTTGTAGCTTACCGTTTGTCAATTCCACCAAGTCTCTTTAAAGTTTGCGATGTGTTCCACGTATCACTGTTGAGAAAATACATGTCTGACCCAAAGCATGTACGCACATATGACGAAATTGAACTGGAACTTGATTTGTCTTATTGTGAAGAGTCTATCAATATTCTTGATACCAAAGAACAAGTGTTGAGAAACCGAATGACTCGTCTAGTAAAAGTTCTACAGAGAAGCCATAAGATGGAAGATGCAATATGGGAACTAGAGGAACTTATGATGAAGAACCACCAGAATCTTTATATGTTGTAGTATTCTAGAAATTTCAAGGATAAAATTATTTGAAGGAGGGAAGAATGTAACAACCCAAGATTCCAAGGTACATTTTCCTTTTAATAAGGCAAAAGCTTGCATTGTACGCAACTTTGAGATTCTAACACACCGCGACCAATCAAACTAGCCATTATGAATAGTAATACCAACTTTTTAAAAATTTTAAAATCTTATTTTTCAAAATTGACTTCATTTTTGAATTCAGAATATCAAAATTAGCTTAGGGGGAGTTTTTGGTATTTTTATGAAAACTTACAATTTTTGATGAATAGTGAAATACACTCTGTTATTGGTTAAAACCAACTTTTTATTTAAATAATTATTTATTTTATTTAAATTTATTTTAGGTAAAAATAGATACACAATACCTATATAAGTTCAATTTAATTAATTGGAGTCATTTTATAATAATTTTAGATATATAAATTTTTTATTGAACTTCTTATTGTCTTTTACCCACCTCCTAGGAGCATTTGCAAATTTGCATAAAACATAATTTTACCGCTTCTGTGAGTTGAATTTCAAAAATCTGAGACACATGATTAATATTAGTAAGTAAAATGTGGTTCAATAAGAAGAAATTAATTTTTTGTGAATAGTAACTTTTGACCTTTATTTACCACGGTTAAAAGTAAATAGGTTAATTAAGTATAAAAATGATATCATAATTACCCTAACACATGTCATAATTCTATTGGATAAGTATAACTAGACCCAAAACAAACTTAGGAATAAAATATGATCTTCTTTGGTCAACATTGATTAGATTAAGACATTCATTATTATTTTATTTAAAGAAGAGTTGAAAGAGTTAAATTCAATGTTTAATAACTAAAATATTTTTAATATAGGGTTACACATAAGATAAATTTGATTACAAATATTCATTAGAAAGATAAAAAATATTTCCTACATAATATTATTTTATTTATAATTTTTTGACATTAAATAATTTAATTTCTTTATGACACAATGATGATGTAGTAATTACCTTATTAATGAATTATTAAAATAATTGATATTATAAATATCCAAATAAATTTTATTTGTGAATTTTGATGAATTAATGAATTTTATAGGTTAATATGACATGTTAGGGTTGATTAAATAATTTTTTTGAAGTAATAATGTTGTTATGATTTTCACAAAAACCAAATACTAAATAGTGTCAAAATTCACATAATTGAGTTTTCAAAACAAATACTCTATTATTAATTGATATAATATTCCTAAAAATATAAGGTTCGGCCAAAAGACTCAGATAAGGTTATATATATTAATAATGAACCACTTGGGGTTATCTTGTCTTATTATAGTTAGTTTATTAACCATATAATATAAAAATACAAAGAGACCTGGTAAATGCCAAACTTTTTAACCAAGAGTTAAATCTAAAAGATAAGGATAATATGGTGACCTAAACCTATCTAAAACGTATTCGTTGAGAGGTTTTAGACCCATACATACCTTATACTCTAAATAAATCTTTTTCTAGCCATTAGAAACAAAATATTATTTTATTATAAAATAATATTTCAAGATTTTCCTAAAGTGACCCTCACCTCTCTTATAAAAGGGTACTTCCCCTTTTCTTAATTTAACACCTCCTAATCCATTTGGATCGGCTAACCCATGACCAAATATCCTCCAAAATTTCCTACCCTAATCCAAGAGGCCTTACTTTGGTCATAAATCCAATATACGAATCCCTTTTGATCAAATCAAAAGGATTAACCTGAAGAACATGTAAATATTTCATCACCTCTTTCAAGTTCTTTTCTTCTTCCACTTCCTCTTTCTTTGAGGTTTACATTCTAAAATAATAACTCCAGTATCTTATATTTACTGTGATGTTATTATAAAAATTGTACAACCATATTCATTATTCTATCCATCATATGAATGACAAAGTCACCATTCGTGCGTACATACGACATACCGTCTCCACGTCGTGGTGCAATTTGTTATTCAAAAACATCATTATTTGGATGGGTATAATAATGAGTATAAGTGATTTAAATAATAAATATAACATGTTAATGATTCTTTATATATATGATATACCATGACATTAAATACAATTTCACCATCAATATAATGATATTGTCGGTCGTGCGTACGTACAGATTACCGTATCCACGAACACGACGAGATTCATTCCCTATCATAATAATTCAAAAATATTTTTTATTTTATGATGAAAAATAATTTTTATGAACATAATATCATTATTTATATTAATCAAATACATCATATCCATAAAAACATGTTTTACATAACCAATAATATAAAGGAAAATGAATCAGTTAACACCTTAAACGATGATACTACTGAAATATTTTTAACAAAGAAATATTAGAGGATCATATATGATTTCATATTTATGTATAATGTTTATTTATAATTTAATAATAGTTTTTTAACTATTATAAATGATTTTAACATACCATCGACTAAGGAAAATTACAAGGTAAGGGTTAATTTCACAATCTCTTTATTATCTGTAGTTGTTTTTACGTAAGTATCTACTAGGACTTCTTTATCATCCACATACGTGTTTTCATAAAAATATATTTCAAAACATTGTTTTTATATTTACTAGACTATGGTTTAAAGTCATTTATACCCATATTTGACCGTATATGTTTTGAAAGGAATCTTTCCATCATTTTCCAAACAAGGTACTTTATGACCTTTTCGACAAAATTAAGGTAAGAATGTTCTTTTAACTTATACATCAGGTGAGACTATTTTACGCCATTATAACATCATTGAAGATTCACTTACAATATTATAAGAATATTTTCAAAATAAATTATTTATTTTATAATTATACTACTCTTAAATTATTTTAAAATAGAAAAATATATTTCTCTCAAATAGTTTTTATTTCATCTATGTCAACATCCTTTGATAAATTTTACATTTGTTTGAAGTTGATTTATTAAGATACAAATATACCATATTTTATTTAAGGTTTTGTGATATGTTTGACTATGGATGAGTTATTTATATACCATTCATGTTTTATGGTTAATTTATTAACATTTCCTATGCTAGTTTTAATATGGATGTGTGTGTTATGTTTCAACCTTTTTATATGAGGAATGTATTGGACTTAGTATGTAAGGGGTGGAGCCCGCTATAGCTCCTCGATGCATTTCTAGGTCTCATAAGACAATTAGATGTGGAATTGGATGAGGCATTTCCCAATTTGATATATGGTTTTTGCTGAGGCCTAAATCATTTTTAGACGTCTTGGTCTAGGCCTTAACAAGATGTTTCAGAATGTTCAACATTATACATTCCCTAATTATGAAAATAATAATGATGGTTCATGTGGTTATTTTACTAGTATAATACCCATGACTATGTTTTATTATGGCATT
This sequence comes from Viscum album, assembly GCA_963277665.1. NCBI lineage: Eukaryota > Viridiplantae > Streptophyta > Magnoliopsida > Santalales > Viscaceae > Viscum > Viscum album. The sequence goes on from OY728129.1 coordinate 828,575,817, forward strand.
ATTTACTCATCTCATATTCCTTCCATAAAGTGTTCATGTTTATTATTTGAAAAGGCGCGTGTTTTGAAATATTTATCATGCCTAATGTTTATATTATCTTCTGTTGTATTTCTTACCATTAATAACAGTTTAATCTCACCCCTTTCTTATGTTTCATTTTCCCAGGATATGAATTAGTTAGTTATGAGTGACTTTCAGGAATAATCTAGGAGACTTGTATGTTTCTAATGGAACAAATTAGTGTTGTATTTATTTCCAAATTTTAATGTCGAACATATGTCTCTAACCTATTTCCAATAATACTAAACTGATCAGTATTTCACGACATGATTCCTTGTATCATGCCAATGTTTTGTAATAAAGCACCAACTCTAGGTAACTAGGGTCAGGGTATTACAATTTAAATATAGAAACGAATGGATAGAATGGAAATGTAGAACATAATTGGTGACTATTCTAGACATGTGTAATATACATGAAAGGAATGATGAAATATGAGTAATTATTTGTTTTTCTAATTTTTTGGTAGTTATTATCTATTCAGTTCTGTTTTATATGGGAATTATCATTTGGGAATATCTATAGTGATGGTGGTAGAGCTGGTATATATAACGAGTTTATTTTTGGGGTAATTATGGTGGCTGTTGGCATGAGTTTGTGTGGAAGATATTGTGGGGGATGATATGTGTTTTGTGGTTATATTAGATTATTCTTAGTGGTGTAGAGTGGAATATAATGAAATAGATTATAAAGGAAATAACTAATAACATGATGGAAAGTGAGCTATAAATTAATAAGTATCAACTGGTAATGAACTCATGTTATCTTGAATGGAAGGGTAAAGGCTAGAAATAAGGGGGTGTCATATTATGAATGGATTTTCCTTAAATAGAGTTAATTAATTTCCTAATGAATGAAATATGGTCTATAAAATGGTATGTCTACAAACAACTAAACATATGATTAAATAGAGGGTTGTGAACCTTTTTTGGGGCCTTTTTGTGTGGGAAATTGGGATGGTTTGATGTGTAGAGGAGGAAATGGTGGATTTGGGGCATTATGGAGATGTGGTGATGTTTATAGTTTATTATCAGGTTATTTTATATGGACTTTTTGGTTGGTATTGTGTTTGTGTGGATATAATACACTTGTCTTTTATTATGATTTCATACCCACCCCTGCTAAGTTGGATTATCTTACCAACATAAAAATGTTTATGTTTCAGGTGTTTTACTCAAAAATCTAGTTTGGAAAGGGAAAAAATTGATGACTAGTCTTTATTGACCTCTCTATCTTTTATAGGGTGTTATTAACGGTTTGTGATGTCCATAAATCAATAGTGTGATTGATGCATTGACGATGAGATGATGATGTGTTTTATAGTGGGGATAATACATGGTATGATGAGGAAATGTGTTTTATTCCCTTCATGTTTATGATAAACCTACTATGATAGAGAGTGATATGTTATTGAGATGTGGAAATATGATATGTGGATGTAGATATATGGTTATATGGTTTGATGATGATATGTGATATGTTGATATATGGATGTGGTTATGATGGTGTGAAAGGAATAAGATCATGAGGATGTTTTTGGGATGTAATTGTGAAAAAATAATAGAGAAGTTGTGTTGGTTAGCATTTTTTCTATGTTATTTGACATTATTTTATTATACTTGTATGTGATATTTATTGAGTGAGCCATGGTGAGGTCGGGTAGCAGTTTACCTAGTAGTTTGTTGGTTTTGTTGTTTACTCAATGGGGAATCAATATGCACCTTTCACATTTTCATGAGAGATCATGGGGAGGATCCCAATATGTATACATACATGCACACCATATATATATATATATATTAGGTTTCTAGGGTGATTTAATATATCAAGCTGAACCTTACTAGCTCATAGCTTGCAGTTGTTGTCAGTTACACTGCCAATAAGTTTTTTTTTAAGTTTTATTTTTGAGATTATATTTATGTATTAAATTCATATATTATTGGATACTAGTTAATTTTAAATTATGTATTTGATCAGTGGTTTTCCATTCATATATGTTCTTGTGATTTATAATGGAAATGACTCTAATTTACATGTAATATAACCTTGTTACTAGTCTCTAACCCGGGATCCACTAGAGGCAGGACATAAGGGTCACTATCTTCTTTACTATAGGATCTTAAGGGGTTTCTAGTGACATTGGGTTATGAAAAAGTGGTATCAAATCTATCAATGAGAGTTATTATGGAGTTTGGAGATATGAACTGGGGATAATTTCATGGGGATGGTAAGGAAATGGTTCTATTCAAACATAGTGTGAGATTTAAAGTGGCAGATCATCCAGGACACTTAATATTAAGGGATCTTATGATCTGATAAAAGGACCCTAAGCTTAATGAACACTCTATATGGGATAATACCTATTTTAAGATACAAACCATACACTTTTATTTTAACTGGGATGATATTGAGGAAATTGAAAAGAATATAATTAAATTAACCTTAAATGAATTTCATACCATCGGGTTTAGGTGTTTTCTTCTTTCTTGTAGATACACCCATTGGTAATCATCAAAAAATCTTTCAGGTTGGTGTGTTTTTGTAGGATGATTCGATCGACTACAAGTGGGTTGACCTAACCAGGGAGGATGAGGTTTGAAGGAAGAAGTAGTGTGAGTTACAACATTGATTATTAGTGAATCATGAGTTGAGAATCTCTAATATTGGGAAAAATCAAAGGTTGTAGGATCATTATATTGAATTTAGTTTTATCTATGATAGGGTAGAGTATTAGGTTCAGGTGGTAGTTAGTTAGATGCTAGAAATAATGTGTTAGTGGAGGATTTTATATCTTAGGGAGTGGAGGGAGGAAGAGATTTCATGTGATAATTTTTAGAAGAAATTTAATATGAAGTTACTATTATTGATGATGACTTAATCAAAAAGGAAAGAATTTATTTCCCTTCAGTAGGGGAGCCTATGTGTGTGAGAGCATGGGATTCATTTTAAGGATACTCAATTCCTTGGGGATGGTAGTTCCCATGTATCTATTAAGATCCCAACATTGGTGTGATTTTTTATGGGTGTTATATCCATAAATGACATCAGTGATCAACCATTATTGGGGCTCAACATGGTATAAAAGGACATATTTTTATCAACCCCAAGAGTAACTACCTTTGATTTCATATCAATTGGGACAATAATATTATGTTTTGATGAGAGGAGATGGAGAACGTATGGGTCATCCTTATAATGTTCCTTATCCCCATGTATATAGGGATGAATTAAATCATAGAGGCCTTCATTAGTAATAATCTAGGAGGGACAAACAAGGACAATTTCACTACTATAACGTTGCCTTTTATCAGCGCTAAAAGCCGACATTAATAGCGCTAGAAAAGCATTGTTAATTCCAGCAATGATAAAGAAGGGGGGTCCCCTTTATCAGTGCTCTAAAAAGCACTAATAAAGGACCCCCTTTATCAGTGCTTTTTTTAGCGCTGATAAAGGTAGAGTTTATCAGCGCTTTTCAGAGCACTGATAAAAGGGACCCCCTTTAGCTACGCCAGCATTAACATCACTTTTCTAATGCTGATAATGGGGTGACTTTATCAGCTCTATCTTGACCGCTGATAATAGGTCCCTTTATCAGCGCTCAAAAAAGCGATGATAATGGCACCTTCCCATGCAACTGCACAACCATCACCTGCACACCTGTACAAACCAGCACCTACACACATGCACACCTGCACAAAATAGCACCCAGACACAATATTTTGACAAACAATGCTATATACATTTACTTAACATCATGAATACAAAAAAAACACTGCTATATACATTTCAAACAATGTTTTACATGGTTAAAATTATAATTATCCAACAACAGTTATAAAAATTAATTTTTCATCCTTTGGTATCCATGATCCTCTCTAAAAAATTGTCATCCATAGTATTTGTTGCCGAACAAAGCATCCCAACTCAAGGAAAAAAATCCACCTATATAAGAAAACAAATATTATGTTAGTAATACAATAATGAAATAAATTAAAACCTTAATATGAAAGAATACATGAATATGGAAATGTGAAAATAAAATATGGAAATGATAAACTCAAATATTTTCATTCTGATAATAATGAAAGGGAATAATGTAAAATCAATATGTTTTTAGATGATTTATCTTATTTAATAAATGATTCTTTATCTAATGAAAAGCTTTACCAGTCACACCATGCATCGGATTGAGGTGTGGTCAATTCGTATACATCACAAATGACTCATGGATCATTGTCCTAAAGTATCAAAACAATATGAACCCGTTTTCTCAGTTCACTTTATGTCACTTGTGTTTTTTTCTAATGTTAATGTCAATTTCAAACTGATATTAGACATTTTCAGCCATACTGGTCACACCGTGCATTGGATTGAGGTGAGGTAGATTCTTACACATCAAAACTGATTCATGGATCATTGTCCTAAAGTATCAAAACAAACCGAATGCATTTTCTCAGTATTCCGTATGTCACTTGTGTTGTTTTCTAAAGTTAATGTCAATTTGAAACTGATATCAGACACTTTTAGTCATACCGATAACACCGTGCATTGGATTGAGGTGCGATCAATTATTACAAATCAAAAATGACTCATGGATCATTGTCCTAAAGTATCAAAATAATCCAAACACGTTTTCTCGGTATTCCTTATGTCAATAGTGTTGTTTTCTAAAGTTTATGTCAATTTAAAACTGATATCAGACACTTTTAGCCATACCGGTCACAACATGCATCAGATTGATGTACGGTCGATTTGTACACGTCAAAAATGACTTATGGATTGTTCTCCTAATGTATCAAAATAATCCAAATGCATTTTCTTGGTTTTATGTATGTCACTTGTGTTGTTTTTTAAAGTTAAAGTCAATTTGAAATTGATATCAGACACTTTTATCCATACCGGTCACACCGTGCATCAGATTGAGGTACGGTTGATTCTTAAACGTTAAAAATGACTCATGGATCATTTTACTAAAGTATCAAAACAATACAAATGAATTTTCTTGGTATTCCGTATGTCAGTAGTGTTGTTTTCTAAAGATTATGTCAATTTGAAACTGATATCAGACACTTTTAGCCATACCAGTCACACCATGCGTCGAATTTAGGTGAGGGTAATTTTTACACATCACAAATGACTCATGGATCGTTTTCATAATGTATCAAAACAATCCAAATGCATTTGATCAGTTTTCCGTATGTCACTTATGTTGTTTTCTAAAGTTAATGTCAATTTGAAACTAATATCAGACACTTTTATCCATACCGGTCACACCATGCATCGTATTAAGGTGAGGTTGATTCTTACATGTCAAAAATGACTCACGAATCATTTTCCTAAAGTATAAAAACAATCCAAATGCGTTTGATCAGTTTTCTGTATGTCACTTGTGTTGTTTTCTAGAGTTAATGCCAATATCAAACTGATATCAGACACTTTTAGCCATACCGGTCACATCGTGCGTCGAATTGAGGTATGGTTTATTCTTAAACATCAAAAATGACTCATGGATCTTTTTCATAAACTATCAAAACAATCTGAATGTGTTTTCTCAGTATTCAGTATGTCGGTAGTGCTATTTTCTAAAGTTAATGTCAAGTTTGAAACTGATATCAGACACTTTTAGCCATACCAGTCACACCGTGTGTTGGATTGAGGTGAGATCAATTCTTACATGTCACAAATGAATCATGGATAGTTTTCCTAAAGTATCAAAACAATTTGAACACATTTTCTCGGTATTCCATATGTTAGTAGTGCTGTTTTCTAAAGATTATGTCTATTTGAAACTGATATCAGACACTTTTAGCCATACTAGTCACAACATGCGTCAGATTGAGGTGCGTTTGATTCTTAAACGTCACAAATGAATCATGGATCATTTTCCTAATGTATCAAAACAATCTGAATGTGTTTTCTTGGTTTTCTGTATGTCAGTAGTGTTGTTTTTTAAAGTTAATGTCAATTTGAAACTCATATCAGACACTTTTAGCCATACTGGTCACACCGTGCATTGTATTGAGGTGAGGTTGATTTATACACGCCAAAAATGACTCATGGATTGTTTTCCTAAAGTATCAAAACAATCCGAATGTGTTTTATCAGTTTTTCGTATGTCATTAGTGTTGTTTTCTAAGGTTAATGTCAATTTCAAACTGATATCAGACACTTTTTTCCACACCGGTAACACTGTGCGTCGGATTGAGGTGCGGTTGATTCCTACACCTCAAAAATGACTCATGGATAATTTTCATAAAGTATAAAAACAATCTGAATGTGTTTTCTTGGTTTTCCGTATGTAACTTGTGTTGTTTTATAAAGTAAATTTCAATTTCAAACTAATATCAGACACTTTTAGCCATTCCTATCACACCGTGCATCAGATTGAGCTGTGATCGATTCATACACGTCAAAAATGACTCATGGATCGTTTTCCCAAAGTATCAAGACAATCTGAATGCATTTTCTTGGTTTTTTGTATCTTAGTATTGTTGTTTTCTAAATTTTATGTCAATTTGAAACTCATATTAGACACCTTTATCCATACCGGTCACACCGTGCATCAGATTGAGATTCGGTTGATTCATACGCATCACAAATGACTCATGGATCATTTTACTAAAGTATCAAAACAATCTGAATGTGTTTGCTTGGTTTTTCATTGAAATGTTCTGAGCAGGTTTGACATTAATTCAGCGTGAAAATTGGATTCTATTTATTTTTGTTGTGTAGACATGGTGTGAGGACTAACGAGTCCAAATTTGTATTCACGGGAAAATACCTTAAATTATTTTTCATATATATGCCTTTGAAAAATATGAAATGTATTTAGACATAATTATCATAGTATATCAGCTTTTATAAAATCAAATAACAAAAACATACCTCATGTATACATTTATAACTGAGGCGCCTAGCCAGTCGTATGTGATGCTTTCAGCTACAACATCAGCACTAATGAAATATAATGTTTCCTCTCTGTATATATCTTTTTCACAAACAATTGTGTGATTATTGCCACCTTTCATTTTCATATCCACATGAGCTTGCAATGATATTAAATGTGGATATAGAATGGGCGGGGTGAAGGTGCCATTAGTATATCATTTTGATCGGTTGGTTGATCCTTTTGAGATGCTATTTCATTTTAGCTCCTTCCTTTTGTCCTTCTGTAATAACATTCATCAGTTCAATGCTTTCTAATTAAATATTAAACGTTCTGCTTGAAAAATGAATTGGAAATGAATACCTCTTTGTCGACATGTTTTTTACAAGATTCGATGGCCATGAAACGAATGTTCCAACAAATATTTCCACCGTATGAATGTCGTCATCGTCATTTGGAATGGGTAGCTCGGTGCTCGGCTCATGAGCTACGTTAATCGACACTTTGACATCACCAGTTGTAAGTGGTCTTGACTGCAGTGTGTCATTATGCATATTGAACATCGTATCCCTCGCTACAAGGCGATGGGTGGGAGTTGACAGATATAAATCACATTCATTTTCACCCGGTAGAATATCATTACAATAAAGGTATCAGTGTCTATGTGATTCAGATTTCACAGAAACAAATATTAGAACATTGATTACCTCGGTTAAGTCAGGTCTTTGAGGGGAATGGCTCGCCTCAAAGCTAGTGGGGGTTGGGGCGGGTTGTTATTGAGTTGTTTCTTCTCCTCACCTCTCCCCCATCAAAGTTTCTAGAAACTCTCCCTGACTTTGGAATTTTTCGTCAAGGGTATCTAGTCTATCTCTCATAATTTTTATTTCTTTTGTTTGTTCCTCCTCTTGTTTTTTTCTGAAAATATGTCCGAGGGTTCACTGTAACACCCCGATATTTTATGAGATATATTACTTTTAATTTCTTTGATGTATTCTATTATACACTACACCAAGATTAGCTTGTACTATACGCAACACCGTATTAGCTTGCAGTATATGCAACACTATTCTTGGCTCGTGTTACACACAATTTCAAGTTCGTTTTGTGGGAATTATTCTACGCAACATTAATTATAGATTTTGTTTGATGTACAAATGAAATAAGTTTTGATTATGTTATATGCAACACCAAACAGAGATTTCACTACACGTAGCCCTAACCTGGCTTACAATACACGCAATCAAGACCTTCTTCGATAGCGTGTGTAGTACGCAATACCAAGTTTCACTAAACGAGATATTATAATAATATTTTTATGAACTAGCCATTATAAATATTAATACCCACTTTTTGAAATTTTATAAATTTTATATTTCAAAATGAACTTCATTTTTGAATTCGGAATATCGAAATTACCCTAGGGTGAATTTTTAGTATTTTTATGAAAACTTTCAATTTTTGATGAATAGTGAAAACACTGGGTTACTATTTAAAAACCGATTTTTTATTTAAATAATTATTTATTTTATTTAAATTTATTTTAAGTCAAAAATTGATACATAATACCTATATATGTTCAATTTAATTCATTAGAGTCATTTTATAATAATTTTAGATATATAAAAATTTTATTGAACTTTTCACCGTCTTTTACCCACCTCCTAGGAGAATTTGAAAATTTACATAAAACTTAATTTTACCGCTTTCGTGATTGGAAATTATAAAATCCGAGAGACGCGGTTAATATCAAGGAGTAAAATGTGGTTCAATAAGATAAAAATAATTTTTTGGTGAATAGTAACTTTTTACTTTTATTTACCACGGTTAAAAGTAAATAGGGTAATTAAGGGTAAAAATGATATTATTATTACCCTAACACATGTCCTAATTCTATTGGATAAGTGTAATTGGACCAAAAAAAACCTTACGAATAAAATATTACCCTTTAGGTCCACATGGATTTGATTAGGAAATTTATTATTATTTTATTTAAAAAAGAGTTAAAATAGTTAGAATCAAAGTTTAATAACTAAAACATTATTAATATAGGGTTATACATAGGATAAATTTGACTATAAATATTCATTAGAAAGATAAAAATATTTCCTACCTAATGGTATTTTATTTATAATTTTTAGACATTAAATAATTTAAGTTATATATGATACAATGGTGATGGAGTAATTACCTAAATAATAAAATATTAAAATAAGTGATATTATAAATACAAAAATAAATGTAATTTGAGACTTTTTATGAATTACACTAATTTTATAGGTTAATATGACATGTTTTTAATGATTTAATTAACTTTTTTTGAACTAATTATGCTGTTATGATTTTCAAAAAAATCAATTACCAAATAGTGTCAAAATTGACATAAAATAGTTTTTAAAACAAATGTTATATTATTAATTGTTATTATATTCTTAAAAATCTATGGTTCAGCCAAATTACATAGATAAGGTTATATATATTAATAATGAACCACCTAGGGTTTTCTTTCTAGTTATAGTAAGTTTATTAACCATATAGTGTATGAATACAAGACGACACGGTAAAAGTTAAATTATTTATCTTACTGTTAAATCTAAAAGATAAGGTTAAAATAGTAACCTAAACTTGTCTAAAACATGTTTGTTGAGAGGATTTAGACCCATCTCAACTTAAGATTCTAAATAAATCAATTTTAAGCTATTATAAACCGAATATGACTTTATTATAATATAATATTTTATGTTTTTCCAAAGGTGCCCCTCTCCTCCCTTATAAAAAGGGCACCCCTTCAATCTTCTCCTTACACCCTTTTGAGCCCTCAATCTCGGCCAACCCATGAAAATTTCTGTTCTCCACATCCCTAGAAACATTCTCATGGTTCTGGTCTTCTCAAAAGACCAACTCTACTTCCTTAAGAAGAAACTTAAAGGAGGTCCGTCGAAGAAGAGGTAATCTCTTCTTCTGATTCTATCAAGTTTATTTCTTCTTCTACTTCTTATTCTTTAGTTTTCTCATTATAAAGTAATAAAATCAGTATTACTTATATACTGATATGTTATTTTAAATATTAAACAACCAAATTTCACCTTCTATCCATCCTACGGAAAATGAAATCACAGCGCGTGCGTACGTACGGAATACCGTCTCCACGCCGTGGTGTAATCTATTTTTGACCACAACCTTACTTGGATGGGTATAATGGTGTAAATAAATAACTATATATTATTATTTTAAAGTGATATTGATTCTGAAATATTATACATACACTCCAATACAATTCCACGATCCTGGGAATGATATCATCGCTCGTGCGTATGTACGAACTACCGTCTCCACGACGCGATGAGATTCATTCTCCATGTTAACCATTCATGAAAGATTATAAAGTATATATAATTAATAATAATGAAATATATGACATAATAATGATACCATATTTTTGTATATATATATGTATGTCATCTACTTAATTCCATTCAATTCAATAAGGAAACGAAAACAACGTTCATGCGTACGTACGACCTACCGTCTCCTTGAACGGTGTATTTCATTCCATTTATAGGTCTATCATATATATATGTATATGCTGAATATATATTATATATAAATCATTTTTATATTCTATAATTATGTAAGTCAGGATATAACTAATAATATCAATAACATCAAGTCGAAACACGTACAATAAATGACACGATTTTACCCAAATCGCTGCTTTTACATCGAATTTACAAAAGAATGGGTAATATAAAGTCATAAGTAAACCATATATGATATCATAACAATGAATATGATTCTGTAATAATTAAATGACATTATTTAAATCATTATACAGGAGGTTTGTATACATACCAATCATATCAGACATAAGGCAAGGGATAACTTTTCCAATCTTGTTTTTATCCGAGATTGTTTATTCGTAAGTATTTACTAGGGTTATATTTATCATCCATGTCCCTATTTTCTAAAAATGTTTTCATGAATGTTTAAATTCCTTTTTACCCATTTTTTACTTTTACTTTATGGTATGTAAGGAATATTTCTTTTGTTTACCATACGAGGTACTTTTTGGCTTATCTGACAAAAGTATGAGAAAAATGTTTTTTAACTTATACGACATGAATGGATTTTTACGGTTTTATAACCCCTTATTTTCATGAAGCTTACTCTACAATTTTTCTTGAATATTTTCTGCAAAATAACTTTCTTTTAAAATTGCATGGCATTTTGTGAAAAGAAAATGATTTTGAATAAGAAAGGATATTTTCCTCAAGAATTCATTTCAAGTGTTTTATCAAAAAAAATTTCCACCTAAGATGACATTATTTCATATGTGTATGTTAGAAATATAATGTCTCTATGATTTAAATGGTTTCACTTTTCTTATGATGAAATGATATCCATTTGTTTTATATGGATTATGTTATGATGGGATGATGTTTATGAAACCCATTTTATTATTTGGGTTATGATGAATGATTTATGTTTATGTTGTGGCACACATAAGAATGATTTCATTATGAGATGTGTGGGACCTATATCTCCCTCTAATTAATTGGGTAAAGATTTATATCTCATGATATAGACATGGCTGGAATGGTATGTTAATCCAGTTCAGTGTTTCAGGACTGGAACGTGGAGTGAACTCGATTCAGAAAGGGACTTTGTCCACTAAGATGGTCTTGGCAGCAATGCCTTGGATACTATGGAAATAATATCATGTTCTTAATGGTCTTCCACAATTACATGTTTTATTCCCATTCTATTTTATTATGATTGATGTCCATTTATGCTATATGCCTTACGTACTTCCAAGATTTATGTGTTCGCTCAAGATTTTGATGTTTAGATTTTATGCTCATGTTTTTGCATTCAAATGTTTATGGATTGTTTTATGGTCACTTATGCTTTCCCTTAATAAGAATTTGAGCTCACCCTTTTTATGTTTTATTTTCCCCAGGATCTAAAGAAATGTATTAGGTAAGAAAACCAAAGGTGAATATATTTATGAGAGATATTGAATATCTTTCACCATGATTAGAAAATTACGTTCCGAGTTTCCAAAGACACTAAACTAATACGGTCTTTGGGCATTTGTTTTTGTCATGAATTAAGTATTCTACAAAAGTAATGTAATGTACATGTACATAAATCTTTGGGTCTCTACAGTTGGTATCAGAGCGAAGGTTTAGTTAACCTTTGGAAACTAGGATGCAAAAATATTAGTGAAATCCCTAGAGATATTTCTAAGGTATGTCTAGAGATGTACCTATGGATAAGTATATGTATAGGTTATAGTCCTAGAATTATGGTATATATCTTATAATTTAACCTAAGATGTTAGATATTGATGTTACTCCCCCTTTATTATGTTGTTTTCATTAAAATGATTTTTTCCTCTCACACTATTCTTTTTGGGTTTTAGAAAATGGTTGGAAATAAGAATATTCACGATAATAGAGGATATGATGGACAATGGAATGATATTCTTCATGAGCAAAAAAATGAAACGGGATTTGAAAGTCCAAACATCGTTATTATTCCTAATCAGCAATCTCATAATATGATCAATAATCTCAACTTTGGTAAGTTCCCCACTCAGCTAATAAGAGAACGATGGAATTTCATGATGATCATAGAGGAAAGAAAGTTCGATTTCTCTCATGTAAATCATGTGGGAAGAGGCTTCAAGGAGAATGTTTCAAAGGAACTGGAAGATGATTTGGGTGTGGAAAAGAAGGACACAAATCCAGTAAGTGCAAAGGAAAAGGTTTAGTTAACACCATGGAGAAGGATAATGGTATTGCTACGACATCAACCATGATTAGATGTTTTAAATGTGGAATGTATGGGCATTATGCAAACCAATTCCCTGAGGGAAAATCTCATGAAGAGAATCAGCATGGTCATATGGGTAGTATTTATATTGATGATGATGAGGAGACTACAAATAATATATGAGATGAAAGAAGTGTTCAAGCTTGGTCAATGGTTTAAGATGGTAGTGGAATGATTGTATGTTTTTCAAGAGTTATGTTGTATAGGTAATTTAATGGTACTATGGAATAAAGAAACATCTAAGGATTGTTACACTATTGTTTTTCCTAAAGTATTTGAATTTATATGTTGAATGGTACTGGTAACCATGAATGGTTATTCAGATATTTTTGGAAAGAAGATGATATGCGCATAATGAAGGCATAAAGAGAAAATAGAATTTTGATAGTATTCATTAGATCATGAATGATATAAGGAAAAAGTGATATCATGGTTTGAGTATATAGAAATTTTGGGATTTTGGTATGTGGAATGAGTTAACTTTTGACAACATTCATGTTTTTGCTAAGGTTCTATAGTAATTCATGTTTTAAAAGAATACATGATTAATGTATTCACATGTTTGGAATGTGACAAACAAGATATATCTTATGATATATGGGGGAAAAATGATGGAATTCACATGCTTGGTAGATGAAATTTCTAGTAATCGAACAGAAGTATTTTCGATAAGCCTAAAGGTTGGAATGGACATCATATAGTATTTGTTAAGGATATAAATTTTTATTTTTGAAATGTTATGATAGTATAGTTTTAGAAAAAGGACAACCTAAAGAACGGGAAACAACCCGTCACGTCAGACATAGTTGCGGGAATCGAACCCACAACCGAAGTGCGACAAGCCATTATCACCTACCTCTGGCCTACAGGAAATCCCTGGTTAGTATAAACTAGTTTTATTTTATTAAGAGGTATTAAAGATGAAGTATAAGTCCATTTTTTGAACTATATATTATTAATATAACCATAGATGGACTTATATATATAAATTTTGTTAACCTTATGTTTGAGACAGATGGAATGACCTATCATTCTATCGCATGATCTGCTAACACTTCACGGAAGACAAATTCAACTTCATTTCTTTAAGAGATGAAGTGGAAATTGTTTAAGGCACAAACAACAGTGAGATTGTACCAAAACCAAGTATGTATTTCTTTTAATTAAAAAAATATTCAACATTAGGGAAATGATCTTGAAAACCAAAAATGTTGTCCTAGTTCTCTCATATCTGATGAATCAGATGGTACCTTAGATCATCACAATTGTATGGCTTTGTAACTATTGGATTTTTCATAGCCCTGTTCTCTACCACTCTCTATCTGAACTTGACGGTTATATTTCTCTTCCATATCCATATTTTTACCTATGATATCCTATGTGGGAACACAAGTGATGATTTACTTTGGGTATCTGTTTTGTTTCTAACGTTCAATATTCCTTTTTACGATGTGAGTTTCTATGAATGAAACTCTCAAGTAATAAACCATTTATAACCCCAATGAATTTCGAGGGAAAAATTCATTTTAAGGGGGGTAGAATGTAACACCCTGAGATTTTATGAGATATATTACTTTTAATTTCTTTGATGTATTCTATTATACACTACACTAAGATTAGGTTGTACTATATGCAACACTGTATTAGCTTGCAGTATACGCAACACTATTCTTGGCTCGTGTTACACACAATTTCAAGTTCGTTTTGTAGAAATTATTCTATGCAACATTAAGTATAGATTGTGTTTGATGTATCAGTGAAATAAGTATTTATTATGTTATATGAAACACCAAACATAGATTTCACTACACGTAGCCCTGACTTGGATTTCATTACACGCAATCAAGACCTTCTTTGATAGCATGTGTAGAACGCAACACCAAGTTTCACTAAACGAGATATTATTATAATATTATTATGAACTAGCCATTATGAATAGTAATACCCACTTTTTGAAATTTTATAAATTTTATATTTCAAAATGGACTTCATTTTTGAATTCGGAATATCGAAATTAGACTAGGGTGAATTTTTGGTATTTTTCTGAAAACTTTCAATTTTTGAAGAATAGTGAAAACACTAGGTTACTATTTAAAAACCGACTTTTTATTTAAATAATTATTTATTTTATTTAAATTTATTTTTGGTCAAAAATTTATACATAATACCTATATAAGTTCAATGTAATTCATTGGAGTCATTTTATAATAATTTTAGATATATAAAAATTTTATTGAACTTGTCACCGTCTTTTACCCACCTCCTAGGAGAATTTGAAAATTTACAAAAACCTTAATTTTACCGCTTTCGTGAGTGGAATTTCAAAAATCTGAGAGAAACAGTTAATATCAAGGAGTAAAATGTGGTTCAATAGGATAAAAATAATTTTTGGTGAATAGTAACTTTTTTACTTTTATTTACCACGGTTAAAAGTAAATCGGGTAATTAAGGGTAAAAATGATATTATCATTACCCTAAAACATGTACTAATTCTATTGGATAAGTGTAATTCAAACAAAAAAAACCTTAGGAATAAAATATTACCCATTAGGTCCACTTGGATTAGATTAGGACATTTATTATCATTTTATTTAATAAAGAGTTAAAATAGTTAAAATCAAAGTTTAGTAACTAAAACATTTTTAATATAGGGTTATACATAGGATAAGTTCGACTATAAATATTTATTAGAAAGATAAAAAGATTTCCTACCTAATGGTATTTTATTTATAATTTTTAGACATTAAATAAGTTAAGTTAATTATGACACAATGGTGATGCAGTAATTACCTAAATAATGAAATATTAAAATAATTGATATTATAAATACCCAAATAAATGTAATTTGAGACTTTTTATGAATTACACTAATTTTATAGGTTAATATGACATGTTATTATGTATTTAATTAACTTTTTATCACTAATAATTCTGGTATGAGTTTCACCAAAATCAATTACCAAATAGTGTCAAAATTGACACAAAATAGATAAAAAAAATTATATTATTAATTGTAATTATATTCCTAAAAATCTAAGTATCAGAAAAATTACTTATATAAGGTTATATATATTAATAATGAACCACTTGGGGTTCTTTTTTCTGGTTATAGTAAGTTTATTAACCATATAGTGTAAGAAAACAAGAAGACACGGTAAAAGTTAAATTATTAAACTTACAGTTAAATCTAAAAGATAAGGTTAAAATAGTAACCTAAACTTGTATAAAACCTATTTGTTGAGAGTATTTCGACCCATACCCACTCTAGCTTCTAAATATATCAATTTGGAGCTATTATAAACCGAATATGACTTTATTATAAAATAATATTTTAAGTTTTTCCAAAGGTGCCCATCTCCCCCTTATAAAAAGGGCACCCATTCCCTCTCCTCTTCACACCCTTTTGAGTCTTTAATCTCTTCAAAACCCTGACCATTTCTCTTCTCCAATTTTCTAGAAACATTATAGAGGTTCTGGTCTTCTCAAAAGACCAACTCTACTTCCTTAAGAGGAAGCTTAAAGGAGGTGCGTCGAAGAAAGGGTAATCTCTTCTTCCAATTCTCTCAAGTTTATTTCATCTTCTACTTATTATTCTTTAGTTGTCTCATTATAAAATAATAAAAATAGTATTAATTATATACTTATATTTTATTATAAATATTAAACAACCCTATTTCACCTTCTATCCATCCTATGGAAAACGAAATCACCGCGCGTGCGTACGTACGAAATACCGTCTCCACACCGTGGTGTAATCTGTTTTCGACCACCACCTTACTTGGATGGGTATAATGGTGTAAATAAATAAATAAATATTATTATTTTAATGTGATATTTATTATTAAATATTATACATACACTTCAATACAATTCCACAATCATGGGAATGATATCATCACTCGTGCATACGTACGGACTACTGTCTCCATGACGCGATGAGATTCATTCTCCATGTTAACCATTCATGAGTGATTATAAAGTATATATAATGAATAATAATGAAATATATGACATAATAATGATACTGGATTTATTTATATATATATATATATATGTATTTCATCAACTTAATTCCAATCAATTCAATAAGGAAACGAAAACCGCGTTCACGCGTACGTACGGCCTACTGTCTCCATGAACGATGTATTTCATTCCATTTATCGATCTATAATATATATATGTATATGATGAATATATATTATATATAAATCATGTTTTATATTCTGGAATTATTTAAATTAGGATATAAGTAATAATATCAAGAACAACAAGTCGAAACACGTACAATAAATGAAATGATTTTACCCAAATCACTGATTTTACATCGAATTTACAAAAGAACAGGTAATATAAAGTCATAAGTAAACCATATATGATATCATAACAATGAATATGATTCTTTAATAAGTCAATTAAATTATTTAAATCATTATACATGAGGTTTGGATACATACGAAGCATATCAGACGTAAGGTAAGGGATAACTTTTCCAATCTCATTTTTATCCGAGATTGTTTATTCGTAAGTATTTAATGGGGTCATATTTATCATCCATTTCCCTATTTTTGAAAAATGGTTTCATGTTTGTTTAATTTAATTTTTACCCATTTTTGACTTTTACTACATGGTATGTAAGGAATATTTCTTTTGTTTACCATACTATGTACTTTTTGACTATTCCGACAAAAGTATGAGAAAAATGTTTTTTTAACTTATACGACATGAAAGGATTTTTACGGGTTTATAACGCCTTATTATCATGAATCTTAATCTACAATATTTCATGACTATTTTCAGAAAAATTCTTTTATTTTAAAATTTCATGGAATTTTGTGAAAAGAAAATGATTTGAAATAAGAAAGGATATTTTCCTAAAGAATGCATTTCAAGTGTTTTATCAAAACCATTTTCCACCTAGGATGACATTATTTCATATGTGTATGTTAGAAATATAATGTCTCTATGATTTACATGGTTTCACTTTTCTTATGATTAAAGGATATCCATTTGTTTTATATGGATTATGTTATGATGGGATGATGTTTATGAAACCCATTTTATTCTTTAGGTTATGATGAATGATTTATGTTTATGTTGTGGAACATGTAAGAATGATTTCATTATGATATGGGTGGGACCTATATCTCCATCCAATGCATTGGGTAAAGATTTATATCTCATGAAATAGACATGGCTGAAATGGTAAGTTAATCTGGTTCAGTGTTTCAGGACTGGAACGATGAGTGAACTTGATTCAGAAAGGGAATTTGTCCACTAGGATGGTCTTAGCAGCAATGCCTTGGATACTATAGAAATCATATAATGTGCTTAATGGTTTTCCACAATTAAATATTTTATTCCAATTATATTTTATCATGATTGATGTTCCTTTATGACAAATTCCTTACGTACTTACAAGATTTATGTCTTTGCTCAATATTTTGATGTTTAAATTTTATGCTCAAGTTTTTGCAGTCAAATGTTTATGGATTGTTTTATGTTACCTATGCTTTCCCTTACCGAGCATTTGAGATCACCATTTTTATGGTTTCTTTTCCCCAGGATATGATGAAAGGTTTTAGGTAAGAAAAACAACGGTGAAGATATTTATGGGAGATGTTGAAGATCTTTCACCATGATTAGAAGATTATGTTCCGAGTTTCCAAAGACACTAAACTAATACTGTCTTTGGGCATCTATTTTTGTCATGTATTAAGTATTCCTCAAAAGTATTGTAATTTCTATGTACGTCAAGCTTTGGGTCTCTACAGTCACCCCAAAACCCGCACCTCTGACGTGGCAATACTGTTCTGGCTGTTTCATGGCCGCTGAAAGAATGTACGCATCTGGTGCGGGTGTTGTTGATTCCTGTGACTACGTCAAATAGAAAATATGGGAAAATAAGTAATCATAGTGATTTAATAGTTATTTAAAGCAAAATAAATTTATTTTATGTCATACTTACACATGTTTCCCACACTTTTTGTGTGTTTTCATCTACAAGTTTCCCCTCTTTATTAACACGAGCCTCATTCCATAACACATGGCATGGGATGGAATTGGCTTGGGATTTTGATTCATCAATCTGCATATAAAAAGAGAAACATGGTTACAATGTTGTTTTATGTCACATAAAAGTATTACAGTATTTTTAAAATATGTTCCAATTTTTTTTCAATTGAAGCGTACCCCAGCCTTTCTTTATGGTATGGGTACACTGGTTTTTCTGCCCGTTTTTTATTTTCAGCACTCAGTTTCTTTTTCATAAATAAAAAATGGTCAATGAAAGTGATGAATACAAGCAATGTTAAACAACGTGTTACCAAACACAATATACCTGAAAAGTCTGCTCTGCACGACGGTTGCAAAACGCATACCATGGTCCTTGGGATATCAAGTGTGCATAAAGAGGAGGTGGGTGCGGCTTGATTTTCCATTCAGCATCTTTCAGATGACATTTCATTAAAATGGTGCGAGAGCCTCTATGAACCCTTCCTATCAGTCTTAATACACATTGTTTGTGTGAGACATCTACTATAAATACACTCTGCAAGATATGATGTAGAGTTAGTCAATATTTCCGTATTTTATTTTATTTTATTTTAATAAATTAAATAAATGATATTGTAATGTTACCATAATCTCTTCCCACATTAATGTTTTCATCCCACTGACAACGTGGTTCCATGACTCTATAT
This sequence comes from Viscum album, assembly GCA_963277665.1. Classification (NCBI taxonomy): domain Eukaryota; kingdom Viridiplantae; phylum Streptophyta; class Magnoliopsida; order Santalales; family Viscaceae; genus Viscum; species Viscum album. The sequence goes on from OY728129.1 coordinate 828,595,296, forward strand.
CAATAGGTATGCGTTGCCGAGTGAGGATTCCAATATATCTACTAAACATGGCTTTGTTGGGGTTTACATGATGGCCTCGCTTATTCTATCCCACCACATTTTTGATGTCTTTTGATTTTTCCTTATAGATTTTGGCTAAAACTATCAAACTACAACGCACCTATTTTTTTTGTGTCACCGGGGTTTCATTGCCTACCATTTCCTCAGTTTCTGCATCATCATTATGTTCCTCTAAAGCGCTAGCATCAGCACTGGGACCAGCAATAACAGGTTGAGAAACCTATTGTACCTTAGCAGTGGGACCAGCAACCACAGGTTGAGAAACCTGTTGTAACTCAGCAGTGGGACTAGCTGCAACAGGTTGAGAGACCTGTTGTACCTCAGCAGTGGGACCAGCTGTAATAGGTTGAGAAACCTGTTGTGTATCGGGATTGGGTGCATCAGCAGGTTCAGAAGTCATTATCTTCAGAAGTGGTTTAATATTTAATTTAGATCACATAAAAGTAACAGTTAACAGATAATAACATAATGTAACACAATCTATATTACAATAAAAAAACCTGATTATTGAACTCTCTTTTTTTAAAGGATGAAGGGATTTGACCCCTCTATCGACTATCCATATCCCTTCATTGTGGTCTCATGTGACATAAAAAACTTCATTTACATTGGGACCACTACAAAATGATTGTGAAATCCCAATGAAAGGGTCTTCCTCCATTGAATTTTCATCTGACCCTTATATTGTTTTGGTCGATAACAAAACAATTGACCAGTTTTAGTTTGCAGGATCTGGAACATAAAAAACATGCACTGCCTGTGATGCCATTATAAACGGTTCGTCTTTCTCCCCTTCTTGACTGAAATCAACTTTCATGAATCCCAACTCATATATTTTAACAGCACTCCTATTATCAACCCACTGACATTGAAAAATCGGAACTAGGAATTCCATATAATCCAAGTCCCATATTTGTTTGATGATTCCAAAGTATGACATATTCACATAAATTGGATTTCTATCCTTAGCACCGAAAACATGAATTTCTTCAACCACAAGTGAAACCCCACTATTTTACATGGTACTATCTTTATCATGTTCATTAGTATAAAATGTATAACCATTAACTACATAAGCATTGTAAGATAATACTTACACACTTGGTCCTCCAGCTAGCAATCAAAGTTGATCTAAAATTATCTTCATATTTTCATCCGACATCTTAAAAACATGGTCCTGAAACCATCCTATAAAATATCGATTATGTGTACCTGATATCCTTTTTTCATCCCTAGATGGATTCAAATTCCTAATAACTTCTTTGTGTGTTTCAACATATGGGTCAACGTCGAAATTGTTATGCAAAACATAAAGGTGGTCCTGCACCCGATCTGTAATATTGATTGTGACAACCTGTCTTCAAGAAATTCCTTCACCCTCAAGCTTCCCAGTGTGACAAGATTTCGATAGGCCAATGCTTTCCAGACCAGACAGGTATTCAGTACATAATTCAACAGCTTCATCAACTATATATCTCTCCACAATACAACCCTCTGGCCAACTTCGATTTTTGACATACCCTTTCAAAATCTTCATATACCGTTCAATAGGGTACATCCATCTGTAATGTACATGAACACATAGTTGAATCCCTCTCACCAAGTGGACCATAAAATGAACCATCATATCAAAAAATGAAGGTGGGAAGAACATTTCTAATTCACACAATATGATGGTAATTTCTCTTTCCATAGTTGGCAATTTCTCCAAGTCTATAACTTTGCTGCATATATATTTGAAGAAGAAACACAGTTTTGTTAATGTATGGTGGAAATTCTTGAAAAAAATGCAATGTAAAGAAATAGGAATGAGATCTTTCATCAAAACATGGCAGTCATGTGATTTCAGACCTTTTAACTTCAAATCGCTCATTGAAACAAGGTTCTTGATATTTGACGAATACGCCACTGGAACCATTACGTCATTCAAGAAGTTTCAAAACTGATATATGTCCTTCCTGGAAAGAGTGTAAGCAATAGGAGGAAGAAATGATCATTTTTCACCCTTCACTAGTGCCAACTCTTCTCGTATTATCATCTCAACCATGTCCAACCGAGCCTTAATTCCATCTTTTGTTTTACCAAGTGTATTTAGCAACGCGTCGATGAAATTATCAAATACATTTTTTTCTACATGCATAACATCAAGAAAATGTCTGAAATACATACAATTCCAGTATGGTAATTCAAAAAAAACTAATCCCTTTTTCCAACCAATTTTTGTAAGTTTTTTCGAACCCGATTTACCAAAAGTAGTGTCCATATTTTTAACTTTCTCAGAAAATTGATCGCCTATTAGTGGAGATGGTGTTGTACATTCATCTGAACTTCCATCAAATGATTTCATCCAAGATCGGTACTTATGTCATTGGGGTAGAAATCTATGATGTCCTAGAAACGTGGTTTTCGATGAATGTTTCAACCTAATTGATTGTGTACCTTGTTCACAGATGGGACACCCTTGAGTTTCTTTAATGCTATATCCTGAAAATTTTCCATAAGCAAGGATTTCTTTTATCATCCTACACAACATGTATCTCAAAGTGAAATCTTCCTTTTTGTAAGCATCATACAATGTAACACCTGAATCCCATAATAATTTCAAATCATCGATCAATGGAGCTAAATAAACATCAATATCATTAACCAGTTGTTTTGGTCCTGATATAAGCATAAATAACAAGATGTATTTTCATTTCATGCATAACCATGGTGGTATGTTATAATTTACCAACATAACCAGCCATGTACTGTGACTGTTACTTTGAAAACCAAAAGGATTCACTCCATCTGTAGATAACGCAAGATGAATGTTTCTCGACTCATTTCCAAATTTAGGATACTCATGATTAATTCTCTTCCCCTAAGGAGAGTCTTTCGAGTGGCATAGTATCCCATCTTTAATTCATGTATCTTCTTTCCATGTCAATTGTCTTGCAGTCTCCTCACTTCCATATAGGCACCTAAACCTTGGAATGATTGGAATGTACAATACAACTTTAGTAGGACTGGATTCATCTATCTTGTATCTAGAATCCCAAAACATTGGGCATTCTTTAAGTGATTTGTGGTCCTTGAGAAATAGTATACAATCATTCGGGCAGGCGTGTATTCTTTCAGAGATCATACCCATCGAGCGTATCATTCGTTTGGCGTCGTATGTTCGGCTCGAGAGATCATTATCTTCTAGGATAATGTCATTCAAGCGAGACAATACTTCCATAATACTGGAATCACTCCACCCATTGTATGCTTTCAAATTATACAGCTTCAGTATGGCTGAAAGTGCTATGTATTTAGTGTAACCAGCAAACAATGGCGTCTTTGCACAAATTTCTAACTTCTCAAACAATTTTGGGAAATCATGAAGTTAAATTTTGACAGTCCTTGTCATTTCCTCAATACGATCTTCATCATAATTCACATCTGTAATCACATTCTCCATACGGTCATCTTCACTGTTCATACTTGTAATCATATCAGATGATACATAAAACACAGTGTTATCCCAGCCACTACCTACATTCGTTGTTTCCCTGTGTTTTTTCCAAAATTTATGGATTTGATCTATTCCGTGATAGATCAAGTGTTCTTCCAACTCCTCTGGACTATTTTTTTTTTGAATAAAAACAGTGTAAACACGGACAAAGTATTTGATAAGGGTCATATGCATGATCTTTTTCAAACTTGATAAACTCTTTCATGCCTTCTTCATACTGTTTTGTCATCCGATTGGCATTCATCCATTCTTTATTTATATTCATACTATTTGAAATCCAAAGGATGGGTATATATGTTAGGGGAGAATAAATATGAGTACAATTTAGATAAAAAACTAGATACTTCAAAAATGGTGGGGGCGTGCTCATTAATAGAAAATCTTGGGTGGTTCTTGGGATTCATCCATTCTCTTCCTCTCTTCGATCCCCCTTGACGAGGGGTGGTTCTTGGGAGTTTTTTTATAGTGTGTTAGTGAGTTATTCCCTCATACTTCTTCCATTACTATTATCCTTTATTTCACTATGATTTGGGATGATTTTAACTAGGATTTGTGTGATGATTTCACTATATCATCTTCAAATCAATTCAGATGATGTAGATTTTGTTTGTATTGGCTAGAGGTTATCCTCGTATGATGAACGCACCATGTTTTTAGTGGTTTAGGTGGTGTTGTGTTTCCCAATGAGTTTTTAAAAGATTATTCTTAATTATATTATGGTGAATAATTAATTATAAGTTTCTATAATTAATTATTTGGTAATTGTGCCTAGAGATTGGGTCTCAATCATTGGTACAAGATTAGATAAGGCATGTATAGTCTTGGTTGAGGATGAGTTGATCTTGGTGTGGGGGTTACTCCATTTTTTTAGGTAGGTGGACCCTATAATACAAAACCATGTTCAAATTTATGCATCATTGTGCATTCATGCATGAGTTTATGTGTTCCTATGAAAGGGATAGAAATCAAGAGCAACCTAGGTAAATAAATAGGGTGTTTTTTATCCACCAAGAGATAGAGTGAGGGTTCTATTGAATGTTTGTGATTTTGTGATCATCCAGAGATTATGTCTCCATGGAGGTGAGGTTTCTAGTTGGGTTTATAAGAGGACCGGGTTTGGTATGAGATTTTTATATCCTAGTTAGGTTTTCTAATTCTATTTGAGTAGGTATTAGAGTCTTGGGCCTAAAGAAGATAGATAATATAGTTTTATATATCATGTATGACGGGGAACACCCTTTTAACGATATATAAGATTCATGGTGTGTGTGATGAGTAGGATATTCCATATAGGTATTGGTGAAGTGTGACATAGAGGATTTCCTCCATATAATTAGATTAAGAGATCTATAATGGAAGATATGATATGGTACCTAAGTGAGGGTCATGGTAATATTCTGGATGACTTAGAATAGGGTATCCAAGGCTCTTAGTGTGATTTTCTTAGGATGACCATTATTTAGTTTTAATTAGTTTTAATGTGGGAATTAGAATATGATATATACTAGACTATCGAGGCCTAGATCAAGTATATCATGTGGGATGTGACATTACCATGTAGAGATGAGTGTGTGTTGGTATCAATGAGTAGAGATGGGTTAGGTTTGTAGAACCTAGTAGACTCCCTTATAGGTGGAATTAGAATGTTGATAGGGTGGGAATAATTTTCATGTATAACCAAGATGGTTTTAAGGAGATTATTATGAAAGACTAAATGGATGGTGACTTTTATCATTTATGGTCTAACCGACTAAGATATTGGGACTTCATATGACTTTCCCCTAGTTGAAGTATGATCATCCATGGGGACCACCTATTGATGATGTGGTTTAGCTAGTACGAGAGGTTGGGTATCTTGATACCCTCCATAGATTACTATTTATATGTTTTGTGGCATGAGACAAGATTTATGGCCTTTATTTAAGTGATAAGGTGTTGGTAGGACCCTACTTTGAGTGAGAAGGAATTGGTCAAAGGGGATTGGTGTGTGACTTCCATGGGATCAACCTATTGATGGTGCATTTAGACTTGTGATAGAGGTTGGATATTGTGATTCCCTCCTTAGATCAGTTTTTGTATGATAATATGACGTGAGATATAAAAAAGGGGATCAATTAGTATTGGTTTGGAGTAGTTTTGTGAGAGGTTTTATATAGAGATTCCCTCCTCAAATTGTTTTTTATGTAATGTGATGGTGAGACCCATCGTAAGTGAGAGGGGAGAAGCTACTATGTCATGTAATTAGAGGATATGTGAATCACACCCAATGTGATAGGTTGGTGGCACATTTACGTTATAATAAAGGATGTGATATTTAAATTGGTATATTACCCAAACCAGAGAATAGTGTACAATATAGTGTACAATATAGAACATACTAAACATATGTCTCGTCCCGTTGGCATGCCTCACCTGATGACATGAATTCACCAACATGGACGGTTCAAACCCTACATGGCCTAACTATGGGGTAGTATCCAAAATCAAAAAGAGATTCATACTAAGGGCCACTGGATGGACTGAAATCCTAATCGAGTTTAACAACCTTTCACAAAAAATACTCTCTCTATTCAGGTTTCTATCACAAGGCTATAGTGGGGAGAGCTAATCAAGATCAAAAAAGTAACCAACCACATATACATGTGTCACACACACAAGCATCACACACAAAAATCACACCAAATCATAATTAATATCAATATTTACAATAAATGAAAACATAATTAATTCATGAAAATTCAATTTTACTCACCTTAAAGAAAAGGACCTGGTGGCGGAGGAGGAGGAGGCATCGACAGCGGAGGAAACAGAGGCAGCAGAGGCAGCACGGAGGCAGCACTGAGGCAGCGGAGGCAGCGGAGGGAGCTCAGAGGTAGCGGAGGTAGTGGAGTAGGTGGAGGAGGAGGAGCAGGAGGAGGAGGAGGCGCCAGTGGAGGAGGGGAAGGAGGAGACAACGGAGGAGGATGATGAGGAGGAGGATCCGCGATGGAGGAGGAGGAGGTGGAGGAGCCACGATGGAGGAGGAGGAGAAAGAGGAGCCGTAGATGAGGAGGAGGAGGAGAAGTAGGCGCCAGAGGAGGAGGAGGAGACGACAGCCATGGAGGAGGAGGAGGAGGAGGAGGCAGCGGCAGAGAGGGGGCAGCAGCGGAGAGGAGGGAGAGGTGTAAGGTAGGGCTTCCGCAAAAGCTTGACAGGGTGCGGAGAGGAGGAGGAGGACCTGGTGGATTTTATAAATCCTTTATGGACCTTTATCAGTGCTAGTAAATAGAGCCGATAAAGGGGGTCTTTATCAGTGCTAAAATGAAAAGGGCTGATAAAGACCCCCTTTATCAGCCCCTTTTTAGCGCTGATAAAGGTTGGACTTTATCAGCGCTTTTGTAGCATTGATAAAGGGTGGGTTTATCAGTGCTTTTCATTTTAGTGCTGATAAAGACCCTCTTTATCAGCTCTTTTGTAGCGCTAATGAAGACGTACTTTATCAACACTAATAAAATCACTAATATATATATAAATTTAGTAATTTTTTTATATTTTTATATATTTATTTAAAATGATATTTATGATAAATATATATATTTATTAATAATTATAATTCAAAATAAATATATCTTTATTTATACTTATAAAATTATTTTAAAGGTATATTTATAAATATATATATATATCATTGAAAATATAATAAAATATATATTTATTTTTTAAATATAATGTAATTTTAATTTTAATTGTACATTTTTTATAACATATATATTATATGGGTAACATAATGAATTATAAATCAAAAACACATCAACATGATATGTAATTATAATCTATAAATGAACATTATTCATGCACATATATATACACATGATATATTCATTAACCCCAATTCATTAGAAAACACACAGATATTCAATAATTTTAATTATACATATATATTAAAAAGTATTATATATTTATAAATAAAATAAATAAATTAAATATAAACAAATATAATAAATATATATTAAATCTAATAAATTAATAAATCTAATAAATATAATGAATTAATAAATCAAATGAATCAAATAAATATATTTATTATTAATCTTTTTATTATTTAATTATATATATATATATAGTTATAGCATGTGTTTTTATTTAAAGTATACAATAAACATTATCAACGCTAAAAAATGTGACCTTTATCAGCGCTAAGAAAAGCGCTGATAAATGTACCCTTTATCAGTGCAATAAAAAGTGGTGATAAAGGGTACACCTTTATCAGCGCTTGTTTTAGTGCTGATAAAGGGTAAATTTATCAGCACTTTTTTGAGTGTTGATAAAGCCCTAACCCTTTATCGGCGCTTTTTTGTTAGCACTGATAATGGCATGCGCCTGCCTTGACCAGTTTTGTGGTAGTGTTTCATGTAGTGGAGGTACTGAAACCTGGTGACCTAGATATTGTTTGATTTATTGTTTTCTTGTCCTTAAATTTATATTTTTCCTTGTTTCATTCAAGATAATTTAATTCTTTTATCTCACCAACCTTGGTCTACACCTTGGTACTCAAGGTATAGAGGATTCCAACACCCCTGGTGTTGACTATGCTTGTTAGTGTTTAATTTAGTTTGTTTGATGTGTTCCATCATTGTGATATGGTGATGAGGAAACATCAGCTGATGGGGGATTTGTTTAAAATTTAGATATAACCATACAATTCCATTATTAACATGGATTAGATGTATTTTTTCACATAATAATAGATTAATTTTCGAGGAGGGTGGTATTCTATAAAGTGTAAGGCCAATGCATAGTGTTCATTGGGGAGAGGGACCATAAGATAGGCCATAGGACTTTAGATATTCCATTAGATTAGTTGTTAGCCTTGTTATAGGATTTAGTAGAGGTATAGTCAGAGGAGTTTCCAAGAGTCATTGAAGAGTTTATGAAAGTATCCCCTGACAGGGTTATGATGTTACCCCTTGATGTGATATTGAGGTGAGGATACAATTACAACCTAGTGTCTCTTTGATTTTGATGTATCATTATCAAATTAAACCATACAAGTTATGGGATATGCAGATCTAGATCGATGTTTTGATATAAAAGAGTTTCATTAAGCTAAGAATATCACCCTGGGGTGATCAGGTATTGTTTAACAAGAAATATGATGTTGGTATTTAGTAATGTATATACTACCAATAGTTGAATAATTTTATGTCCAGGACTGGTTACTTCCTTTTGAAGATAAATGATTTACTCAAATAGTTGAAGGGAGGAAACTTATTTTTAAATATTTATTTTTGATTGGGTACCATCAGATGTGGTTGAATTAGGATGATATCCTTAAGACCACGTTCATGTGCAGTTATAGGCACTTTAAGTTCATAGTTATTTCTTTTTTATACCACAAACACCCCAAATATTTTCATAGGACTCGTGAAATATATATTTCACGAGTTCTTGGACCAGTTCATGGATGTATTCATCAATGAAATTCTTATACACTTGAATTTGGAGAAGAATCATACTAGTCATATTAGGATTGTTTAACAAGTCCTTCATCACCATAAACTACATGATATGTTTTCATAGATTATGTTTTGGAAATATGAGGTGTATTATCTTGAGCATGTGGTGTATTAATAGGGATTGTAAATAAATCTTGTAAAGATTTAGGAAATTATTTCTTGGGAAATAGCCAAGAATATTGTATAGTTCTATAAATTCCTTGGTCCATAAAATATTATGGGAGGTTTGTGTTTGATTTTTCCCATATTATAGCCTCATCGAAATCCTTTACTAGGAATTACCATGATTCATTTTAAACTGGTCAACATCGGGTATCTTTTGACTACATAAATGAACAATTAATTAATTCTCATATCCTTTAATTTCTAGATGATCAAGTGATATTTGAGATTTTCTATAACACTTCCCATATCCATTTGGGTTGTGTATTAATTTACTAGATTAAAATTATCTCATATGGGTCCCATCAGTTATTTCCCCATAATCATAACTATTTCACCCATGATCTAAAGTTGGTAGAGATGGTATTTTATCTCAAGTTTTGGTGGCATTACCACATTATAGAACTCATTATTTCCTTTACATATCATAAGATATTGATTTATATATTCTATCAGTAGAATTAATATTTTCATCAATTTAGGTGGATAAATTTATTATAATAATACAAATTCAATATATCTTATGACCTAGGGAAAGGGAATTAGTTGCTGATGAGGTGATTAGGAAGTCATGAGGAGATGCCATTTTGAAGTTTGGGGATGTTTAGTGAGTGATGAGGGAGATTAAATTGATATATTTTGATACATAGGAGGTTGTTGTTAGGGGTTTACTACCTCATAAGATAGTGTAATCATACTTTTTATAGCAGGTATAGGAGTCTCGGTAGGGAGACTTAGAGGTGGAGGTGATGCGAGACCATGTCTTTCATGGAGATGCTCCCGAGGAATAGTCCTAGGATGATCAAAATCAGATGTTATTTAATGGGAGGTTATTTATACCAATTTAAATGCATGATGAAGTTTTCCATGAGTTTCATATATCACCCTTAGTTTTGCATCCTAGTATATCCAATATGTATTATTCCATGAGGAGTTAGTTTTGGAGGTCAAGGAAGAAGTAGTATATTGTAGAGTATGCATCGTGGTGTTTAACCTTCTAGTTGGTTAAAGAAGTGAATTGTTTTCTAGGTGGTTTGATATAGTCACTATATGTCCCTAAGTGGAATTAGGAAGAAAAACCGATGGATTTCATCACTCTATTACCCCACCCCCAAGGAGGGTATGATTCTATTTGGGTGATTAGGGATCAGTTGATGAAGTTGGTTTATCTCTTAGTGATCAAGGAGTCAGGTTTTAGGGATGTTTTGGGGAGGTATTATGTGTATGAGATTGTGTGTCTTCATAGGTTAATGAGGGAAATCATCAATAATCAAAATCTTTGTTTCAACTCATGATTCTAGGGAGGCATTCAATATGATTTTAGATCTTAGTTGTTCCAGAGTTTAACTTTTCATCCTCTAAAAGATAAGTCCATTATGATGCTATAGGATAAGAAATGAGTATGCATATTGGATTTTTATGGATAGTAAATGAGTCACTTTCATTTGGTTAAGTTTTCTTATAATAAAAATTACCACTACTCCATTTTTAGGGCTTTGTTCAAGGCATTGTATAGGAGGCATTTCATATTTTTACTGTACTGGACTGAAGTTGTATAGTTAGTAGAATTTGGGATAAACATCATTCAAAGAACTATTGAAATGTTTTAAATGATTCTGGAGTAGCTAAAGGTAAAAAAATACTATTAAAAATATTATGACGATTGGAGGAGGATGGATCTGGACATTGAGGTTAGAGATCTTGTATTCTATAGGGGTTCCACTCATTTTTGGAATTATAATTTTATCTAAGGATGTAAGTTGCGTCTATAGCCCATTATCCCTTTTGAGGTGTTGGTGAACATTGGCTAGGTTGTTTATTAGTTAAACCTTCACTTCTAGTTGGATTCGACATGTGATGTTTTCATGTGTCATAAATTCACTAGTATCTTTATGAAAATTCTCGTGTGATTTATTAGGGAGAGTAAGATATAATGGATGATGCCACATTTTTGGGCTGTCTATTTGATCTTCCGGATCATCAAGATATGGTTATATGTGGGCATTATATTCCTTTGGTTCATGTTCTATGAAAACATTTTGCCTTGGAGAAATATACCTTGGAACATGATTTTTAGATGCATGCTCAATATCCCAAGCTATTTTGAGTCTTTTTTGTTGTTAATGAGATGTTTGAATTTATGTTGACTTGTTTGAGATTATATGATCTTATGGTGGTTTGTTTTATATTGATGATCTCATGTATTTATTTGTGTCTTAGTGATGGAATTACCTCTGTTTTAGTGGTATCTCTTGGGGGAATCAGGTATAAAGTGTTTTTTCCTTTATGGTGTTTGGATTGATCCTCAAGGATGATAATTTTTAAGAGGTTTCTGATGTAATATCCTAATTTCTCCTAAGATAATTATTTTTTCATTATTTGGGTTTTGGGAATTTGGGGACGTTCATGGTGATTTAGAGGTTTGGGAAGTTTTTTTTGTTTTTAAAATGATTATATAGTTTTAAAAGTGATCCTAAAGTTATTAAAGTTATGCATATGTTCTATAGTGACTATATATTTTTGGGTTATGACTATTTTTTGGTTATGTGTATAAATGGCCCCTACGATTAAGGAGTTTTTCAAATTTTTGATTTCCTTAAGTGTCATTGTGACTTTTTAAGGTCGATTTTGATTTTTATAAGAGTCATGTGACTTTTATAAGAGTCATTTTTATGCTTGTAAGAGTCATTGTGATTCAATAAGGATAATATCAATTTTCATAAGATTCATGTGACTTCCATAAGAGTTATTTTCAATTTTCATAAGTTTCATTGTGATTTTTTAATGATCATTTCAATTCATAGAAGAGTTATTTGTATTCTGTAAGATTATGTTTGATTCTATAAGGATCATTTCAATTTCCACAAGAATCATTTTATGATTACATAAGGTTTATTTCCTTAGTGAAAATTTCCTTATTTATTAGTTTCGTCTAGAATCATATTTTATAATTGAAAATAAAATTTTAAATCATAAAACTATTAAATAATATTATTCCCTTCACCCTAAATGATTCAATCCATTATTTAAGGAATTTAAATTCTAATTAAAATATGATAAATCTATATGATTTATTTAAATGGAAATTAGGGGGTTAAATAAGATTTTAAAAAGGAAACATTGGGAGAATGAAAACTTGTATCTAACATTTTTTATTGTGGGAACTGGAAAACGCTTTCAAAAAATATTCCAAATGCTTAAAAAATGATCCATGATCGTATCCCGTTTCATAGGCTTCGATTTGATAGGTCATAGGGACTGAACTAAGTTACGGATAAGGAGTTTTATAAATTTGAATTTGGGCTCAAAAACTGGTTCACTGAGCCCATTCGCGAAGCTCGCTCCGCGATCATGGAGTAGAGGAACTTGACCAGATCCTTTACAAGCACCGTCAAGCTCACTGACGGTCAACTCCGCAGTTACAAAGAATATGATGAAACCTGACTGGAGCCTTCACGAGCACCATGAAGATCATTGACGGTTGACTTCGTGGTGATGTAGAACATTATGGAACTTGATCAGAGGCTCCACGAGTTTTGTGAAGCTTGATGACAATCAGATCCACAATTATTTGAAACTTGAGGGAATTATCTCCAGTTACAGAGTGCTATTTGATTCGTGGCATGCATTTGTTCTTTTCATTACACATTTGTGCCTCTCGGAATGCTCCACCTACCTTCAATGGCTATAAATACCCTTCTCACCCCCTTTATACGGACAGTCACGCCACCCCTCGGGCGGCCGATCTCCCATTTCACGGAGCTCCAATGCTCTGCGAAGTGATTCCCTTTGCAGAGGGCTCCATGAGAGGATTTGATCCATGAGACTCTTTGCTCCATGAGATTCTTTTATCTGTGAGACGCTTTTCTCTGAGAGAGGCTTTGCTCCATGAGATGATTTGATATGCGAGACTCTTTGCTCCATGGGATGCTTTGCTATACGAGACCCTTTACTCCGCGAGCCGCTTCGCTCTGCGAGCTCCGATACTCCATGATCCCATGCTCTGCGAGCATCTTTCCTTCACGAAGCTACTTCGTGAGGCCCATGCTTCACAAGCTCCTTTGCTATGCAAAGCTACTTTGCGAAGGCCTATCATTTGTGAAGCACCTACATTCACACCCACCGGTCCATATCGCAGGGGCTATGCCCCCACACCCCCGCTCGGAGTCACTACCGGGTTGTGGTCCTGGACCTCCAGGCCTATCCCATTGCTTCTGTCACTGACCCCCATGAATAATGGAGAGTCATACTGTGAACTTTTCGGGCCGGGGTGTCAGCAGTTTCCATTGTGACCTTATGTTTTCCCACCTTCCACCTATTAAATACCATGTTTTGAGATAGTCCTACACACACCATGAAACACCTTGAGTTGACATATTCCTCTTTATTCGTTTTCCATGTTTTGATTTGAGAGTCACATCATCAATTCCCCAAGCACCTTGAGTTGACCATTCCTCAAGCAACTTCTGAGAACCCTATCACTTGGCTCCTATGCCATGTTGAACCAGAAGGGGCCGCTCTTGTGTAAGTCCCAACACCATCCATTTCTAGGCACCATATACCTAATAGTCCAATCAACATGACTATAAACTGTTTTACATCCTATATGCCAAAAATAGGATGCCTCTTGATCTAAACAATAGTTGCCTTATGCACCTAGCATAATATGCCAATAGTCCTATCTACATTAATATAAAATGTAGTACTCTCTATGTGACAAATATAGGGTGACTCTTACTCCAAAAAAGAGATGCCTTGTGCCCCAAGCATAAGATGATAACAATCCTTTCTACATGGCTTTAAACTATATCATGCCCTATCATTCAATAATAGGATCTCTCTTGTTCCAAATAAGAGATGGACTATGTGAAAAGCATATGATACCTCATTCCATGATTACAATGGCATAATTTCCAGAGCGTTGGAATCCATTTAAACATTTCATCACTCCACCTCATGATCTTCATGTCCTTCATTCAGATCTTCATACTCTTCCATGCCCGAAGGGGCCCCCTAAGGGCCTGGTCCCATGGAATATCAGCTCACCTACCGTCCTGGACCAACTCCCCAGAAGACTTTGGATGATAATTTGAGTCAGGTTCTATGTTTTGAACACGGTCAATAATCGGCCCTCATTTTTTTGTTCCCATTTCAAGATAACAAGATATGGATGCTGTGTTTCGAACATGGTCAACAGTTATCTTCTATCTCCATGCCACCCTCATTGTGTTCCGAATGTCGGGCATGTGATTCACACTTTTCATCTCCCATTGTTCAGACTGATTCCCATGCCCCTGGCGTTATCCCTCTTGTGCACTAGCGCATATGTATATACCTCAATTATGTACCTTGACCCACTAGTGAGTTGAAATTCCCTGATGACCTGAAATGAGGAAGACACCCAGGCAGCTTCCATGGGTAAGCCCCATACACCATTCCCACTCCATTGTGGCCCCCGGGCAGCTTCCTTGCGTAAGCCCCATTCACCATTACCACTCCGCAGCTTCATATAGGAAGCTTTCTTGCATAATCCCCATCCACTATTGCCTCTCCATAGCAGCACCCCGGTAGCTTCCTTGCGTAATCCCCATCCCTCATTTCCCCTTCATAATGTCACCCGGGCAGCTTCCTTGCATAAGCCTCATTCACCATTGCCACTCCATAGCAGCATACTAGCAGCTTCCATGCGTTATCCCCATCGACCATTTCCTCTCCATAATGGCACCCGGGCAGCTTCCTTGGGTAATCCCCATCCACCATTCCCACTCCATAGCGGCACCCAGGCATCTTACTTGAGTAAGCCCCATTCACCATTGCAGCTCCATAGCAGCACACTGGTAGCTTCCATGTGTAGGTCCCATCCACCATTGCCGGTCCATAGTGGCACTCGAGCATCTTCCTTGTGTAATCCCCATCCACCATTGTAACTCTATAGCATCACATAGACATCTTCTTTGTTTAAGGCCCATCCAAAATTGTCGCTCCATAGCGGCACCTGGGCAGCTTCCTTGCATAATCCCCATTCACCATTTTCGCTTCGTAGCGACACCCGGGCATCTTCCTTGCATAAGCCCCATCCACCATTGTCGCTTCAAAGCGACACCCGAGAAGCTTCCTTGCATAATCCCCATTCACCATTTCCGCTTCATAGAAATACATGGGAATCTTCCTTTCACATGCCCTATCCACCAATGTCGCTCCATAGCAGCACCTGGGTAGCTTCCTTACATAAGCCTCATCCACCATTTCCGCTCCATAGTGGCACAGGAGCAGCTTCTTTGTGTAAACCCCCTCCACCATTACCGCTTCATAGCAGAACCTAGGAAACTTCTTTTCATAAGCCCCATTCACCATTTCCGCTTCATAGTGGCACCTGGGAAACTTCTTTGCGTAAGCCCCATCCACTATTTCCACTTCGTAGCGGTACCCGTGCAACTTCCTTGCATAAGCCTGATCCTCCATTTCAAATATATAGTGGCACCAGGGTAGTTTCCTTGCGTAACCTCCGTTCACCATTTCCACTCCACAACGACACCCAGGTAGCTTCCTTGCATAAGACCCATTCACCATTGTCTCCGCATAGTGGCACCCAGACCCCCTTCATGTCGGTTCCCACACACATTATGAACTACATGGACTTTGATCCATGCTAAGGCAAGGTACGTAGGAAGACTGCCTGAGGTTTAATCCCACCATCCATTGGTTCCAACCCCCTTCATGTCGGTTCCCACTATTTTGAACAATGTGGACTTTGATCATTGCCAAGACGAGGTGTGTAGGAATCCTCCCTAAGGTTCAAGAAAAATATCCATTGGTCCCAACCACTTCACATCGGTTCACCGAACACCAGCCAGAACTACATATACTTTGATCCTTGCCAAGACATGGTGCGTATGAAGCCACCCTGAGGTTCAACCAGACACCCATTGGTCCTGACCACTTCACATCGGTCCACCTCATCCTGCATGACGTCAAACTGTATTCCCCCTTTCCGTCCCACATGATTCTAAACTATTCCCATTCAAATTACATGGTCTTGGATCCCTGTCTCATAGACAGGGAACATAAGAAGATTCCATGAGGTTCAGCCCCATTCACTGGTAAACTTTTTTCAACCCCATTCAGTGGTAATCCATTGTCAACCCCCTTCAGTGGTAAGCCGTTGTCAACCCCATTCAGCGGTAATCCATTGTCAACCCCATTCAGCGATAATCCATCTTCAACCCCATTCCATGGTAAGCCTTTGTCAACCCTATTCAATGGTAAGTCGTTGAATTCCCTAATCGACGATAAGCTATCTTCAGATGAACAATGTGGACTTTGATTCCCTTCCATAAGGATATGTAGGAAGCCTGCTTGAGGTTCAATCCCATCACTCTTGACTTATCCTGATCTATCTCTCGATCCCATGTGTTTCGGGAAGATCATGCCCCAACCTGGAGGTTCTATTACTTCCGGATCCCATCCATGCGTCCATTATCACGGGCCACCTCCTTAGGTGTCCCGTAGTCCCACTAAACTATGTGGGAATTTATTCCATACAACAGGGATATGTAGGATGTCTCTTCAAGGCTCAATCCCAAAATCCCTATCGTCCTCATGTTGGTTCCATATCATTCTCCCTCTACTTCATTAAACTCTCAATCCTCCATACTAATTCTTACCTTGGCCACCACATCCCAGTGGGATAATGTCATCCACCTCATCATTACTCCCAGTAGTACCTGGGCCACAATCCACGGGTAAGACCAAATATGTCTCCAGGTCATTTTCCTTTGTGTACACCCTGATTCATCACCCCTTCTAACTATGTGGGTTTTGATCCCGGTCTTCTACACAGGGTACGGAAGAAACCTCTACGAGGTTCAATCCTAGCCAAAGGTAAACCTTGGTGTTCCCCTCATTCTGGGGTGCACACTACCTGATCCTCCCTTAGTGGTGTCCAGATCAGCCTTCACGGTGTGACATCTTCCCTTTACGGGACACACCATCCGGGGTCTACTCTTATTGAGTGTTCTAATCAATCTACCTAGTAAACACTCTTGGAGATCCCTCCTAGGGATGTACCAATCTGATCCATATCTATGGGACATTGTGATCACCCTCATTCTATCTCCCCAAGACGTTAAACTTACGGACTACCTCGTATTGAACATGAGATTCCTTAGGAAAACCTCAGAAGACACGAATTGGGTGTAACTATCTCTGCTAGATGTTAAACTCATGGCATACCCCATGTTAAACATTGGAAGCTGATGAAAACTCCTAAGACATGCCTCCTGCATAAGATACCCCATGATTGACATGGGATACCTTGGGTCCTACACCCTTGAGATTCCCACTAATGAGGAAGAATACAGGTTCCCCGATGTCCACACATCTAGAGATGCCCCGACATGCTTGATGTTGTCATCTACTCTGACATATGGTTTCTACCATGTCAAGACCCCATGGAAATTCCTGACAGAAGTATTGTAATTAACTGACATCCACAAATATATGGCATGAGGAACAAGATTCACGAACCACAACCTAATCTATAAGGGAGACCCGGACTAGGTGACAATTTCCGAGGAGGAATTCATGAAAGGAAGAACTGACATCCCATTATCCCATTTAGATTAAGGAGTAAACATAACTAAATATGTGATGGATGCCGCCCACATTTTGAAAGAAGGAATGTGGGGATACAAGGTGCGTCCTCAATAGATGGATGTGCGTGCCTCAGTGAAAGCATCAGAAATAGTTATCTTAAAATTTATATGGTTTATTCTTTCAATATATTTTATTCTCTTGTACCTAGATGAAAAAAATATTCAGCACTTTTATTTACTCAATATTTTGTTTGATCGGTTTGAATTTTATATGTAAAGTTCAAGTCTATGATCATATTTTCCCTTATAATATTATGTGTAGCAAATTGGGAAAGTTTCACCATAAGGTAGGGGATTCAAAAAACTACCTTTCATTTGGTGTAAATCTTGGTATGATCATGCTTCTTCATTTATCTAGATAAATAGAATGAACTAACCTAAGAAATATAAAAGAAATAATACTGATATTGAAGGTAAAATATTATTTCATGGGCCTTCTATTACTTATATGATATTATTGATTAACCTTTTTTGAGTTATTGATCTACATTTTATTTGATAGTATAAATTCTGTATTGATACGAGTTTTATTATTTTTTAAGACAAAATTTTATTAAATGGTTGGGGCCGAAGCCTCATTTTATTATTAAAGAAAATCAAAGACCTCTTTTAACAGGGTAGAGGGAGACCCATTACATAGCCCAAAGGCCCAGTGCGCTTGTAGCCCATTACATAGCCCGTAGGCCCAATTTTTTGGCTCAATTGCCATTCTGTGAATAGTAACCCGGCTGCTACAGTACCCACATAGTACCACCACTGCTACAGTGCCATACCACCACTACAGTACCCACCGATCAACAGTGTTGCCGCTGCTACAGTACCACTACAGTACTGCTACAGTAGCCTGTGCCCAATGGGTTTTGTAATTATGATCTCATTCAAAAAAACTCGCATAAAAGTATAATGATCTAAACATGGTGATGAATGAGATGCATGGAAATATGGAACATAGAAATTGTTGTATATGTTCGACACACATAATATGAAGGAAAGCACTGATAGAAGATGATTGATTATATGTTTTATTGTAGGTTTTTTATTTCATTTTTTTGTGATTAGTTGTGTGGTTCAGTTTTATTTTTGAATTATTATCTAGGAATTTTTATAGTGATGTTGTTGGTGGTAGTTTTTGGAAAGGTTTGATTTTGTGGGAATTATGATGTCTATTGTAATGGGTTTTTTATAGAAGTTTTTTTAGTGGTTGATGGGTACTATGGGTTGTGTTAGCTAATTA
This sequence comes from Viscum album, assembly GCA_963277665.1. Classification (NCBI taxonomy): domain Eukaryota; kingdom Viridiplantae; phylum Streptophyta; class Magnoliopsida; order Santalales; family Viscaceae; genus Viscum; species Viscum album. Next base: position 828,614,400 of record OY728129.1, read on the forward strand.
TTTGTGGTGTATAATGGTGTGGAATGGTATAGTATGAAATAGGATATTATTAGAATAACTAATCAAACTCTAAGAAGTGGGATAGAAATTAATAAGTAGTGGTTGTTAATAAACTCAAGTGATCTTGAATGGAAGGGTAATGTTTTGAAAGAAATGGGGTAATTTATTATGAAAGGCTTTTAATTAAATACGGTTAATTAATGAAATAATTAATTTCATATAGTTTTGAATATGATAAGTATATAAATGACTAAAAAATGATTCAATAAAGGGGTACAAACCATTATTGTGGATATTTTTTACAGTAAAGTGATCTATTTTGATGTATAAAGGTGGAAATAATGGATGTTGGGGATGATAGAGATGTGATGATATTTATGGTATGTTATAGGGTTTTTTTATGGTAACTTAGGTTGATATACTATGTTTGTGTGTATATTAAACATGTATTTTATTTCGATTTCATATGCACCCAACCTCTGTTGGATCATATTACAAGAACCCAAAATGTTTTGGGTTATGGGTGTTTTACCCAAACATCCCGGTTGGAAATAGAGTAGATGAATGACTAATACCTCATCCTCACTATCTCTTTTAGAGGTTTTTATCCATTGACTATGATGGTCAAGATCCAAAAGTGTGATTGAGGTGTTAAGGATAGGATGCAGATGTGTTATATTGTGGGGGTCATGTATGGTAAAAGGTGGGCACATTGTTGATGTAATTCATGTTTATAATACCCTACTATGATGGAGAGTGATGTGTAGTTGATATGTGGATATGAGGTATGTTCCCATAGATATGTGGTTATGTGGTATTATGAGGATATGTGATATGTGGATATATGGATGGGGTTATGATGGCATGGAAGTGATTAGAGCATCAATACATTTATGAAAAACTATTAAGGAAGTGCTGTGGGGTATCCTTATTACTATTCTCTTTAATATTATTCAACTATAATTGGATGTGATGTTTGGTGAGTGAGCCATGTGAGTATGGGTAGAAGTTTACCTAATAGGTGCTTGCTGGTTCTACTTTTTACTCAATGGGTAATCAATATGCTCCTTCTAGATTTTCATGTGAGGTCTTGAGGTGTATTCTAATTAGTATAAAAGTATTCTCACCCATATATATATATATGTGTGTGTGTGTGTGTGTGTGTTTTCATAGTTTTGGTGAGAGTTTGGAGATCATGATGAACATTACTAGCCCAGAGCTTGGAGCTGTGGTTTGTGTTTCTTCCTAAGAGTTTATTATGGTATTTCACTTTTGGATCCTATGTTTCTGTTATTCATGTATTATGGATAATAGTTCATTTCATATTATGGAGTCTATTGGTGGTTTTCAATTTTTATATATGTTCTTGGGATTTATGAGGGAAATTTCTTCCATTCACATGTTCTATACTCTCAATGTCAGTATCCAACTTGGGGCCTATTAAAGACGGGCCTTGGGGGTCACTCTTTTCTTCACTATAGGGCCAAGAGGGGTTCCCAGTGGGGGTGGATCATGACACCTTGGATGTATTTGATGGTCAAGGTTGTGTCTGATTCCACCATGGATAAAGGATGATCTAATCCTTGCAGATGTAAAGACCATTATACAGGGCCTTGGCCTCTACTCCAAGAGATATACCTTTACTATAGTGTGCACTATAATCCAAAATCATTAATCTAGGACCATCATGAATAATCACCTCACCTTGCACAATACCATTATATTAGGCACTATCGGTGTTGTGTTTATAGCCCAAATCAAGAGGATTCCACTTTACCCAAAAGTAGGTTGTTGGACAACTAGGATATAAAAGTACCAATCCTGTAAGGGAGAGTAGGACAAAATACAACTAGTGTGTTACTTTATATCATAAATCATTGAGCACTATTACAAAATAGACCTTTAACAACGCAAACATTTATCAACGTTTTTTAGCACTAATAAAGGGTACCCTTTATCACCACTTTATTTTTAGCACTGATAAATGGAACGAATAAAATTAAATAATTAAAAAAAATGAAAATGATTAAATGTTAAAAAGTATTAAATTTTTTATTAATTAAATAATTATTGATAAAAATGAATAAATGTGATATAAATATATATAAATTATAAATAATAATAAATAGAATATATTAAATAAATAGATAGGTAAAATGAATAGAATTAAATAATGAAACAAATAAAAAATAAAAATTAGTAAATTGAGAAAAATATTAAACTTTTTTTTATTTTAATAATTGTTGGTAAAAATGAATAAATTTAATATACATATATATAGATTATAAATCTTAATCAATAAAATTTCATATATAGATATATAAAATGAATAAATTTTAGTAATTAAGCAAAAAAATTAAAAATTAATAAACTATAATAACAAGAAAAAAAATTAAAAATGAATAAATTGTAATAATTAAACAAAAAAATGAATAAATTAAAAAACTATTAAAATTTTTATGAATTAAATATTTATAAAGAAAAAATTAATAATATTAATATATATATATATATTAATTATAAATATTAATAAATAATACATATTAAATATAAATAACGAAAATGAAAAAATGTAATAATTTAAAAAATATTATTGTTTTATTAATTTTTAATGGTTTTATAGATAATTATTCATTAATACATTTAATATAAAAATATATTCATATATATGTTTCCTAAAATAGGATTTACATAGTACAAAATATTTATGTTTTACTTTAAATAAGTCATATATTTGGGGAAGAGTGGTTTATAATTAAAAATTAATATTAATTAAAAATACTAACTAATAACATCGATCGAGTAATGGAAATAATTTAATTTTGTTTTATTTTTCAATTAAACATACCTCAAATGTATGTTACATTTATTTCACATACATATACATAATTTATGCATTTAATGGACACACAAATATTTATGTAATTAATGAAATCATAAATAGAAACACATACACCTAATATTTATGTAATTTATTTAAATTTTAGTATTCATTTTAGAATTTTAATATAAAACGATAAATTTAATATATTATTTCTTTAATCGATAATTTTTTTATTAATTTTTAATTTTATGACAAATAAGTTTTAATTCATTTTTAATATTTTTATTTTATTTTTTATGAATTTAATGATTTTATATTATTTATTTATATATTTTTATTTACTATGTATTAATATCTTCAATATGTATTCCTCTTTATTTCAATATATATCCATATTTATTTAATAATTTATATTTAATTAATAAAGCTGATCCATTTTTTTAATATTGTTAAAGTGGACACATTTTCAATTATTCAATTTAGTCATTTTTAACATGCATGAATTTAAGATTATATATTCATTAATAAGGTTAAAAATATATTTTAAAAAAATATTTATAAATAATTATTTATAAATAAATATATTTATAAATGTATATTTATTATATTTATCTATTTATATTTTTTTAATTAAAAAATAAATAGATTGTTTTAAAAGTATTTATATAATTATTAAAAAATAATTAAATATATTTAAATAACAAAAGAGTTATACTAAATTTATTTAAATAATGAATATATTTACTATATTTATATTTATATATATGTATTATATATATATAATTATATAAATATATATAATGATATCAATATATAAATATATTCAATGATATAAATATATAAATATGTAAATATGTAAATGTTATTTTTAAAAAATAATATATATATTTTTAAAAAATTTATTATGTATTTAAATAATTATAAATAAATAATTATATATTTAAATAATTATAAAATTATAATAAATATATTTAAATAGTGTATATATTTACTATATATATATATATTTATTACATATATAATTATATAAATATATTTTTAGATTTTCTTATTTATAATTATAATTATAAATCCTTTATCATCGCTAAAAAAATATAGATAAAGATGCCTTTTATCAGCACTTATTAATTTAGCACTCGTAAAAGAGATATTTGTCAGTGTTTTTTAGAATCATATTAAAATTTTTTCTCGATATATTTAAAGAACCCTAAACAGTCACAAACCAGTCATGATATCTAGAGATTTCTATGGAAGCCACCTGCTGCAGATACTCCTCATTGAATCCATGATCAAATCAAGGATCGAACTATTCGAAGGTTGAAATCAAAGTCTCAAATGATTTAAGGCTTGAACGAATCCAAGGCTCAAACAAATCCATGGATTGATGATATATTTACTTTATATCAGATGATTCAAAGCATCAATCCAAGGTATGATATTTTCACCTCCTCCTCCTCCCTCATTTTTTGCTTGTTTGGTGATATCTTTTTACATTCACTACTGAAAATTTGGGCTATAGCCACTATTTAAAACCGTGGATATAGGTCCTCAAACTGTGTCTATAGGTAATAGCCACAGTTTGAGAAATCGTGGCGATGTTTTCGTGGCTATAGGCCTAGACTTATAGCCATGGTTTGGAACCGTCGCTATAGGTCTAGAGCCACAGTTCAAACTGTGGCTATAAGTATAAAACCACAATTCAAAACCTGGTAATATCTCTATAGACACGGTTTATAACCGTGGATGTACTAAAGGAGGGACACAACTTATTGCCACAATTAGAAACTATGACATTAGACCCTATAGCCATGGTTAGAACCCGTGGCAATAAACCTATAGCCATGGTTAGAAACTGTGGCTATTGGGTCTGAAAAACTATAAAAAAATATCCCCCACCTCATGCACAACCACCCCCTTGCAGTAGACCACCCCCTACAGACCCCACCCTCCTGGACACTGTACAACCCCCTCCTAGACAGCCCCCCTGCAAAGTCCCCCTCATGGACAAACCATGGACACCCCCCCAGACAGACCCTAGACACCTCCCCCCCAGACCCTGGACACCCCCCCAGACAGACCCTGGACACCCCCCAGACAGACCCTAGACACCCCCCGAACAGACCCAGGACACCCCCCAGACCCTGGACACCCCCAGACCCTGGACAGATCCCCTTGGACAGCCCAGACATCCACTCCCCTAGAAATCCACCCACACCCTCCTGGATAGACCATGGAACCCCCTAGAACTTGGACACCCCCAGACCCTAGACACCCCCAAACCCTGGACAGATCCGCATGGACAGCCTAGACCTCCACTCCCTGGACAGCCACCCCCACCCTCCTGGACAGACCCTGGAACCCCCCCCCCCCCCCAGAACTGAGACACCCCAGACCCCCCAGTCATGCCCCCCACCCTGCTTGTTTCCCCTCCCCCTACCCCTCCCAACCCCCAATTGTACCCCCTACCAGCCCCCACTTTCACCCTCTTCCAGCCCCCTCCCCCTGCCAGTTTCCCCCCTGCCCCCTGCCAGTCCCCTCAAAATTAAATTATACATGAAAGATACTCACATAATAATAATTAAACAATTCCAAATAAAAAAACACATAATTTCCCTCACATGAGTCTCCCTATAATAAAAACTATCAAACAAGTCTGGAACCAGCTCAAAAGTACCTATAACACAAGGTAGAACATAGTAGTGCTCATCCACTAAAATTATGGTAAAAAACATCTTAGAATATTCACAAAGAATATAACTCAAAAAAATAATAGTGCATCCCCCCATGCTGGGAACCCCTAGACAGCAGCCCCCCCTGCTGGACCCCCTATATAACAGCCCCGCCCCTACTGGACCCCCTTGGACAGCATCCCCCACCCCCATGTTGGACCCCCTATACAGTAGCCCCAGCCCCCCTAAACAGCCCCCCCGCTAGACCCTTTGGATATCCCCCCTACTGGACCCCCCTGAACAACCCCCCTACTGGACAACAACCCCCCTGCTGGACCCCCTTGGACAGCAGCCCCCCTACTGGACCCCCTAGAGAGCAGCCCTCCCCCAATCAGTGTGAACATTCAGTTTTCCCCATGTTATATCTAAAATTTATAGCTCAGATCTATTCTATGAAAAATCAAATGTTCTTCTAACTCTTTTGGACAATTTTTTATTTAATAAAAACAATGTAAACAAGTATAATGGATTTGGGAAGGGTCCTATGCATTCTCTATTTCATACATGACGAACTCTTTAACTTTTTGATTATAATCTTTTGTCAAACTATTAGTGTGCATCCATTTTCAATTTGTATCCACCCTATTAGGTTCATTAAATATTTATTTTGTACAGTAAATTAATAAATACACATAATATATTCATTATTAAAGTGAAAGTGAAAAATAATTCTAATAAGGGGAACCCAACGTTTGATTATTTCAAATAATTTCAGTATTATTTAAAGGAAATGGGTAATTGAATTTAGGAAAATAATTACTCCACTATGGTAGGTGTTATCCTCCAAATTCATCTAATGGTGAAAGTTATAGAAATTGTTTGTCCTCTCCAACTTCATATCCTGAGTATTTATTATTGTATTTTGTTTCTTGAGACTCATCATCCATCTCTTGTGGAAATGCACTTATGTTTCTTGAACTAGTCTATGTATTAGTCAACCATGGGATGACTACTTCTCATAGTAGTTCAAGAAACATAAAATATATGGGGGATGGGTCTTAAGAAAAATATTACCATAATAACTATTTGGGAGATGAAGCTGATGAGGATGACTGTTATGCTCCATTATATTCTCTAAAAGTGGAAATTTCTCATATTTATGATAATTACACCATTGGAACTAGTTATTGCCTCATGACATATTAAATTTAATATTTGGGGGCATACACGTTCTTGTATGTGATTTAATGGGACTCAGTGGGGACATGTTATTTTATATGACTCCTTATGGCCTCTTTAAATTATATATTTATGGGAGAAACCCCAATTTTAATTATTTCAATACTATAACTAATACTATTTCTACCTCTATTAAAATTATCCATCAAGTCTTTCTTAAATCTCCTAAAAAATGAAAATATAATATAGGAAATTAATGAGTAATAATAATCCCAAATATGAGAAACAACAATAATGAACTCTAATTCCATCAACTAGCACTACCACAAAAATAGTTTATCCCAGTGACAACCTTTATCAGCGCTTTTTTTAGTAGCGCTGATAAAGGTTCAACTTCAAAAAAAAAATTAATTAAAAGTAATATATTAATATATAAATATAGTTATATTGATTTAAATATAATATATAATTTTTAAATATATTTTAGATAAGTATAAATATACATTTAGACTTAATATAATTAATATATAAGATATTTAGTGAAAATGGATTATATAAAATTAATAAAATATTTATAATTAATAATTTGCTAATTATTATGGAGGAATAGTCATTTCATAACAATTTGAAGACCCAAAAAACTAAAAAAAGACCCAAAATATGTTTTAAACGCAACTCGAACTTCAAATGGCCATAACGTTTGATACGGGTGTCCTTTTGAGATCTACTATATATAAAATCAATTCCTGCGATGATATCTACACCCCTAAGACCCTAGGATACCTAGTCAAGGTTTTTTAGAGGCCAAAAAAGGCCCAGAAGGCCTCCAAAACTGAGTTTTTAGTCAGGGTACCCCGATTTTTTAACATTTTGTGGATTTTCAGCCTCATTTATGGAAGGTATTATTGCCTTTTTTTGTAAGTATTGAATTTGTCCCAAGGTATTACATGCATATTGATATTATGTCTGTGAAATTTTATCATTTTTATAATGCACTGGTATTTATAATCAAATATATAACTTTATGTATATATTTTTTATATATTCACACCTAAAAAGTTAATTTTTTAGATAAATAATTAAACATATTTACATATAAAATATATTAGATTTATCTAAATAATAACTAATATCCATTTTATTTAAAACACCAATATATGAAAATTTATATAACCATATATTAATCTAACTATATATATTAATATAACTATATATATATTAATATAACTATATATATATATATTAATATAACTATATATATTTTAATATAAATAAATATTAATATAAGAATAAATATAAATAAATAAATATATAAATAAATAGATATATCATAAATAAGAGAAAAAAATAATATTGGGGAGTGGCAAAGGCTTCAGGCGCGCAGGGGGGAGGTCTGGAGATCAAATCCGGGTGGAGGCAGGGGTGCGTGCGCATGGGTGAATTTAAGGAGCTAGAACTGATAATGGTGGGTTATAGTGCTGATAAAGGCTCGAGGGGGTGTGTGTGGGTGCTGAAGGTGCGGGAAAGTGCTGATAAAGGGGGGGGGGCTCAAGCGCTGTAAAAATCCCCCCCGTGTTTGGAAGTTTTTTTTAATTTTTTTTTAATTTTGTTGTTTTTTTGTCAGTGCTTTTAAAAAAAGGCTGATAAAAGGGTTCTTTTATTAGCGCTAAATGGAAAGAGCTGATAAAAGACCCTTTTATCAGTGCATTTTTGAGCACTGATAAAGGGGACCCCCCCCCCTCCTTTATCTACGCCGGCTTTAACAATGCTTTTCTAGCACTATTAAAGGCTTTTTCTAGCACTATTAAAGGTCATATTTGTAGTAGTGTATAATATATTAAAATGTATTGACAAAAACATTTTAATAAATAAAGAGTTATTCCATATACATTGATGGTAATTAAAGATTCCTAGTTGTGGAACCAATACATGTATACTTAAAATGATGAATACCTAAAAATATTTTATAATAATTATCCCAACATATATAGAATTTTATAAAATCCATTCCATTTTTTGGAACAAGTGATGTAACAACCTAAGTAATTATTAAATTTAATATTGATAGTATATCAAATTTCATTAATCTCTATAACTTCTTTTAATAAATATTTTTACATTAATAACCGATATTTTATTTAATGAAGATACTTATAGGCTATGTAAATGTTCTAGGGTTCTTGATTATTCCTCTTTATAACAATACTCATGAAGAATAATATGTAATAACAAAATTAAACATTATTTTGAAAAATAAATAAATCAATACAACTAAATATAAAATATAAAAAATCGGCCACGTTATAAAAGATCAATATTAAATTTGGAGAAAATCAAAAATAATATACATGAAAACAATAGTAAATAAATCATATGTAATCTTGGTAAATTCTAAAACATCCTATGAGTTGACTCTGGACATATTTGGGTTGGAACCACCTATAAGCATGATGATGAAATCCTATGTTTATTAACTATGAGATACCCACAACTAGTATACCTTATTAGACTCCCATATGGAAATTGATACAAGTGGGAACCCATACAATGTAAAAGGGACTCCATTGTAACTATATCTAATCTCTCACTAAGATGCATATGAACCCTGATATGATTGTAATAGGAGGTATGGTTTTCTTTTAAAAAAACATATCAATCCATAATCAACATAAACTAAACATGTCTATTCAAACATCCTTCCAATCCCCATCAATATGTTCTTTTTATTTAATAGAAAAAATATTACCTCATCAAAACTAATATATACATATTCCATATATGATGATATATTTTTATAAAACCCATTTTATGGTACCAATAAGGATATAATACTTGGTAAAACTACTAATTTTCAACAAAAAGAGTATTTCTTTCAATTTTACTCAAAATAACATAGTGAAAATAAAAATAGTTATAAAAAATCCAAACATGCCTCAAATTCATAATTAAAAAAAATAAACATTAATAGTCCCTCATGGAATTCATTTTTGAAACCTAGAAAAATATTATTACGATATTTATTGAATGAATCCTATATATATTTCATATGACTATATACTTACATATATACATGAAATAATGTGTTAATATATATATATATATATATATATATATATATATAATTCAAAATTCATATATATATATATATATGTGTGTGTGTGTGTGTGTGTGTGTGTGTGTGTTCATATAGGATATTAAGAAAAAACAATGAGATAAAATTGAGGGAACTTAACATAAAATAAAAAACTCAATGTAATCCCATTGAAGCATCAAAATATGAAAACTAAAAACAAATGGAACATAAAAATTAGTAAATAATTACATAAAATCAATTTTTATTTACTAAATAAATACCATTGGTGTCATTTTAACAAACTATTTTGTGTGTGTTATTTCCATGTTAGGAGGTTCAAAAAAATTAAACTTAACACACTACAAGGATAAAATCTATGTGTGGAATTCTTAATATGCTATAAGGTAGTAAGAAAACCCCTTAAAGGGTTAATACAAACACCAATTCATAGAAACCCACAATTATATATTCATTCTATAATGGAAATAAGTGATTTATAATGAATAGAATGAGATAAAGAACAAAAAATTCATTATCTTATTCTATTCATTATAAATCGCTTATTTCCATTGTAGAATGAATGTATAATTGTGGGTTTCTATGATTTTTTGTTTGTATTAACTATTTATGGGGTTTTATTACTACCTTATAGCATATTAATAATTCCACACATAGATTTTATCCTTGTAGTGGGTTAAGTGTAATTGTTTTTAACCTCCTCACATGTAAATAAGACACATAAAATAGTTTGGTAAAATGACACCAATAGTATTTATTTAATATATAGAAATTTATTTTATGTAATGATTTACTAATTTTGACATTCCATTGGTTTTGAGTTTCCGTATTTTGATGCTTTAGTGGTATTACATTGAGTTTTTTATTTTATGTTAAGTTCCCCCAATTGTATCTCATTATTTTTTCTTAATATCCTATATGAACACACACACACACACACATATATATATGAATTTTGAAGTATATATATATATATTAACACATTATTTCATGTATATATGTAAGTATATAGTCATATGAAATATAGATAGGATTAATTAAATAAATATGGTAATAATATTTTTCTAGGTTTCAAAAATGAATTCCAAGAGTGATTATTAATGTGTCTTTTTTTTAAATTATTAATTCGAGGTATGTTTGGATTTTTTAAAACTATTTTTATTTTCACTTTCTTATTTTGAGTAATATTTAAATAAAAAAGTTTTTTGTTGAAAATTAGTAGTAGAATCAAGTATTATGTCCTTGCTGGTACCATAAAATGGGTTTTATAAAAATATAACATCATGTATGGAATATGTCTATATTGTTTTTGATGTGGTAATATTTTTTTCTATTAAATAAAAAGAACATATTGATGGGTCTTGGAAGGATGTTTGAATAGACATGTTTTGGTTACGTTGATTGTGAATTGATATGTTTTCTGAAAAGGAAACCATACCTCCTATTACTATCATATCAGGGTTCATATGCATCATAGCGAGAGATTAGATATAGTTACAATGCAGTACCTTTTACATTGTATGGGTTCCCACTTGTATCAAATTCCATATGGGAGTCTAACAAGGTATGCTAGATGTGGGTTTCTAATAGTTTATAAACCTAGGAACTCATCATCGTGCTTATAGGTGGTTCCAACCCAAGTATGTCCAGAGTCACCTCATAGGATGTTTTAGAATTTACCAAGATTACATATGATTTATTTACTATTGTTTACATGTATATTATTTTTGAGTTACTCTAAATTTAATATTGATCTATTATAATGTGACTGATTTTTTATATTTTCTATTTAGTTGTATTGATTTATTTATTTTTATAACAAATGTTTAATTTTAGTGTTATATATTATTCTTCATGATTGTTGTTATAAAGAGGAATATTCAAGAACCCTAGAACATTTGCATAGTCTATAAGTATCTTTATTCAATAAAATTTCAGTTATTAAGGTAAAAATATTTATTAAGAGAAGTTATGGAGATTAATGATATTTTATATACCATTAATATTAAATTTAATAATTCCTTATATTGTTACATCACTTGTTCAAAAAAATGGAATAGATTTTATCAAAGTCTATATATGTTGGATTAATTATTATAAAATATTTTTAGCTATTCATAATTTTAGGTTTACATGTATTGGTTCCACCCCTAAGAATCTCTGATTACCATCAATGTATATGGAATAACTCTTTATTTATTAAAATGTTTTATCAATACATTTTTATATCTTCTAGTTGATGGAATGAGAGTTCATTATTGTTGTTTATCATATTTGGGATTATTATTACTCTTTAATTGCCTATATTATATTTTAATTTTTTTAGGAGATTTAAGAAAGACTTGATGGATCATTTTAATAGAGGCAGGACTAGTATTAGTTAGAGTATTGAAATAATTAAAATTGTGATTTCTCCTATAAATATATAATTTATAGAGGCCCCAAGGATTTATATAACATAACATTTCCCCACTGAGGTCCATTGAATCACATACAAGAACATGTATTCCCCAAAATATTAAATTTAATAGGGAATGATTTAATAACTAGTTTCAAGGGTGTAATTATCATAAATATGAAGAATTTTACACTTTTAGAGAACACAATGGAGCACAACAGTCATCCTCATCAGCTTCATCTCCCAAATAGTTATTATTTCAATTTTTTTCTTGAGACCGATCCCCCATATCTTTTATGTTGCTTGAACTACTATGAGTAGTATTCATCCCATGGTTGACTAATACATAGACCAGTTCAAGAAACATAAGTTCATTTCCACAAGAGATGGGGGATGAGTCTGAAGAAAAAAATGAAATAATGACTGCTCAGGATATGAAGTTAATGAGGATACCAATTTCTATAACTTTCACCTTTGGATGAATTTTTAAGATAACACCTCCCATAGTGGATTAATTATTTTCCTAAATTCAATTAACCATTTCCTTTAAATAATACTGAAATTATTTGAAATAATCAAATGTTGGGTTCCCCTTATTAGAATTATTTTTCACTTTCATCTTTAATAATGAATATATTATGTGTATTTATTTATTTATATAAAAAATGAATATTTAATGAACCTAATAGGGTGGATAAGAATTGAAAATGGTTGCACACTAATCGTTTGACAAAAGATTATAATGAAGAAGTTAAAGAGTTCATCATGTATGAAATAGAGCATGCATACGACCCTTCCCAATCCATTATACTTGTTTACATTGTTTTTATTCAATAAAAAATTTTCCAAAACAGTTAGAATAACAATTAATTTTCCATTGAATAGATCTGATATATAAATTTTGTACTTAACATGGGGAAAAACTGAATGTTCACACTAATTTTAATGATATTATGGTTTATGGATCTTATGATATGAATACCAGTGAAAATGATAACGGATATCGCATGGTAGAAATGAAAATGACATTTGAAGATAACCTTTTTGATTGTATAAAGTTATTTTAGAAGTTAAATAACTATGATAAGAGAATATTTTATACTAGTTGTACTAAATACACTAAATTTTTAGCTGTATTGATGTTATATAATATTAAATCTGGTAGCAGATTGAGTGAAACCATCTTTATAGAACCACTTTGTTTCCTAAATGATTTACTGCTAGAAGAAAATAAACTTCCATGGCAAACATATTATGCTAAAATAATTATAGGTTCAATGGGAATGATCTCGAAAAAAATACATTCTTGTATAAATGATTTCATATCTTTTCTCAAGGACCAAATGTCAGTCATAAAATTCCCTAAGTGTGGTGCAAATTGATACAAGAAAAATGTATCAAGTCCATAGAAAGTTGAATGGTAATTCACTATCATTCCATAGTTTAAAAGACTATATAGATGTTAGGGAACCATGATATAATTGACTTTTAATGAAAACAAAATTGTTAAAGATGGTACGTCATCCATCAGATTCTCCTCAGTGGAATAAAATTGATCACGAGTATCTTGAACTTTTAAATGAGTTGAGCAATATTTATCTTGTGTTATTTATAGATGGAATAAATCATTTTGGTTTATAGATTAGTAATCACAGTACATTGATCGTCATATTGTTAAATTATAACTTGTCTCCATGGTTATGTATGAAGCGAAAATACATTATGTTGTCTCTACTTATATATGGACCAAAGAAACCCAGTGATGATATTTATAACTATTTGGATCCATTGACCGAGGATCTGAAATCGATGTGGAATACATGTGTCAAAATTTATGTTGCTCATAAAATTGAAGAATTTACATTGAGGTCCATATTCTATTGGAAAATAAATGTATTTACTTCTTAAGAAAATTTACTAGGAAGTAGAGTTAAGGGAATGTTTGGGTGTACCATTTATGAAGAATGAAAATACTTAGTTTTGTCAAAAAATTCCTCAAATACTATGTTATTAGGAAATCATAATTTTTTTAGCTCGATGACATAAATACCGATCATTGATGACAAAATTAAATGAGAATATCAATCAATGTACAACACTATCTCCACTAATGGGTGATCAACTATTTGATAAATTAAAATTTATTAACACTATTTTCAATAAACCATTTTAATAAACCCTTATGAAATCAAGCTATAAAAAGTGATAAAATTTCTTTGAATTACCATATTGGAATTATTGGTATGTCAGCCATTTTTTTGATGTAATGCATGTTGAAAAAAAATATTTTTTAGTTTTATAGTGATGTTACTAAATGTTCCAGAAAAAATGAAATATGGAATCAAGGAAAGGTTGGACTTGATTGACATGGGGATAGGGGAAGAGTTGGAACCAGTGAAGGGTAATGGTAAATTTTTCTTCCTCCAACAACTTACACTCTATCATAATAGAAAAAATTTAAAGTCTAACTTTTCCATAAAAGTTTAAAAGTTCCAGAGGTGTATTCATCAAATATAAAGAATGTCATGTCAAAGACTATTTTGAAGTTATAGGGACTAAAATCACATGAATATTATGTTTTGATGTAATTTTTGATGCATGTTTCTTTAAATTTCATTGTCCCTAAAAATGTATGACATAAATTAACAAGGCTATACTTCTTTTTCAAAGCTATATTTAGTAAAGTTATATACTTGAAATTTTTTCCAATCATGAATAAGGAGGCTTCATTTATATTTTGGGAATTAGAGATGTTATTCCCACTATCATTCTTTGATATAATGGTCCACTCGATGGTTTAATTTGTGAGAGTGGTTTGAATATGTTGTCCAATCCATTATAGATGGATTCACCGCACTAAATCGTATATAAAGATTTTGAAAGGGTATGTCAACAATCAAAATTGTCTAGAAGGTTGTATTTAAGAATGATATATTGTTGAAGAAGCTATTGAATTCTTTACTGATTACCTATCTGATTTTGACAACATCACTCTCCCAAAGTCTCATCACAACATACACTTTATACGTAAATGTATTTCTAGAAGATATGTTGTTACAATTACCTTCACAGATCAGGAGAAAGAACACCTTTACATTTTACATAATTTTGAAAATGTTGATCCATATATTGAATCACACAAATTAATTCTTATATATTTAAACCCACAAATGTTTAAATTATGGATATCAAATAAAAATAATAAATATTTTATACGATGGTTCTAA
Source organism: Viscum album (assembly GCA_963277665.1). NCBI lineage: Eukaryota > Viridiplantae > Streptophyta > Magnoliopsida > Santalales > Viscaceae > Viscum > Viscum album. The sequence goes on from OY728129.1 coordinate 828,629,788, forward strand.
GATGAAATTTATAATCAGCTATGTAAAAATCCAGATTTAATTTCCAAATAACATCGATGGATAGTCAGGGGACCAAATGTAAATGTTATATATTACACTGATTTTTTAATCAATGGTTATATTTTATATACAAAATAAAAAAATGTCTACAGTATAATGAAAAACAATGGGGTTATGCTTATGGTGGAGGTGATGTATAGACCTGGTTCTAAGGATAGAAATACAATTTATGTAAATATGTCATATTTTGGCATTATCGAACATATATATGAGTTGGGTTATAAAAAATTTCATGTGATGATTTTATACTTAAAATGGGTTGATAATAGGAGTGTAGTGAAATTTGATTAATTGAGTTTCATGATGGTGAATTTCAGTGTGGAAGGAGAAAAATATGATCCATTCATAATTCCATTATAAGAAGTGAAAGTATTTTATGTCTGATATCCATAAAAAAATAATTGGTCTATTTTCTTAATAAAGACTAAAATAATTTTGGGTAAAATGAAACTTTAATCAAGGATGACCATTTCATTGGGATATCACAATCATTTCATTTTAGTCTCAATGTTGATAATGTATTGTATGTTATAGGGGACTATAAAGATGGAATTTGGATCCCTAATAGAAGAACCAAATCTCTAAAACCTTTAAAAAAAGATAGAGTTCAATTAGAAGATAAAAGTGTTTTTTAATATACTATTTTTTCCTCATAATATAATTAGTTCTATACTACATTAATAAAATCTAAATAAAATGTTTGAATACTCATAAAGATAACGTCTTCTTCATATAATGATGTTACCAAACCCATTTAAGAATAAACTATAATGAGGGAAATCCTTTGGGAATATGTATAGGTAATGTTATGATATACATTCTCTATTATACCCAAAAAATATATAATTAAACGATGATTTAAATTTTATTATTCCTTGAAAATTTAGATTATTTCAGAAGATTTATGTATATTATTCATTTCTTTCAACACCAAAACTTCCATATACTTCTTATCCCTAAAAAACGTTTCACCCCTGTAGTGTGAAAATTTATCAATTTCCTTCAAGTTCCCTCTACCGCCTTTGTAGTAAGAGAAAGAGATTTTATTCTTGTCAATCATAGAGGTAACATTGATATTTTCATAGCAAAATATTTTTCCATAGAATTAATTCATTGAATCATACTTATGTTTAACTTATTTATTTTTAGTATTACTCACAAAATAATTGTTTTTTGCATAGTTGGATTATTTTATTCATGTTGGTTTGTTCGAAGTTTCTCATGATCATGAGATATTGGACTTTAAGGATGAAACTTAGATAATGAAGATAAGAAAATGGGTTAATAATGTATATAACCATTACTGGACACATTATCTTTACCAACACTTTAAAACCATTTTTAAATACTGGAAAAATGTTTTTATAAACTATACCAATGGTTGTTCAAACTGTTGGTATAAACTATATCAATGGTTGTCCAAACCATTGGTATAAACTATACCAACGGTTGTCAAAATCGTTGGTATAAACTATACCAATGGTTGTCCAAACCATTGGGTCTTGATCCAAGGGGATAGGCATATCCCAATGGTTCTATGAGAACCGTTGGGATATGTATGAAAAATTCACTATATATCAATGGTTCATTGAAACTATTGGTATACATGTTTTCCAACGGTTTAAAATCGTTAGTAATATCAAAAATAATCTCCATAACAATGGTTTACAAACCTTTGGTAATGAATTCTACCAATGGTTTCCCACAAACTGTTGGTAAATATCAAGTAAAAATACTTATACCAATAGTTTTTAAACTGTTGGTATATACTTTTACCAACAATTTACATAAAACCATTGGTATAAGTTTTGTTTTTATTGTTATTTCAATGGTTGTAAACTATTGGCATAGACTTTATGTACCTACAGCAGCAAGCCAACCTCCCCTTGTGTAGCTGCAACACTTCCACCAGCTTCCAATAGCAGGCTTACCTCCCCCTGTGCAGAATTCATACACAATTCTAAATACCTACAGAATACATAAAGAATTCTGTATGAATTCATACAGAATTCATAAAATAGAAAAATTCATAGAGAATTATGAATGCCTCAAATTATGTATTTAATTACCCTCTACACACATACAGAATTGAAACATAATTCATAAGGTAATTTCATCAAGTATACACATACAAAAAGTAGACATATACAAAATTAACAAATAATTCATAAGTTAATTGAATACATAATGAATTCAATTTAGAATTCAGGGGGTTGGGGTGGATTTTTAAGGGGGTAGGGGGTGTCCAAGGAGGTGGGGGTGTCCTAGGGGATGGGTGGTGTCCAGGGGTGGGGGGGGGGGTCATGGGGGTGGGGGTGGGGTGTTGTCTTGGGGGGGGGGGGGGTTGTTTCCAGGGGTACTGGTGCTTTCCAAGGGGGTATGGGGTGTCCAGGGGGTGTTTGGGGGGGGGGGAGGGGGTGTCCTGGGGGTGGGGTGGTGTCCAGGGGGCGGTCCAAGGGGTTGGGGGTGTCCAAGAGGGTAGGGGGTGTCCAGGGGGTGGGTTGGTGTCCAGGGGGTGGGGTCTATCCCGGGGGGGGGGGATGTCCAGGGGTGGGGGTGTCTAGGTGGTGGGGTGCTGTCTAGGGGGGTGGGGGAGTCTAGGGGGTTGGGGGGGATGTTTAAGGGGTGGGGGTGTCTATGGGGGTGGGGTGTCCAAGGGAGTTTCCAAGTGGTGGGGTGGTGTCTAGGGGGGGTGGGGGCCACCCAGGGGATTGGGGGGGCTGTCCAAGTGGGTTAGGGGCTGTCTAGGGGGTGTTGTTTTTGACGCTTTCACCGAGACAAGCACTTCCATCTGTGGAGGATGCACATTTGTTGCCCCCACATTCCTAATTTCGAAAGGCAGGTGGCATTCATTCCTCATTCAGGGACGTTTTCTCCTTTATCGAAATAGGATGATGGGATGTTGATTCCTCCTTTCATGGATTCCTCCTTGGAACCCGTTACCTAGTCCATGTCTCTCTTATATATTTGAGTCACGGTTCATGAATCTCATTCCCAGTTACATATACCTGTGGATTCTAGTTAATTGCAGTACTTCGGTCAGGACATTCCATAGGGTCTTGACATGGTATCAACCTTCGGTCGGAGTAGATGACAAACATCAGGCGTGTTGGGGCATCTTTGGATGTGTGGAAATTGGGGAACCTATACTCTTCCTCATAATAGGGCCTCTCAAGGGAGCATAACTCGGGGCTTCCCATGTCAGTCACTGGGTATCATATGACGGAGGCATGTCTCTAATGTTTTCCTTAGCTTCCCATATTTTACATGGGGTATGTCGCGAGTTTAACATCTTCTAGAGACAGTTATTCCAAAGAATTTTCAACTGAAGTTTTACATAGTCATCTCATGTTTAACACAATGTAGGATGTGAGTTTAACATCTTGTGGAGACAGATTGAGGGTGATCATGATAGGGATCAAAACCCATGTAGTTCAAAGGGGTGATGAATCAGGTTGTACACAAAGGAAAACAACCCAGATACATACTGGGTCTTATGCATGGATTGTGGACCCGATACTCCTAGGAGTAGTGAAGAGGTTGATGACATGATCCCACCGGGATGTGGAGGCCTCAGTAAGAATCAGTATGGATAATGTAGAGTTGAATGAAGTGGAGGGAGAATGATATGGATCCGACACGAGGATGATGATGATGTTGGGATTGAACCTTTAAGAGACTTCCTATGTATTCCCGTGGTAGGGAATCAAAGTCCATGTAGTTCAATGGGATGATGGGACACATGAGGAGGCGGCCAGTGAGAATGGATGCATGGATGGGATCTGGAAGAAATAGATCCTCTAGGTTAGGGAATGATCTTTCCGGAACACATGGGATCAAGGGATAGATCAAGAAGAGACATGTGTGATGGGATTGAACCTCAGGTAGGATTTCTAAATATCCCCATGACATGTAATCAAAGTCCATGTAGTTCATCTAACATCAACTTACCATCTATTGGGGACTTTGACGATTTACCATCGACTGGAGGACATCGAAAGATTACCACAAAATGGGTTTGACAACATATAAATGCTGAATGGGGTTGAAAATGACTTACCATTGAATGGGACTGAACCTCCGGGAGGCTTCCTATATACCATGTCTAGGAGACAGGGACCAAACCCATGTAGTTCAGATAGGTATGGTTTAGTTTCATGCAGTACAAAAAGGGGGAATATAGTTTAACGTCATGTAGGATGAGGGTGGACCGACTTGAAGTGGTCAGGACCGATGGGTGTTGGACTTGAACCTCGGAGAGGCTTCCTACATACCCTAACTAAGAGACAAGGATCAAAGTCCACATAGTTTAGGATGGTTTGGTGAACCAACATGAAGGTGTTCTGGACAAACATGTGTTGGGAATGAACCTTAGGGAGGCTTCCTATATACATTTCCTTGGAAAGGATCATAGTCCTCGTAGTTAGAAATGGGTTGGCGAACTGATGTGAAGTGGTAGGGGACCAATGGTTTTTGGGATTGAACCTCAGGGAGGTGTCCTACGTACCTTGCCTTGGAAAGGATCATAGAACACATAGTTTGGTATGGAAATGGGGGAACCGATGTGAAGGGATTCGGGACCAATGGTTGTTGGGAATGAACCTCAGAGAGGCTTTCTATGTACCTCACCTTGAAAAGAATAAAGTCCACATAGTTTGGGATTGAAATGGGGGGGGGGGACCGACATGAAGGGAGTTGGGAATAATGATTTTTAGGCTTGAACCTCCGATAGGCTTCCTACGTACCTTTCCTTGGCAAGGATCAAAGTCCACGTAGTTCGGGATGGTGTTTGGGGATTAAAATCTAGGCTTCCCAGAGGAAAAAAGGTGGGCTTGAACCACAGGGAGGCTTCCTACATACCTTTCCTTAGAAAGGATCAATGTCCACGTAGTTCAGGTGGGGTTGGTGAACCGATGTGAAGAAGGCCGGGACCAATGGATGGTGCGATTGAACCTCAAGGAGGATTCTTACATACCTTTCCATGGAAAAGATCAAAGTCCACATAGTTCGAGATGGAAATGGGGGGGAACTGACATGAAGGTATTTGAGACCAATGGTTGTTGGGCTTTAACCTTAGGGAGGCTTCCTATATACCTTGCCTTGGCAAGGATCAAAGTTTATATAGTTTGAGATGGGTTTTGGGGCTTACACTCTTGGCTACCCAAAGAGGATTTCATGGTCGATGCTTACTATAAGCCCATGTGAGTCACGCTGGGTGTGAGAAATAAGAGGAAGCAACGACCTGACAATGATGGTGCAGAGGCGCATCCAAGAAGTGTGGTGAATGGGTCTTACGCAAGGAAGCTGACCGGGTGCCGCTATAGAGCGGCAATGATTAATGGGGCTTACGTAAGGAAGCTGCTAAGGTTCTGCTATGGAGCATCAATGGTGGATGGGGCTTACACAAGGAAGTTACCCAAATGCTGCTAAGGAGTGGCAATAGTAGATGGGGATTACAAATGGAAGCTTCCCGTGTGCCTCTAAAGAGTGGAAATAATGGATGGGGCTTACGCAATGATGCTACTTGGGAGCCACTATGGAGGAAAAATGGTTAATGGGGATTACACAAGGATGCTGCCTGGGTGTTGCTATAGAGCACCAATGGTGAATGGCACTTATGCAAGGAATCTTCCAAGGCGCCGCTATAGAGCAACAAAGGTTGATGGGGCTTACACAAGGAAGCTTCCTGGATGATGCTAAGTAGAGACAACGATGGATGGGGCTTATTCATGGAAGTTTCCTGGGTGGCACTAAGGAGCGACAATAGTGGATGGGGCTTATGCAAGGAAGCTTCCTAGGTACCTCTATGGAGCAACAATGGTGAATGGGGTTTACCCAAGGATGTTTCCCGGGTGCCGCTATGGAGCGCCAATGGTGGACATGGATTATGCAAGGAAGCTACCCAGATGCCACTAAGGAGTGGCAACGGTGGATGGCGCTTACGCATTGAAGCTGCTCGGGTGCCTCTAATGAGAGACGATAGTGGATGTGGCTTACGTATGAATGCTACCCATAATGTCTTCCTCATGTCTGGCCATGAGGGTTTCCCAACTCATTGGTGGGTTGAGGCATATAATGGAGGTTGACACCTATGTTCAAGTTCATAAGCGGGATAATTCCAAGGGCGTTGAAATCAGTCCAAACAAAGGGATATGAAAAGTGTAAATCACATGTCTGACATTCAGAACGCGGTGAGGGTGGTGTGACAATAGAGGATAACTATTGACCACATTCGAAACATGGTATTTGTGTTGTCTGAACCTAAAATGGGGAAAAAATGAGGGTCGATTGTTGACCGTGTTCGAAACATAGGACCTGAATCAAATTTTCTTCCAAAGTCTTATAGGGTGTTGGCCTAGAATGGTATATGAGCCGAGGCATCATGGGACCAGGACATTAGGGGGTCCCTTCAGACAAGGAAAAGGATGAAGATATGAATGAAGGACATGAAAAGAATGAGGTGGAGTGATGGAATGTTTGAACGAATTCCAACAGTCTTGAAATTATGCCACTGTAATCATGGCATTAGGTATGTTATTCTTTTCACATAAGAAATATCTAATTTGGAACAGGAGTCATCATATTAGTGAATGATAGGGAAGGCTACAGTTTAAAGTCATGTAGAGAGGACTATTAACATATTATGCTTAGAGCATAATGCATCTCTTGCTTGGAGCAAGAGGAATCCTATGTTGGGAACATAGGGTGTACTACAGTTTACAGTCATATAGGTAGAACTGTTGGCATCTTATGCTTATAGCATAAGGAATCTCTTGTTTGGAGTAAGAGGAATCCTATGTTTGGCATATAGGGTATACTACAGTTTATAGACATACAGATACAAATATTTGAATCATATTCTTGGATCATAAGGCATCTCTTGTTTGGAGCAAGAGGTGTCCTATATTTGGAACATAGGGTGTACAAAAGTTTATAGTCATATAGATTGGACTATTTGGCATAAAGCGCATAGAAATGGCTGGTGTTGGGACCTACGCATGAGAATCCCTTTCTAGTTCAACCTCTCATAGGATCCAAGTGATAGGGTTTGTAGGAGTTTCTTGAGGAATGGTCAACTCAAGGTGCTCGGGGAATTGATGATGTGACTCTCAACTCACGATAAGGGAAATGAACCAAGAGGAATATGTCAAATCAAGGTGATTCATGGTGTGTGGAGGATTATATCAAATAATGGCATTCCATAGGTGGAAGGTGGGTGTGCATAAGGGAACAACGGAAAATGTCAACATCCAGACCCCAAAAGTTAGTGGTGCGAGTGTACATTTTTCATGGGGGTCACTGACAGAAGTGAAACGACCAGCCCGGAGGGCCGAGACTGCTGCCCGACAGTGATCCCGATAAGCGGTGTGGGGGTGCATCCCCCAAAGTATGGACTGGTGGGAATGAAGGTAGGATCTTCACAAAGGATAGGTCTTTGTAAAGTATCTTTGTAGAGGAATGGTTCTCGTGGGGCATGGGGTCTCACGAAGATGCTTCGCAAAGGAAAGCTACTCGCAAAGCATGGACTCACGGAGCAAAGGGGCTCGTGGAGAGAAGCAGCTCACAGAGAAAATCCTCTCATGGAGAAAATCATCTCATGGAGAAAAGCCTCTCATAGAGTAAAGCGTCTCACAGAGAAAAGCGTCTCGTGGAGCAAAGCCTCTCAGTAAGCAAAGCCTCTCATGGAGCCCTTTGCGAAGGGCATCACTTCACGATGCCCTAGAGCTCTGAGAAATGGGAGATTGGACACCCAAGGTGCAGCATGACTATCCTTATTAAGGGGGGTGATCTGGGTATTTATAGGTGATGGAGGTCGATGGAGCATGCCGCAAAGCACAAATGCAGGCCGCAAAGTACAAATGCGCGCCACGAAGCAAATCACGCTCTGCAACTGGAGGGAGTTACCTCAAGTTTCTCATAATCATAGATCCGATAGTCATCGTGATTCGAGGTGCTCATGGAGGCTTTGGTTAAGTTCTGTAAAGTTCTTTGTAAGTGCAGAGTCAACCGCCATTGAGCTTTTCTATGCTCGCGGAGGCTCCAGTCAAGTTTCTCTGCTCCGCGATTGCAGAGGGAACTTTGAGATTGGGCTCCGTGAACCAGTTTTCTAGACTAACGTCAAATTTTCATAACACCTAATCCATAACTCTGTTTGGGACCTATGACCTATAAAATCAAAGCTTGTGAAATGGGCTATGATCTTTTATCATGTATTGAAGAATTTGGAATATTTAATGGATGCGTTTTCCAGTAACAAAAAATTCCCCTTTAGAATGGGGTCCAACGAGGATGAGGAGGGTGAGGCAGACCACGTTCTATGGAAAAAACTAGGAAGAATTCCAACCATGGGGTCCACTATATCTCGATCACATTTAGGAAATAATTAACTAAATCTGTAAGCCCGCATGAGCCTTGATCGGTGCGGGAAACAAGAGACAATTGGAGGTCATTCACCATTACGAGAGTGATGAAGAACAGAATATGTGCTAAGATCAGAATGGTATGTAAATCGACATTGGGAGTATACTAAAAAAGAGGGGTCATTCCTAGAGAACATGGATCTCTAGATAGGCAATCAGGATTTCTCTGAAGAAAGAGGGAGGCCTGACTGGAGAAGGAAGCTCTCAGAACAGTCAAATGATTTTTTTCTCAGTGTACTCTTGTGCACATGTGGGGTAACGATAGGGGAGTTGGTATCAATTCAAAAATAGGGGAATGAAAGGTTTGAATCATGATAATCCTGTTTCAGAACACTTTGCGGGTGGTGTGATAAAGAAGGATAACTATTGACCGTGTTTGAAACACAGTATCCTTATTACGTTATCCTAGAATGGAGATAACAAACGATGGTCGACCAGTGACCACATTCATTAAATGGGGTATGACTCAAAATGATACCCATTATTCTTCTAGAACGTTGGCCCAGGACAGTAGGCAAGCCATAGGTCGAGCATTCATACTATTATGGGGTTATTTTAGATGTGTAATAGGATGAGGGTTAGAATAAAGGGCACACAAATAGTGGAGTGTTGAGTGATGGGTTGTTCGAATGGATTCCAACACTCTTGAAATTATGCCACTGTGGTGAAGACACATTAGGTGGGTGCATCAGTCTGATCAGGGATCATACCTATTCTGAATAAGAACTCTATGGAGAGGACCTAGAATGCCTTGTAGTTTTACATCATATGGATGAAGATGATGAATGGAATAGTTTAACTTCATTTGACCAGGATGTTGCACAATGTTTTACGGTCATACTGCCTGGACCAAAGTTAACAGTTTAAATTCATGTTACATGGACTGTAAGCTCCTAGTTTAAGGTCATAGAGAGTAGACCATGATTGGGGCTAAGGGTCTAGAAGGGATAATGACACAGTGGCTAGGCCCAAGGAAAAATTCTTGGGTGTCGATAGGTATCCCATAAGGATGAGAATCAATCCAAACGTAGTTCTTGAAGCACCGCGTGGTCAAAGAACAACACTGATAGGGAGAATACTCTCAATCGAGGAAGCTTATACATCCCATGATTATCATGATGCATCCTGAACTTGTTCAGGGTAGGGGTAGTAGTTTAAAGTCATGCGTCGAGGACAAGGATACCTAGAATGGAAATGTGTGGTGAGGTACATACCCCAACGTGAATGAGGACTATAAGAGTCTACACCCCACATGCTCTCGGGGGAATCCTTAGGTCGATGGACTAAAGGTGAAAACTGGTCTGGGCCCAAAATGGGTTGTCTGTGCATTCCTACGTATCCCATGAAGATGGGAATCAAGCCACACATAGTTATGAGTAGGAAGTTTAACGTCATGTGGGATGATGAAAGGTATGTGTGGAATGGCTGCTCCAGCACACATCCTACCAAAACTACTAAGCCCACGTGATTCATACTTGATATGGGAAATAAGGAGTAGTGATGGGACTTTCCTAGAACAAGAAGGCACATGTAAGGGGCGATGGGACACTAGGTGAACGACATCCCAATAATGTTAACCCTCTAACTTGATGCACCTAGATTCATGAAGGGGTAAAGCTGAGTATGTTAGAATTCCACTTGAACATATGTAAGTGGAAATATTTGAATCACGATGCTTGATATTTGGATCACAATAATAGTTTCGTCACGATCGGTTATAACTATTCACCATGTTCGAAACACAGTATCTATTTCGCGTTTTCCTGGAATGGGGACATAAAAATGAGGGTCGACCGATGGCCATGTTTGAAACACGGGACCTATCACAAATTTCATTAGAGGTCCTTAGGGACGTTGGCCCAAGAGGGTAGGTAAGCAAATGTGTCATTAGAATAGGCTGTTAAGGGGGTCCCTTCAGATGTGGAAGAGGAAGAGGATCAAAATAATATGCTCAAAAATCTTGGATATGGAACAAGGGAATGTTTCTATGAAAATTCTACACTTCAGGCTCTTTGTCACAACACATATGAGTATGCAAATAAGACATATCATATAAAGGGGGTCGAGTCCCATTCTAAAGAAAAAGGGTCCAGGGGTCGCACACTTCTAGATTAAGGTCATAGGGTGGACCATTATGGGGTGACTTGATTTAATGGATTATGAGCATGGTGGAAAAGTAGCCAAAACCGACGCTTTGTTCCCATAGGGAGAACTTAGTTTAGGGTCATAGAACTCAGACCATATTGGGAAAAGACAAGGGAGTCACATGGTGCGGCTGTGGAAAAAAGCCTACATGAATGAGAACCGAAGAGGTACTCGCCACACCACATGTTTCCAAAAGAGTTTGGGTCAAGGGGCCAAAATGGGGGGGGGGGGTGATTTTAGATTCCTGGGGATGGACCCGAAGACAAGATTCATGGGCATTCCTACATATCCCATGAGGATGGGAATAAATCCATACTTAGTTTTGGAAGATGCATTGTAGTTTAATATCTTGCAGTAGGGATGCATAGTGGTTTTGTTTATGGTCATAGATCTTAGACCATAGAGAAGCGAAACTCTTCTAAATGGGTGCAAACCTCATCGAAATCCATAATCCCATGTGAGCTACACTCGATGTGGGAAATAAGGGCAGAGAAGGTCATTGCAACACAAGGGATACATGCAGAGGGGAAATTGGTGTGGGGCCCTGAATGATGCATCACCATGGATTGTCCTCCTAACGTGAAAATACACACTAAGGGATAGTACCAAGAGTATCAAAATGAAACTTGGACATAATGGAGTGGAAAATGATGTGAATCATGTAACCATTATTTAAGGCCTGATGAGGTTGGTGTGATGATGGAGGATAACTATTGACCATGTTCAAAACACAACATCCATATCGTGTGACCAGAAATAGGAACGACAAATGAGTGTCGACTGTTGCCTGTATTCGTAATGCAGGACTAGTATCAATTTTTCGTTCGACATTCTTGAGGACATTGGCCCAAAATGATCAGAGATACCTTAGGATGAGTATCCATACCACTAGGGGTCTCCTTTGGATGTAAAATATGATGGAAACCTGAATATAGGGGAGCATGAAGCCTGAGGATGGGTTATAACATGTCCATGCAGAATTCAACACTCTAAGTGCTGAACAAGAGTGCTTCTGGGAACATTGGTGAACTTCCAAAGAGGGGGAGGTATGTGTCATGGCTGTTATAATCCCAACATGAATGAGGACATAATCCCATAACATAGCACATTCCCTCCCTCCTGGAGGACACAAGACAAGGGTCCAGAGAGATGAGGTTTCTAAGAAGCAGGGCTGGACCCGAAGACGAAATGTCCAGGCGTTCCTACATATCCCATGAGGATCGGAATCAAGCCATACATAGTTCTGGGGGTTTTGTTTAGTTTAACATCATTTGGTAAGAACAAATATAGGGGCAAGGTATCTCAACTAGGATATATACGACACCGCGAGTAACTTGATGTGAATGAGGATATAATCCCATACCACACCATACAATCCTAAGTGAGAACTTGGGCCAGGGTCCTGAAAAGGTTGAAGGACCTAAGGCTGGGATACATATGGAATGTCACATTCAATATTTAGTTTATTATCATGCAAGAAAAGTTCTAAGTGGTTTTACATCCTTCAGTTTGGATGGATCACATAGTTTAATGTCGTGTGAAGAGGACGGTGGCGATCTATATTTAAGTTTATAGAGCCTAGAATATTTTGCAGTTTATTGTCATGCGGGATGATAATGATATGTTTAACATTATGACAGATGATGATGTAGTCTAATGTCATGTGTGACAATAATTAGCAGTTTAAAGTCATGCAAGAAAATAATGAGTAGTTTAATGTCATGACAGATGAAGATGAACACTTTAATTTCATCCAATATGATAATGCACTTTAACGTCATACAAGACAAATATGAGTAGTTTAAAGTCATGCAGGATGATAATGAGAAGTTTAAGAACATGCTGGATGATAATGCAGTTTAACATCATGATAGACGATAATTCAGTTTAACATCATGCGGGATAAAGATGAGCAGTTTAAAGTCATGTAGGATGAGAATGAGTAGTTTTATGTCATCATGGATGATAATGAGTAGTTTAACATCATGAAGGATGAAATGAATAGTTTAACATCATGAAAGATGAAGATGAGCAATTTGATGTCATGCAAGACAATGATGTCTATGTCACTCAACTATATTAGTACACATCCTACCAAAACTACTAAGCCCACGTGAGTCATGCTCGGTGTGGGAAACAATGAGTAATGATTGGATTTTCCTGACACATAGAATCACACAGAAGACGAAATGGATATGTACAACTGGGAATATCCCAACAGTACTATCCCTCTAACTCGATGTGAAAAGATGCATGTAAGGGTAACACCAAGGGTGTTGGAGTTCCACATAAACATTGATAGGTGAAGAAAGGGGTGAATCATGGAATCCGATATTTGGATCACAATGATGGTGGTGTAATGATAGAGGATAACTGTTGACCATGTTCGAAACACATTATCCATACCATGTTACCTGGAATGAGGATAGACAAATGACGGTCGACTACTGACAATGTTCGAAACACAGAACCTATCCTAAAAATGTCATCAAATGTTTTCCAGGGCATTGGCCCAGGACAGTACGAGAGCCATAGACCGAGCATCCATACTGATAGGGGGTATCTTCAAACATGAAATAATGTCTTGATCCAAGTAAAGGGATGGTACAAATCATGGAGATTGATTGGTATTATGTCTATTTGGAGTCCAACATTTGGGGTTCTACACCACAACACATCAGAGCGTTTTAGTGGGAATACATTGCTGGACTTAGAGTAAGAGGACCTAGTGTTGCAAATAGTTTAAGGCCTTATTTCTTGGACTAGAGTTTATTAGTTTAATTTCATAGAGTTTGGACCTAGTGAATAGTTTAACGCCGTCTAGCTAGGACGAGTGATGGATGGTTTTTAGGGTGACAGAGCTTTTTCCATGGTTCTTGTAGTTTTAGGTCGTGTAGCTTTGACCATTATAGCTACAGTTTTATATCACATAGCTTTGATCAAAATGATGTACTGTTTTTCATGATGTGACCAAGATGTTGCCCCACATTTTAACATCATGCGACCAAGACGATGGTTGTTATGCAGTTTAATGTCATGCAACAAGGACATTGTCCATAGTTTAACATCATGCGACCAATACTATAGTTATTATGTAGTTTAGCATCATTCAACTAGGACATGAAACCACATAGATCGTTTAGATAGAGGGATGGTTATCTATACCCCATTCTAGTGGGTTGGGATGAGGTGGGAATCTATATGATGGGATTTCTTGAAAATTCCCTGATCGCATGCATGGATATTCTCCAAGCGTGAGCTGGGATACCACATAGCGAACCTTCCACAAGATGGTGTTAGGACTATTGGGAGGACCTCTCCATTATATGTAATGAAGTGGTTGGAATGAAACAAATTGTCACAAGGGTGGCAAAGATGATAGCATCCCCAAAGTCTGACAGGGCGAAAAATCCTGGAATGTGTCGATACGACGGGGGCTATGGAGCATGGAAGGCGTGGAAGCATGGAATGTTGGTACAATAAGGCGATGGAGCCCGAAAGTCATGGGAGCACATAACATTGGTACGATGGGGTGATGGAGCCCTGAAGGTGTGGAAGCCTAGATCATCGGTACAGTGGGGCGATGGATCCCGGAAGGCTTGGAAGCATGGAACGTCAGTACGATGTGGGTGATGGATCCCAGAAGGCTTGGAAGCCTGGAATGTCGATACGATAGGGGAGATGGATCCAGGAAGGTGTAGAATCCTGGAACGTTGGTAAGATAGGGCCGATTGAGCCTAGGAGGTGTGGAAGCCAGGAACGTTGGTACGATAGGGCGGTGGAGCCCAGGAGGTGTGCATGCCTGGATCATCGGTAAGATGGGGAATATGGATCCCAGAAGGCGTGGAATCTTAGATGTCGGTATGATGGGGCGATGGACCCCAAAAGTTGTGGAAGCCTTGAACATCGGTAAGATGATGCCTATGGATCCTAGGAGGCGTGGAAGCCTGGAACATCGATATGATGGGGCGGTGGAGCGTAGGAGGCATGGATGCCTGGAGTGTTGGTATGATGGGGAGGTGGAGCCCAGTAGATGTGGAATCCTGGATCATCGGTATGATGGGGGCGGTGGATCCCAGAAGGTGTGGAAGCCTTGATTTCAGTACGACAAGATGATGGAGCCCCGATGCTGTGGAAGCCTGAAACGTTGGTATGACGATGCCGATGGATCACATGAGGCATGGAAGCCTGGAACATCTGTACAATGGGTCTGTGGAGCCTAGGAGGTGTGGAAGCATGGAACGTCGGTATGATGGGGCGGTGGAGCTTGGTAGGCGTGGAATCTTGGAACGGTGGTAAGACAGGGGTGATGGAGCCCAGAAGGCGTGGAAGCCTGGAGCTTCAGTACGACGGGGCGGTGGATCCTAGTAGGAATGGAAGCTTGGAACATCATCTCAAAAGGCACAGAAACATTGTATATACATGGGTATGACCTCCATGATGGTTGATTTTGGGGAGGGGGAGGACCACTGAGCCGAACAGTAGCAGTGCGGGGAAGACCTCTGCAGTGGTTGATGATGGCAACATGGATGACCATCATGCCAGATTATAGAGGTGTGTGGAGGACCTCATCAATGCATAATGATGGATACGAGGTGGAATTTCATTCTCGATGATAGCGGTTAATAGAGGACCTCCGAGTGGCTATTGGTGTTGTTGGAGATGCACCATTGGATTGGGGGTGCTTTCGCCCGGCGTGCGCTATGAGGGCAGCAGAGTCGGTGAATAACTAATGAAGTAAGGGGGAGGATACCACCTAAATGACCCATGAGATCATTATAGTTGGTGAGGAGCTGAATGAGTCGGGGAGAGGATACCCCATGTGCGGACTCTTAAGGTAGAAGAGTCGGTGAGGAGCCGATGGAGTCGGGGCGGATGCCCCCTGGACAACCTCTTATGGTGGAAGAGACGGCGAGGATCCGATGGAGTTGGGGGACCGATTCCACCCTATGTGGCCTCTTAAGGTGGCAGATTCGGTTATGAGCCAATGGATTCGGGGGCGGATTCCCCCTACACGACCTCTTAAGCTGGCAGAGTCAGCTTGGAGCTGATGGAGTTGAGGGAAGATGTCCCCTACACGACCTCTTAATGCGGAAGAGTTGGAGAGGAGTCTATGGAGTTGGGGGTAGATTCCCCTTGAGAGGAATCTTAAGGTGAAAGAGCCGGTGATGAGTCGATGGAGTCGAGGGTGGATGCCTCCTGCGTGGCCTCTTCAGGCGGTAGGGTGCGCGAGCATTTGATGGAGTCGGCAGGTGGATGCCCCCTGTCCGACCTCTTGGGGCAGTGTGGTGGGTGAGGAGCTGATGGAGTCGGGTCCAGATGAACCTTGTGCGGCCTCTTAAGGTAGGGGGTCGGTGAGGATCCAATGGAGTCTGGGGAGGATTCCCCCTTTGCGGCCTCTTATGGAGGCGACAATGGCGAGGAGCTGAAGGAGTCGGGGGGCGGATGCCCCCGGCGCGGCCTCTTGAGGCAGCGGGGTTGGAGAGGAGCCAATGAAGTCGGGGGGGGGGGGGATGCCCTCAACGCGACCTGTTGAGGTAGTGGGGTTAGTGAGGAGCTGATGGAGTCCGGGGCGGATTCCCCCTATGTGGCTTCATGAGGCAGCGGGGTTGGCGAGTAATCTATGGAGTCAGGGGCGGATGCCCCTGTGTGGACTCTTCAGGTGGTTAGGTTGGTGAGGAACCGATGGAGTCAGTGGGCAGATGCCCCCGGCGTGGCCTCTTAAGGGGGTGGAGTCGGTGAGGATCAAATGGAGTCGGGTGGTGGATTCCCCCTACACAACCTCTTAAGTCGGGAGAGTCATTGGGGAGCTGATGGAGTCAAGGGGAAGATACCCCCTCAGCAGCCTCTTAAGAGGGTGGTGTCGGCGAGGAGCCAATGGAGTTAGGGGCAGATTCCCCCTAGACGGCCTCTTAAGTTGGGAGATTCGGTGAGGAGCTGATGGAGTTGTGGGGCGGATGCCCCCTGCGTGGCCTCTTAAGGCGGTGGAGTCAGTGAGGAGCCAATGGAGTTGGGGGGCGGATACCCCCTGTGCGGCCTCTTGAGGTGGCGTGGTCGGTGAGGACCTGATGGAGTTGGGGGGCAGAGACCCCCTGCACGACCTCTTTAGGTGGCGAGGTCGGTAGCAAGCCGATGGAGTCATCGGGCGGATGCCCCCTTTGTGGCCTCCTAAGGCGGTAGAGTTGGCGAAGAGTCGTTGGAGTCGGGGGAGGGTTTCCACCTATGTGGAATCTTAAGGTGGCAGGGTCGGTGGGGAGCTGGTGGAGTCTGAGGGGGGGGGGGGATTCCCCATGTGCGACCTCTTAAGGTGGCGGGGTCGGCGGGGAGTCGTTGGAGTTGTGGGTGGATGCCCCCTGTGTGGCCTATTAAAGCAGGAGAGTCGATGAGGAGCCAACAGAGTTGGGGGCAGATTCCCCCTGCGCAGCCTCTGGAAGCGGCAAGGTCATCAAGGAGATGATGGTGTTAGGGGAAGATCCCTGCTGATGGAGATGGGGTCGGATGCCCCCAGCGGAGCCTATTAAGGCGGTAGAGTGGATGAGGAGCCGATGAAGTCAGGGGGGATGCCCCTTGTGCGGCCTCTTGAGGGGGTGGGGTCGGCAAGTAACCGATGGAGTTAGCGGCAGATGCCCCATGGGTGGCCTCTTGAGGTGTCGGGGTGGGAGAGGAACACATGGAGTCCGGGACGGATTCCCCAAGCGCGGCCTCTTGAGGTGGCAAGGTCGGCGACGAGCCGATCGAGTCGGGGGCATATTCCCCCTGCGTGGCCTCTTCAGGCGGCCAGGTCGGTGAGGAGGCTATAGAGTTGTGGGAGGATTCCCCCTACATGGCCTCTTAAGGGGGTGGAGTTTGCGAAGATCTGATGGAGTCGGGGGGCAGATGCCCCATGCACGACCTCTTAAGGAGGCAGATTCAGCGAGGAACCGATGGAGTCGGGGGAGGGGGATGCCCCCTGCACGACCTCTTGAGGAGGCATGGTCAGTGAGGAGCCGATGGAGTCGGGGGCGGATTCCCCCTGTTCATCCTCTTGAGGCGGCGGGGTCAGAGAGGAGCTGTTGGAGTCTGGGGAAGATGCCCCCTGTGCGACCTCTTGAGGTGGCGGGGTAGGCGAGGAGCTGATTGAGTCGGGGGTGGATGAACCCTATGCAACTTCTTCAGGCGGCCGGGTCGGCGAGGAGACGATGGGGTTGGGGGGATGATTCTCCCTGCACGACCTCTTAAGGAGGTAGAGTCGACGAAGATCCGATCGAGTTGGGGGTGGATTCCCCTAGTGCGGCCTTTTAAGGCGGCAGAGTCGATGATGGGCCGATGGAGTCAAGGGCGGATTCCCCCTGCGTGGCCTCCGAAGGTAGTGCGGTTGGTGAGGAGTTAATGGATTCGAGGGAGGATTCCCACCTGCGCAGCCTCTTCAGGCGGTGGATTTGGTGAGGAGCCGATGTAGTTAGTGGGTGGATGCCCCCTACGCGGCCTCTTAAGGCGGTGGAGTCGGTGCCGAGCCTATGAAGTCTTGGGGAGGTTTCCCCCTACGGGGCCTCTTAAGGCGGCAGAGTCGGAAAGGAGCCTATGGAGTTGGGGGGCGGATGCCCCCCACGTCGTCTCTTAAGGAGGCAAAGTCGGCGACGAGCTGATGGAGTCAGGGGCAGATGCCCTCTACGTTGAATCCTAAGGCGGCCGAGTTGGGGAGGAGGTGATGGAGTCAACAGGCGAATGCCCCCTGCATGGCCTCTTGAGGCGGCTGGGTCAGTGAGGAGGTGATAGAGTCAATGTTGGATTCCCCCAGCATGGCCTCTTGAGGCGGTAGGATCAACAAGGAGCCAATGGAGTTGAGGGAGGATTCTCCCTGCACGACCTCTTGAGGTGGCGGGGTCAGCGAGGAGCTGATGGAGTTGGAGCGGATGCCCCTTTTGCGAAATCTTAAGGTGGTGAGGTCAGCGAGGAGCTTATGGAGTTTGGGGCGGGTGCCCTCTGGGAAGCCTCTTCAGCTGGCATAGTTGGTGATAATCCAATGGAGTTGGGGAGCGGATTACCACTGTGCGGCCTCTTAAGGCCACAAAGTCAGTGAGGAGCTAAAGGATTTGAGGGCAGATTCCCCCTACGAGGCCTCTTAAGGTGGCGGAGTCGGCGTGGAGCCAATGGAGTCGAGGGAAGATGCCACCTGCGCGACCTCTTAAGGCGGAAGAGTCGACAAGGAGCTAACAGTGTTGGGGGAGGATTCCCCCTGCATGACCTCTTAAGGCGGTGGGGTAGGCGATGAGTCGATGGGGTCAGGGGAGGATTCCCTCTGCGTGGCCACTTAAGGCATCGGGGTCTGCGAGAAGCCGATGGAGTTGGGGCGGATTCCCCCTGCGTGGCCTCATTAGGCGGCGGGGTCGGCGAGGAGCCGATGGAGTCAGGGGCATATTCCCCATGCGTGGCCTCTTAAGGTGGTAGAGCCAGTGAGGAGGCGATGGAGTCAGGGGGGGGGTGCCCCCTGAGCTACCTACTAAGGCAGATGAGTCGGTGAGAGGCTAATGGAGTCGGAGGAAGATGCCCCCTGCACAGCCTCTTAAGGTGGAGGAATCAGTGAGGAGCTGATGGAGTCGGGGGAAGATTCCCCCTACATGACCTCTTAAGGTGTCAGCATCGGCGAGGAACCGATGGAGTCGTAAGAAGATGCCCCATACATGAACGTTTAAGGTAGAGGAGTCGGCGAGGAGCTTATGGACCATAGTATTCACACACACGATGGTACTCATCCTCTCACATATGAAAGAGATGGTATTCACATGGGTGATGCCACAATTTTCCTGACATATTTGGTCTACTCACTATTTAATGAGAAGAGATTCACGTTAGGTTCACCATTTCTATTTCCGACGCTTTCACTGGGGCACACGCATCTGTCTATGGAGGAAGTGAAGATATTGCCCTGCATTCCCAATTTCCAAAGGTATGATACTACCATTCTTTATTCAAGGATGTTTTCTCCATTATCAAAACATGATGATGGGATATCGGTTCCTCGTTCCATGGTTTCCTCCTTGGAACTAGTTACCTAGTCCGGGTCTCCCTTATATTTTTGAGTCATGGTTCATGAATCTCATTCTCAGTGCCATATCTTTGTGGATGCCAGTTCATTACACTACTTCCATCAGTACATTCCATGGGGTCTTGACATGGTAGAAACCTTCGGTCAGAGTAGATGACAACATCAGGCGTGTCGGGGAATCTTTGGATGCATGGACATTGGGGAACCTATATTCTTCCTCATAAGAAGGAATCTCAAGGGAGCATAAACCGAGGCATCCCACATCGGTCGCAGGGTATCCTATGGTGGAGGCATGTCTCTGAGGTTTTCTTAAGATTCCCATGTTTAACACAGGGTATGTCGTGAGTTTAACATTTTTCAGAGATGGTTACACCAAAGGCATGTGTTCCGAGGTTTTCCTCAGGCATCTCATGTTTAACACGAGGTAGGACACGAGTTTATTGTCTTGTGGAGACAGAATGAGGGTGATCAAAACAACCCATATAGACAAATAGGATTTGTACATCCCTAGAATGGAGTTCCATGAGTGTTTACCAGGTGGATGGATCAGAACACTCAATAAAACTGGACCCAAGATGGTGTGTCCTATAAAGAAAGATGTCACACCATGAAGGCTGATCTGGACACCACTGAGGGAAGATCAGGGAGTGTGCACACTAGAATGGTGGAACACTATTGTTTACCATTGGTTGGGATTGAACCTAATGGAGGATTCCTACGTACCCTGTGTTGACGATAGGGATCAAAACCCATGTAGTAATAAGGGGTGATGAATCTAGGTGTAAACAAAGGACAACAACCCAGATACATGCTGGGGTTTACACGTGGATTGCGGCCCCGATAATACTAGGTGCAATAAAGAGGTGGATGATATGATCCCACCAGGATGTGGCAGTCTGGGTAAGAATTAGGATGGATGATGTATAGTTGAATGAAGCAGAGGGAGAATGAGATGGAACCGACATGAGGACGACAGTGATGTTGTGCTTGAGCATTGAAGAGACTTTCTATGTATCCCTGTGGTAGGGAATCAAATTTTGCATAGTTCGGTGGGATGATGGGACACCTGAGGAGGCGGCCTATGATAATGGACGCATGGATGGGATCTAGAGGAAATAGAACCTCTTGGTTAGGTCATGATATTGCTGGAACACATGGGATCAAGGGATTTATAAGGACGAGACACGAGTGATGGGATTGAACCTCAGGAAGGATTCCTAAGTATCCCCGTGGCTGGGAATCAGTGTCCACGTAGTTCATCTTATGATGAAATACTATCGATTAGGGACTTCTATGGCATAACGTTTACTGGGGGACCTCAATGGCCTACCGACGAATGGGGTTGAAGACGTCTTACCACTAAATGGGGTTGACAATGGATTACCACTGAACGGGTTTGAACCTCAGAGAGGCTTCCTATGTACCCTTTCTAGGAGACAGAGATCAAATACCACATAATTTTAATGGGAACAGTTTAGCGTCATGTAGGATAAAAAGGGGGAATAAAGTTTAATGTCATGTAGGATGAGGGTGGACCGACGTGAAGTAGTCGGGACCGATGGGTGTTGGTCTTGAACCTCATGGATGCTTCCTACATACCGTGTCTAAAAGAAATGGATCAAAGTCCACATATTTTCGGATGGTTTGATGAACCGTCGTGAAGTGGGTTTGTACCAACATGTGTTGGGCTTGAACATTAGGGAGGCTTCCTACGTACCATTCCTTGTCAAGGATCAAAGTCTGTGTACTTTGAAATGGGTTGGTGAACCAACTTGAAGTGGTCAGGGACCAATGGTTGTTGGCCTTGAACCTCATGGAGGTGTCCTACGCACCTTTCCAGGGCAAGGAACAAAGACCACATAGTTCGATATGGAAATGGGGGGAACCGATGTGAAGGGAGTTGGGACCAATAGTTGTTGGTCTTGAACCTCATGGAGGCTTCTTACGTACCTTTCCTTGGAAAGGATCAAAGTCCACATAGATTAGGATGGAACTGGGGGAGACCGACGTGAAGGGAGTTGGGACCAATGATTGTTGGGCTTGCACCGTAGGGAGGCTTACTACGTACCTTACCTTGGAAAGTATCAAAGTTATAACGACCCATACATTACATACATTGTTATTACTTCAAAATTGAAGCATAATTATTACAACATATAACAAAACCATGAAAGGACCATATAGGTATAGTGTCTTTAGAAACTGGGAAACATAAACAACTGGTTCATAAAGCGTCTACACTGTCTCCCATTTATTTCATCATATCTATAGTCTCTTTTGGCATATCTTACTTAATAATCTTCTTACTGACCTGGGGAAAGAAAACATACAAAAGGGTGAGCTCAAATGCTCAGTAAGGGTAAACAAAAGAAATATCAATCACATCATATTCATAAGAACATAACATTTTGGAAATCTTAACCTGCAAAAGAGAGCATAATTTCATAACATGGGATAAATCATAGTAGTGAAATGAAATCCCAATAATCATAACATAAAACATGAAACTTTGTGGCATACACACATAATCATAGAGAATCATTTCTTATTAGTCAAGACACATTGCAATGACTATCTTAGTGGACAAAGTCCATTTCTGAACCGAGTTCACTCCTCGTTTCAGTCCTGTTTCACTGAACCAGTATAACCTGCCGTTCCAGCCATGTCTATCTCATGAGATATAAAATCTTTACCCAATGCATTGGAGGGAGATATAGGTCCACCCATCTCATAATGATACCATTCTTATGTGTGCCACAAAATCATAAACCATACATCATAGCATAACCCATGTAATAAAAATGGGATTCTTAAACATCGTGACATCATAAAAAAATTCATATAAGATAAAGGAATTCATAAAAATAATTCCATCACAACATAATCAAATCAATGTAATAATAGGGATAGAAACAGAACCCTATATTATCCTAGATGGAAAATAATTTTGATAAAACACTTGAACTCCATTCTTGAGGAAAATATCCTTTCTACTTCAAAAACACTTTTCCTTTCTTAACATGTCATACAATTTTAAACTAAAAGAAGTTGATTAAAAATAAACATGAAAACTTGTAAAGGAAGCTTCTTTGAAATAAATTTTTAAAAATCCATTCATGCCGTATAAGTTTTAAAAAAAATTCTTCTCGTACTTTTGTCGGAAAAGTCAAGAAGTACCTCGTACGAAAAACGACAAAAGATTCCTTTCATATCTTTTACTAAAAACTCACTGAAGGGTAAAATGGGATTTAAAAAATTGTTGGTGGATGTAAATAATATTACATATTGAGTAAACATGGATGTGGATGATAAAGTACACCCCAGTAAATTCCAAAGTATATACAATCTCAGATAAAAATGAGATTGTGATATTTCCCTTACCTTAGGTCCGATTTGCTTCATAAGTGTCCGAACCTCCTGTATAATGATTTAAATAATGTTATTGACTTATTCTAGAATCATAATTATTGTTATGATATCATATATGGTCATATTCTTAGCTTCTTATTAGTAATAATTCATTACTACTTGTTATTCGGGTGTTTATTAATTTTTGTTCTTATGCGTGTTTTGTCGAATAAATTCTTATTCTTATCTTTAGGTTATATATACCTAATTTCCATAATGGTATTAGTGTGATATATATCATATTAATTAATTCAATTAATTTATATAATCATTATGTAATGAAGATCATGTATAACGAGTCGCATCACATTGTGGAGACGGTATTCCGTACGTACGCACGAGCAAAGATATCATTCCCATGATCGTGGAATTGTATTGGAGTTTATGTATACTATTTCAGAATCAATATCACTTTACAATAATCATATATAGTTATTATTTACATCATTATACCCATCCAAGTAAGGTGGTGGTGGAAAATAGATTACACCACGGCGTGGAGACGGTATTCCGTACGTACGCACGCACGGTGATTTCATTTTCCGTAGGATGGATAGATGGTGAAATAGGGTTGTTTCATACTTATAATAACATATCAGTATATGAGTGATACTGATGTTATTACTTCATAATGAAACAACTAAATAAGAAGAAGTTGAAAAAGAATTAATTTGGAAAGTATCGGTAATGGATATTACCTCTTTTTTGACGCGCCTCTTCTTAACCCCCACTTAGGGCACTAGGGTTGGTCTTTTAAGAAGACCATAACCTCTAGGATTATTCTAGGGAAGTGTAGAGGAGAAAGTGGCATGGTTTGGCCGAGCTTGAAGGCTCAAATTGGTGTGAGGAAGAGAGGGAGGAGGTGCCCTTTTATAAGGAAGGAGAGGGGCACATTTGGAAAGTGTGGAAATATTATTTTATTATAAACTTATCTTTGGTTTCAAAAGGTCCAAAAATCATTAACGATGAAGCTAAGATGACTCATGGTCGAAATAAAATCGTCCAATCAGAATTCGACATGTTTTGGAAAATATTTTAATCATTATAATCTTATTTATTTAAATCATTTATTAATGAGGTAAATATTTCATCATTATTGTGTCATAAATAATTT
Organism: Viscum album; assembly: GCA_963277665.1. NCBI lineage: Eukaryota > Viridiplantae > Streptophyta > Magnoliopsida > Santalales > Viscaceae > Viscum > Viscum album. The sequence continues at coordinate 828,653,960 of OY728129.1, forward strand.
AATTTATTTGTAGTCTAAAAATTTGAAAAAAACTATAATTATTTAGGAAATCTTGTTATCTTTCTAATGAATATTTATAGTCAAAAATATAATTTATATAACCCCTTATAAAAATTAATTACAAACATATTTTTGTTAATGTCAATTTTTTCTTTACATTAAATTAATTAATCCAAATTGTCATTGTCACTACCAAGTTGCTCAATGGGGTCCCAAAATCGACCCAAGGATGCCCATGGTCGGAAAATACTCATCCAATAAGGTTAGGACAAGTTTCAAGGTAATTTTGAATTATTATAATTTTCTTTTAACCTTGAATTACCCTATTTACCATTAACCGTAGTAGATAAAAAAAATTACCGTAGTTACTATTCATAATATCAAAAAATAAAAGTAACATATTAACATAATTTGGACCCACTGATTCCAAATATGGAATCCAATTTTCAAAATTCAAAACACAGAAGTTGCAGTAATTAATTTAAAATTAATCCCGTTGATAAGCAAACGTGTTTTAAAAGTTAAAACATTGCCAAAGATTGAAATGTTTTTACCTATGAATTCAATTTAAAATTAATGCTAATGACATAAATTATATTAAATGGTAAAAATATATTCTATTTATACTTTAAAAACAATCAATATTATAATTTAACCATATAAAGTATTGCGATGAAAAAAGTTGTTTTTAATTAAAATATAGCGTGTTTTTAAGAGATAATAACTATTAAAAGATTGAAACTTTTTTATGTCTGGTTTAAATGTGAAATTACATCCAATGAACGACATTGTATTAAATTGTAAAAATATATTCTAAATATACTTTAAAACCACTCAAATTAATAATTTATAACTATTATTTATTTCGATTAAAAAAAGTTGTTTTTACTTAAAATTTAGTAATTTTCAATATTCATCAGAAAATGAAAGTTATCCGAAAAGTAACAAAATTTCATCCTAAGATAATTTCGATATTCTGTATCCAAAAATGAATTTCATTTTGAAAAATAAAATTTACAAAATTTCAAAAAGTGGTTATTACTATTCATAATGGTTAGTTTTAATAACATTTTAATAGCATATCATTGTTTAGTGAAACTCGGTATTGCGTACGACGCAAGCTATCGAGGAAGGCCGCGGTTGCGTGTAAAGCAAACCAAGCTAGTGTTGTGTGTAGTGAAAGATTCTTTTGATTATTTATATAACATAAAAACAAAATATTTCTCATAAAAGTCTCGGGTGTTACATTCTACCCCCCTTAAAATGGATTTCGCCCTCGAAATTCGTCACTTTGTAACAAACAGATGAGGATACCTCTCCCTCATCATATCCTCAAGCTCCCATGTAGATTCTTCTAATTGGTGATTCCTCCATAAAACTTTCACCAAGCGAGTGGTCTTGTTTCGTAGGACTTTTTCGCTACGATCCAGAATCACTATCAGTTATTCTTCATAAGAAAGATCTTGCTCCAGCGGTATAACTTCTGAGCTGAGTACATGTGAAGGATCAGGTATGTACTTTTTCAAGAGAGATACATGGAACACATCGTGAACTTGAGAGAGATTTGGTGGAAGCGCCAATCGGTAAGCTACCTTCCCAACACGATCCAGTATTTCGAAAGGACCGATATATCTAGGGCTCAACTTCCCCTTCTTTCCAAATCTCATGAACATCTTCCAGGGAGATATTCATAAGAACACTTTATCACACACTTCAAACTCTAGGTCTTTTCTTCGGTTGTCGGCATAACTTTTCTGTCGACTCTGAGCTGCTTTTATGTGTTATTGAATAGATCAGACCTTTTCTGCCATCTCATCAACAATATCAGGTCCTAATAGCTTTCTTTCCCCAACTTCATCCAGAAATATGGAGTCCTGCATTTCTTTCCATAGAGAGCTTCATAAGGAGCCATTTGAATACTAGAGTGAAAGCTATTATTATAAGAAAATTCCACCAAAGGTAGGTGTTGATCCCAGCCACCTTTGAAATCTATAGAGCAAGCTCTCAACATATCTTCTAGAGCTTGAATTTTCCTCTCAGACTGACCGTCTGTCTGAGGATGATAAGCAGTGATGAAACTCAACTCTGTATCCAGAGTATGCTGAAGACTTCTCCAGAACTTTGAGGTAAACCTTGGATCCTGATCAGATATAATAGAAAGTGGTACTCTATTCAAACTTACCACTTCCTTTACATATATCCTGGAAAGCTGATCCAGAGAGAAATCCTCTCTAATAGTGATGAAGTGTGCTGACTTTGTAAGACGATCAACTATGACCCAGATAGCATTGTTGCCTTTGGATGTTTTAGGAAGTCCTGTGACAAAGTCCATAGTGATGTTTTCCCATTTCCATTTGGGTATGGGTAATAGTTGTAACATCCCCTTAGACTTCTGTATCTCAGCTTTAACTTGCTGACAAACCAAGCATAGAGAGACATATTCAGCAACATCTATTTTCATGCCATCCCACCAGAAGTACTCTTTCAAGTCCCTATACATCTTCGTGCTTCTAGGATGAATAGAGAATGAAGAACTATGAGCCTCATCCAGCAGATCCTTCTTTAATTCTGGGATGGGAGGAACACAAACCCGATTCCTGAACTTTATTATCCCATCACAATCAAGGTTGAATTCAGGAACATTTCTCACCTTCTTTTGTAACTCTAAATCTTCTTTATGTGCCTCTTTAATCTTCACATGTATAGATGGTTGAACATTCATTTGAGAAAGATACAATTTTCCCCCTTCCATTATAATTCCAAGATCCATCCTCTGTAAATCCATAAATATTGGATCTTTTGTGATCCTCATCATGGATAAACTGGCATGGTCTTGTCGACTTAATGCATCTTCCACCTTGTTTGCTTTCCCAGGGTGGTAATGGATTGAGCAGTCATAATCCTTAATCAGCTCCAACCATCTTCTTTGGCGCATATTCAGCTCCTTTTGTGTGAAAATATACTTTGAACTTTTATTATCAGTATAAATGTCACACCATTATCCATAAAGATAATTCCTCCAAATCTTTAATGCAAATATTACCGCAGCTAACTCCAAATCATGAGTTGGGTAATTTTGCTCATGGATTTTCAATTGTCGTGAGGCATAAGCTATCACCATATCATTTTGCATAAGAACAAACCCCAGCCCCTTCTTGGATGCATCATTGTAGATCACAAACCTTTCTCCACTACAAGGCAGTGTGAGCACAGGTGCACTGGATAATCTTCTCCTCAACTCCTTGAAATTCTCTTCACATTCCTCCGCCCAAACAAACTTAACTCCTTTCCAAGTCAACCTAGTGAGTGGATTTGATAATTGTGAAAAATCTTTCACGAAACGTCGATAATATCCAGCCAAACCAAGAAAAATTCGGATCTTAGTTACTGTTGTTGGTCTCGACCATCTTTCAATAACCTCTGTTTTTGCTGGATCCACAGATATCCCCTCTTTTGAGATTATGTGACCCAAAAATGCAACCTTTTGAAGCCAAAATTCACACTTGGTAAATTTGGCATAAAGCTTCTCCTTTCTCAGGGTCTTCAATATAATTCTCAAGTGATCTTCATGTTCTTCCTTACTCTTTGAATATACAAGAATATCGTCTATAAAGACTACCAAAAATTGATCAAGATAGTCTCTAAAGACTCTATTCATTAGATCCATTAAGATAGCAGGGGAATTATTAAGACCAAATGGAATCACTATAAATTCATAGTGTCCATACCTTGTATGGAAAGCCGTATTTGGTATATCCTTCCTTTTGACCTTTAATTGATGATACCTTGAACGAATATCAATCTTGGAAAAGTATTGAGCTCCGCGTAGTTGGTCAAATAAGTCATCAATGCGTGGGAGAGGATATTTGTTCTTGATAGTGATATTGTTAAGTTCTCGATAATCAATGCAGAGTCTTATTGATCCATCTTTCTTCTTAACAAATAGAACAGGTGCTCCCCAAGGTGACACACTAGGGAATATGAATCCCTTATCAATATTCTCTTGGAGTTGCTTCTTCAATTCCTGCAGCTCAATTGGGGCCATTCTATAAGGTGTTTTTGAAATAGGTAAAGCACCTAGTACAAGTTCTATTGAAAACTCAACTTCACGATTTGGTGGAAGACCTAGAAATTCCTTCGGAAAGACATCATCAAACTCCCATACAATGGGCATATTCTTAATCGTGAGTTTCTCACCAACTATTTGAGATAAATAACCTTCATTTAGTGGAATCAAGACCCATAAGAAGGAAGAAATTTCCACTGGAAGGTTCTGTTCATTCTTGCATCGATAGAAGATCATAGATTGATCTGGAATATGAAATGTGACTTCCCTTGTTTGGAAATTTATATGAGATCCATATAAAGAAAGCCAATCCATGCCAAGAATCACATCAAATTCCACTATAGGAAGGATCACAAGATTTGCAGGAATCACTTTCCCACAAACTTCAATCGGGGAAGAATTATAAACTTTTGATGCGACTGTTGTGCCATTAGGAGTTGTCACAGCCAACTCGACATCTAATTGTTGAGGTAATACGGTGATACCATTAGAAAATTCTTCAGAAATAAATGAGTGGGTGGATCTAGAATCAAATAAAACATTTTCTACTTTAGAGTGGATGGTAAGTGTACCTTTTACCACATCGTTATCATACTCCACATCGCTGATAGAAATTGCATGTGAATTTCCTTTGTCTTTAGCCTTAAGAGTTTGTTGACATCGACCATCATCATCAACCCTTGGATTTGGGAATTGATTGGAATAATGCCCCATATCCTTGCACTTGAAACATTGAAGTGTAGTAGGTTCATTCTGTGCATCCCTTCCTTTGTTAGCATCATTAGACATATTCTTTCCATCATTACGGCATTCAAATGCCCGATGACCTTCCTTTACACATTTAAAACATTTACTTGTCCCTTTAAGACAACTCCCTCCATGTTTCTTTCCACACTTTGAGCATAAGGGAAAGATCATCTTCTTTTCAGTGTTCTCTTTAGATTTTCCTTTGAATTCCATTTTCCTCTTCTTATCAAACCGATATGACTGATGGGTTACTACAATCTCCATCTCAACTTTGAGAGCACATCGAACGATTTCCTCGTAGCTATTGAAGTCCCTTATGGCTAAGGCCCTCCAAAGACTTGGTTTTAAGCCACTAAAGAATCGACCGATCTTACTCTCAGGTTGGATAATAATACCAGAAGCATACCTTGCAAGTCTTGTAAAATTTTCTTCATAGGTACCAACAGATTCATCATCCTTTTGCTTCAGTTCAGGAAACTCTTTCTCCATCTTTGTTCGGAGAATACGAGGGCAGTACTTGTTGAAAAATAAGTTCTTGAACTCGTCCCATTCCATGGACTCAATTTCATCACTTTTCCTCGTATTATTAATAAGATTCCACCATTGATCAGCATCTCCTTCCAAACGATACACTTCTAGGATGACTTTATCATGTTCAGAACATTAGAGAACTGAAAATATCTTTTTAGTAGTACTAATCCATTGTTCAGCAACTAATGGATCAGTAGACCCACTGAATGAAGGTGGACGCTGCCTCATGAAGGATTCGACAGAATGTTGCTCCTTCCTTTGCTTGTTTGGAAGTCCTGCATGATTCATAGTTTGAGAAAGTTTTGTGAGCATGGATACAAGATTTTGCATTCCAGCTCCCATAACATTTGGTTTCTCAGGGGGCCAATCATTGCATTGCCCGTCGCATTCCGTATTAACACGGTTCCTTCGGGTTCCAGCCATTGACTAAAACCAAGAAGAATAGTGTGAGAAACACTAATTATAATAGGAAAACCACATAATCAAGAATAAAATTTCACACTTAAGGTCTTATCCTAGGTTATTCATGGTCATTTCTAAAACACTAAGATTGTGTTCTATGCTTAGACATATCCTTAGGATTCTTACTAAGGCTTTCAAATCCTAGTTTCCAAAGGTTGACTATAGCTTTCCTCTGATACCAACTATAACGACCCATACTTTACATACATTGTTATTACTTCAAAATTGAAGCATACTTATTACAACATATACCAAAACCATGAAAGGACCGTATAGGTATAATGTCTTTAGAAACTGGGAAACATAAACAACTGGTTCATAAAGCGTCTACACTGTCTCCCATTTATTTCATCATATCTATAGTCCCTTTTGGCATATCTTACTTAATAATCTTCTTTTTAACCTGGGGAAAGAAAAAATACAAAAGGGTGATCACAAATGATCAGTTAGGGTAAACAAAAGAAATATCAATCACATCATATTCATAAGAACATAACATTTTGGAAATCTAAACCTGCAAAAGAGAGCATAATTTCATAACATGGGATAAATCATAGTAGTGAAATGAAATCCCAATAATCATAACATAAAACATGAAACTTTGTGGCATACACACATAATCATAGAGAATCATTTCTTATTAGTCAAGACTCATTGCCAAGACTATCTTAGTGGACAAAGTCCATTTCTGAACCGAGTTCACTCCTCATTTCAGTCCTGTTTCACTGAACCGCTATAACCTACCGTTCCAGCCATGTCTATCTCATGAGATATAAAATCTTTTCCCAATTCATTGGAGGGAGATATAGGTCCCACCCATCTCATAATGATACCATTCTTATGTGTGCCACAAAATCATAAACCATACATCATATCATAACCCATGTAATAAAAATGGGATTCTTAAACATCGTGACATCATAAAACAATTCATATAATATAAAGGAATTCATAAAAATAATTCCATCACAACATAATCAAATCAATGTAATAATAGGGATAGAAACAGAACCCTATATTATCTTAGATGGAAAATAATTTTGATAAAACACTTGAACTCCACTCTTGAGGAAAATATCCTTTCTACTTCAAAAACACTTTTCCTTTCTTAACATGTCATACAATTTTTAACTAAAATAAGTTGATTAAAAATAAACTTGAAAACTTGTAAAGGAATATTCTTTGAAATAATGTTTTAAAAATCCATTCATGCCGTATAAGTTTAAAAAAAAAAATTTCTCGTACTTTTGTCGGAAAAGTCAAAAAGTACCTCGTACGAAAAATGACAAAAGATTCCTTTCATATCTTTTTCTAAAAACTCACCGAAGGGTAAAAAGGGATTTAAAAAATTGTTGGTGGATGGAAATAATATTACATATTGAGGAAACATGTATGTGGATGATAAAGTACACCCCAGTAAATTCCAAAGTATAAACAATCTCAGATAAAAATGAGATTGTGATATTTCCCTTACCTTAGGTCCGATTTGCTTCATAAGTGTCTGAAACTCTTGTATAATCATTTAAATAATGTTATTGACTTATTCCAGAATCATACTTATTGTTATGATATCATATATGGTCATATTCTTAGCTTCTTATTAGTAATATTTCATTACTACTTGTTATTCAGGTGTTTATTACTTTTTGTTCTTATGCGTGTTTTGTCAAATAAATTCTTATTATTCTCTTTAGGTTATAGATACCTAATTTACAGAATGGTATTAGTGTAATAAATATCATATTAATTCATTAAATTCATTTATATAATCATTATGCAATGAATATCATGTAGAACGAGCCGCATCACATCGTGGAGACGGTATTCCGTACGTACGCACGAGCGAAGATATCGTTCCCATGATTGTGGAATTATATTGGAGTGTATGTATACTATTTCAGAATCAAAATCACTTTAAAATAATCATATATAGTTATTATTTACACCATTATACCCATCCATGTAAGGTGGTGGTGGAAAATAGATTACACCACGGCGTGGAGACGGTATTCCATACGTACGCACGCGCGGTGATTTCGTTTTCCGTAGGATGGATAGATGGTGAAATTGAGTTGTTTCATACTTATAATAACATATCTGTATACGAGTGATACTGATGTTATTACTTCATAATGAAACAACTAAAGAAGAAGAAGTTGAAGAAGAAATAATTTGGAAAGGATCGGTAATGGATATTACCTCTTTTTTGACGCGTCTCTTCTTAACCCCCTCTTAGGGCACTAGGGTTGGTCTTTGAAGAAGACCAGAACCTCTAGGATGGTTCTAGGGAAGTGTAGAGGAGAACGTGTCTAGGGTTGGCTGAGCATGAAGGCTCAAATTAGTGTGAGGAAGAGAGGGAGGAGGTGCCCTTTTATAAGGGAGGAGAGGGGCACCTTTGGAAAGTGTGGAAATATTATTTTATTATAAACTTATCTTCGGTTTCAAAAGGTCCAAAAATAATTAAAGATGAAGATAATATGACTCATGGTCGAAATAAAATCATCCAATCATAATTGGACATGTTTTGGAAAATATTTTAATCATTATAATCTTATTTATTTAAATCATTTATTAATGAGTTAAATATTTCGTCATTATTGTGTCATAAATAATTTAATTTATTTGGTGTCTAAAAATTATAAAACAAATATCATTATGTAAGAAATCTTTTTAAATTTATAATGAATATTTATATTTGAAAAAATAATTTATATAACCCATTATAAAAATTAATTACTAAAAGATTTTTGTTAATGTCAATTTTGTCTTTACATTAAATTAATTAATCCAAATTGTCAGTGTCACTAACAAGTGGCTCAATGGGGTCCCAAAATCGACCCAAGGATTACCATGGTCAGAAAATACTCATCCAATAAGGTTAGGACAAGTTTCCAGGTAATTTTGAATTATTATAATATTCTTTTAACCTTGAATTACCCTATTTACCTTTAACCGTAGTAAATAAAACAAATTACCGTAGATACTATTCATAATATCAAAAAATAAAAGTAAACTATTAACATAATTTGGACCCACTGATTCCAAATATGGTATCTATTTTTTAAAATTCAAAACACCGAAGTTGTAGTAATTAATTTAAAATTAATCCCGTTGTTAAGCAAACGGGTTTTAAAAGTTAAAACATTTCCAAAGATTGAAATGTTTTTACCTATGAATTCAATGTAAAATTAATGCTAATGACATAAATTATATTAAATGGTAAAAATATATTCTATTTATACTTTAAAAACAATAAATATTATAATTTAACCATATAAAGTATTGCGATGAAAAAAGTTATTTTTAATTAAAATATAGCGTGTTTTTAAGAGATAATAACTATCAAAAGATTGACACTTTTTTATGTCTGGTTTAAATGTGAAATTACATCCAATGAACAACATTTTATTAAATTGTAAAAATATATTCTAAATATACTTTAAAACCACTAAAATTAATAATTTATCACTATTAATTATTTCGATTAAAAAAAGTTTTTTTAATTAAAATTTTGTAATTTTCACTATTTATCAGAATATGAAAGTTATCCGAAAAGTACCAAAATTTAATCCTAAGCTAATTTCGATATTTCAAATCCAAAAATGAAGTCCATTTTGAAAAATAAAATTTACAAAATTTTAAAAAGTGGTTATTACTATTCATAATGGCTAGTTTTAATAATATTTTAATAGCATATCGTTGTTTAGTGAAACTCAGTATTGCGTACGATGCAAGCTATCGAGGAAGGCTGCGGTTGCATGTAAAGAAAACCAAGCTAGTGTTGTGTGTAGTGAAAGATTCATTTGATGATTTATATAACATAAAAACAAAATATTTCTCATAAAAGTCTTGGGTGTTACAAAAGTACACGTATTTCGAGATGGTGTTTGGGGCTTACACTCAAGGTGTCCCAGAGGAATAATGGTGGGCTTGAACCTCAGGGAAGTTACCTTGGCAAGGATCAAAGTACACATAGTTCAGGAGGGGTTGGTGAACTGATGTGAAGATGTTCGAGATGAATAGATGGTGGTCTTGAACCTCAGGGTGGCTTCCTACATACCTTGCCTTAGAAAGGATCAAATTCCACATTGTTTAGGATGGAAATGGGGGAAATCAATGTGAAGGGAGTCAAGACCAATGGTTGTTGGGATTGAACCTCAGGGATGCTTCCTAGGTACCTTAACTTTGAAAGGATCAAAGTCCATATAGTTCAGGATGGGTTTTAGGGATTTCACTCTATGTCACTGAAAGAGGATTTCATGGTCGATTCTTAATCTAAGCCCACACGAGTCATGCTCAGTGTGAGAAACAAGAGGCAGCAAAGAACTAAAAATCATGGTGAAGAGGTATAGCCACGAAGGTTGGTGAATGAGGATTATGCAAGGAAGCTGCCCGAGTGCCGCTATGGAGCGGCAATGGTGAACATGGATTATGCAAGGAAGCTACCCAAGTGCCGCTATGGAGTGCCAATGGTGGACGGGGATTACACAAGGAAGCTTCCCGGATGCCACTAAAGAGTGGAAACGGTGGATGGGGCTTACACATGGAAGCTGCTCAGGTGCCTATAAGGTGCAGAAATAGTGGATGTGGCTTACACAAGGAAGATGTCTGGGTGCAGCTAGGGATCAACAATGGTGAATGGGGCTTACACAAGGAAGCTTCTTAGGTGCCTCTATGGAGCACCAATGGTGAGTGGGGATAATGCAAGGAAGCTGCCCAGGTGCTACTATGCACCAACAATGGTGGATGGGGATTATGAAAGGAAGGTACCTTGATGCTGCTAAGGAGCGACAACAGTGTATGGGGCTTACTCGTGGAAGCTGCCCAGGTGCCTCTAAGGAGCGACAATAGTGGATGAGGCTTACATAATGTAACGACCCGAAATTTTGAATAAATCTTGTTTCCTAATTTTATGTGTTATTTTTATTTTATTTTTATACTCAACAAAAATGTTTCATTTGATAACATGAGTATAATTAAAATGATATCATTGGTTTTTGACTGTTATATGACCATTGGTCAATATGACCGCTGGAAACTAAACATTTTGATTATTGTCTCTAAATACAAGTAATCTTGATTAATTAATATAGAAAGAAGATTCGATGGCCTCACCCAGTAGTCTTGGACCGATCGAAGCCCATCTAACAGAACTTGGGAAGGAGGTATCACCACTGGGCTTTGCTCTGGACCAAACCCAAGCTGAACTTCATCGTGTGAAGCTAGAACGGGATCGCCTTGACGAGAAGTTCAAACTGATAGAAATTACTACTCGTGTGATGTTGGCTGAGCCTCCCTCAGATTATCTAACCTTAGCACACCATACACTTAGGTCCTATGCTGGTGTGATAAGGGGCTATGTAAGGAGACCATAACTGCCTTGTGTAATCCTTTGTTTTAAATAAAAATTGGAATTTCTTCTTATGATGAAGTTTATGAATTTTCAAATGACCAGATAAATATAGTATGCATATTTTTGATGAATTTTAGAGAAAGGATATTTTAAAAATGTTTATGTAAACCTTAAATAAATAAAAAAATGTGTAATGATTTTCAAAAAATGGTCTTCTACAAATATGTTCAGTACGGAATTTAGAGTCTAATAAGATCAACATAATTTTTGATGAATAGTAAATTATGAATAGTGATTTTATGCTTAGGATTAGTAATATGACCAAATGGATTAGTAATCCCACTTAAAGAAATTATTAATATAATTTAGGCACCTTGATTTAAGTAATGTGATTCAATAAAATGGTTAAAAAACGGTTTCATAAATTATTATTCAAGTATTAGTTTTTTTTCGGGTGAATAGTGTTTTTTAATTAAAATTTAAATTAAAAATATTTAGAAAATTATTTTTATAAAATGGATTTCATTTTTGAACTCAGAGCATCGATACTATGTTAAGGTAATTTTGGGGGTTTTTTCTAAAAATAATGAATTTTCGGTGAATAGTGTATTTATTTAAAAAATAAATTAAAAAAATTTAGAAAATTATTTTTATAAGATGGAGTTCATTTTTGAAATTAGAGCATTGATATTTGGTTAAGGTGAAATTTTGGGATTTTTCTGAGAAAGTTGAATTTTCGGTGAATAGTAAAAATACAGTTTTAGGGTTTCAGTATGTTTAATGACATAATAACTATGTCATGATGATGTCATGAGATATTTTAAAGGATGTTCGACTAAAGAGGATGAATTATTGTGTGGGGGTCCCCATGTGGACTAACTTTATGGGAAGTACCATGGGAGGGCCCATGCTTTTGAGAAAACCACTTTTGAGGTGTCCCTTGGCCATTAATGCCTTGTCCCCTCACTTTCCCTATAAATACCAAGCCCTCCTCTCATATTTTCAACTCCAAAACCATCCTCAACGAAGTTCTGGTCTCCATACCTCCCAAGGAGTCCTCCCAAGGTGCCCCCAATCCCTCAAGGTCCCAACCTTTGAGTTTTAAGAGTTACGTTTTAAGGTAAGGGATCCGACCTCTCTCTTTAATTTCAAGTAATCTCTTTTATGTCATTCCTTTTATGATCCATGTTCTTATGTTGGAGGATGTTCTTTTATACTCCTCTTACTGCCCTTTTCATGTTCACATAATGAGAGATCCCCTCTTACTCTCATTATTTCGTTTTATGATGTTTTAAGTGGCGCCGTTAGGCTGCCGAGTTTTTAAGTGGTTCTTCACCCTTCTCATTTTGAAGTTCTACTTTCATGTCAATTCTTTCAAGTTCATTTTTGTTATGTTGGGGTATGATCTCTATATCTATCATACTGGAATATTATGTTCATATAATGAGAGACCCCATTTTATCTCTTCAATTCAGTATTTTGAAGTTTTAAGTGGCGCCGTTAGGCTGCCGAATGTTTAGGGGATTCTTTCACCCTTCTCATTCTTTTCAAAGTTTCACTTTCAGATCAAGTCTTTCAAGTTCCTTTTTAATTATGTTGGGGAATTATCTCTATATATATCATACTTAACTCTTATTTTCACATGATGAGAGACCCTATTTTATCTTTTCAAATCATTTTTTTTGAAGTTGAAGTAACGCCGTTAGGCTGTCGAACTTTCATGAGAGAAATCTAATTTTTGTCTTCCTTCCATGTTTTTCATTTCAAATGGCATGTCCTTGAAATTTCATTAACATGATCATGTATCCTTCTTATTCTGTCCATATACTGTTTTATGGGTCATTTATGAATGTTTGACCCATTTTCCCTCTCTTTTTAATGTCTTCTAAAACCTCATAACACAGCCGTTATGCTGCAGAATTTCCGTCTACAAATGTCTCTCTCTTTTTCTAAAGTTATTTTATATTATTAAGTTAATACTCAAAGATATTTATTCTAAAGGGGTATTCACATAATTACCAAAATGTTCTATTTTAAATTATGGGATTTACATACATGAGACCCACCTTCCATTTCTGTGGGTTTTAAAGTGACATAAATATCATGTCTTTAAAATAGTTTTTAAAAACGTTATGATTATGAAATGAAACCCATTTATTTTATGCTATATGGGTTATTTATGAAATGTTTGATGATGATATATGTGGCTCACATGATAATAAAGGAAAATTTAAGGGTGCGCCCTGATAGCACTCCAATGCATTGGGTAATGATGTAACCACTAGAGATTACAATTTTCACGATACCTTGGTGAATAACCTTGGTAATTTTCAAATGACACCTTGGGGATGGACCTTGGTGATATGTTCATGATTGTCTATGTTAAATGATGTAGCCACATCTTCAAGTTATGAAAAAGTTTTATTTTTATTATGATATGCCTCATGATTTCATTTTCATGCCTTAAAGTTCTTTTCATGACTTTATTGATGTATCTCAAGTTCATATGTAAAATGTTTCACTTGTTTCCCTTGCTAGGCCTTCTGCTCACCCTTTCTTTTGATGTATGTCCCCAGGTTATGAGATGTAGTAATGAGCCTAGGGTGAACATGAGTAGAATCCTTTCAAGTGTTTAAGAAGAATGTTTTATGTTTTCATGTTTTAAGTTCCTAGTTTCCAAGATACTAAACCTTAAAGATCCTCAGTTTTGTAAAATGTAATGAAAGTTTATGTGATAAAAAGGCAGGATACTATAGTTGGTATCAAAGGATGGTTTAGTTATTTGTGGAAATTAGGATATGAAAACTCTAGGAAGAACCCTATAGAAAAGTTTAAATATAGGAAATCTTCCTCGTATTTTGGTGAGTATTGAGTAAGGGGTTTCCAAGAAAATGCATCCCTATCTGGATACGAGCAGGTAGAGGTGGCTCTGGCACAGATGTACATAGGGGTAAAACCTGAAAACACCGCTTTGAGCTAGACTCGAACGAGAACTGGTACACGACAACAGGCCTTGCTGCACTCTTAGTTACGACACTCCCTGTGGATATGCTTTGGTAAATTCATAAGCTTAGTATGAACCATTGTTAAAGGAATAAAGATAAAATAAAATAAAGGTTCACATAAGAATATATGATCATGGATAACCTAGATGGGAACCTAGGGGATCACAAGTTAGGGTATACTTTTCAACTACAAGTTATCCTTATATGCTTTAAGTTTCTTTTCATGATTATTGGCTAAGTATTTAAGCCCCTATTTATAGTTTCTTTTCTTAGTTAATGGCGGTAAATGTAAGAACATATCCCAACAACCAATGTGATAGGAAATGCTATGATTGCCGTATTAATACGACAGATATGATTAGGGGATTAAAAGATGATTATTATTTTGGACGACGTTCACTATTTTGAGGACCCTATATGATCGAGGCAAATAGATTACTACGGTATTTTCATTGAGGAGTAATGTTGACTTATATTTTGAAGAATCAATGAACTTAAGGTGGACTTATAATAATTTAGGTTACTTATGGGAGTGATTAACCTATCTTGGGTAAAATATGTTTAGGTTATCTACATTTGTTATAAGATGTTAGGTGTGGTTGATGTTGTTTGGAGATAAGCAATGAAGTTTATTTTGGAAGACTATGTTATCAAATCCCTCTTGTATTTGGGTTTCAATCTTAGTTTGGTTTATTTTGAGGAATTTTAAGGACCGTTATTTATGGGATGGTCTATGATGAACTTTGGGTAGTACCATGGAACTTTGAAGATTTAAAAATAGTTTCCCTTCCTATGGGATTCTTTCTTTTTGAAGAGTTGTTTTACCTTACCCTTTCTGTTTTGGGATAATGTTTAAAGATAGAAGAAATAGATAGTTAATCTTTTGTAGATTATGTGATTCCCTAGAAGATGATTCTTGTGTTTTGATGAGACCAAGTAGTTTTGAATGCTCATCATTGGGAGAAAAGATTAGTTTTTGTAGAAACTTATTAAAGGATGAAACTCTACATGAAGGTAGGTATATTTTCTTATGTTTTTTTTCTATGTAGTAAATGAATTCATCAAAATTATGAAAAGGAACGTAAAATGAAAACGTTGTTGGTTTACGTTTCCTACTAGGTAATAAATGACCGTTTACACACATCATAAGTTTGGGATTTTCTTATGGCTAACTTTCTCCTAATCATGTTCTCTATCACTCTCCCTTAGAACTTGACCCTTTTTTTTTCTTCCATGTCCATGTTTTCCTACATGGAATCCCAGTGTGGGCTAACTCGGGTGACCTTCATACTTCACTTTCTTTCTTTTAAAGTAATAGTTTTACTGAATCCTTTTCTGATGTGGGACTTTCAATGAAATTTCAAAACCTAAATTTAAAAATTGCGAGGACGCAATTTCTTAAGGGGGGAAGATTGTAACGACCCGAAATTTTGAATAAATCTTGTTTCCTAATTTTATGTGTTATTTTTATTTTATTTTTATACTCAGCAAAAATGTTTCATTTGATAACATGAGTATAATTAAAATGATATCATTGGTTTTTGACTGTTATATGACCATTGGTCAATATGACCGCTGGAAACTAAACGTTTTGATTATTGTCTCTAAATACAAGTAATCTTGGTTAATTAATATAGAAAGAAGATTCGATGGCCTCACCCAGTAGTCTTGGACCGATCGAAGCCCATCTAACAGAACTTGGGAAAGAGGTATCACCACTGGGCTTTGCTCTGGACCAAACCCAAGCTGAACTTCATCGTGTGAAGCTAGAACGGGATCACCTTCACGAGAAGTTCAAACTGATAGAAATTACTACTCGTGTGATGTTGGCTGAGCCTCCCTCAGATTCTCTAACCTTAGCACACCTTACACTTAGGTCCTATGCTGGTGTGATAAGGGGCTATGTAAGGAGACCATAACTGCCTTGTGTTATCCTTTGTTTTAAATAAAAATTGGAATTTCTTCTTATGATGAAGTTTATGAATTTTCAAATGACCAGATAAATATAGTATGCATATTTTTGATGAATTTTAGAGAAATGATATTTTAAAAATGTTTATGTAAACCTTAAATAAATAAAAAAATGTGTAATGATTTTCAAAAAATGGTCTTCTACAAATATGTTCAGTACGGAATTTAGAGTCTAATAAGATCAACTTAATTTTTGATGAATAGTAAATTATGAATAGTGATTTTATGCTTAGGATTAATAATGTGACCAAATGGATTAGTAATCTCACTTAAAGAAAGTATTAATATAATCTAGGCACCTTGATTTAAGTAATGTGATTCAATAAAATGGTTAAAAAACGGTTTCATACATTATTATTCAAGTATTAGTTTTTTCGGGTGAATAGTGTTTTTTTAATTAAAATTTAAATTAAAAATATTTAGAAAATTATTTTTATAAAATGGATTTCATTTTTGAACTCAGAGCATCGATATTATGTTAAGGTAATTTTTGGGGTTTTTTCTAAAAATAATGAATTTTCGGTGAATAGTGTATTTATTTAAAAATTAAATTAAAAATATTTAGAAAATTATTTTTATAAAATGGAGTTCATTTTTGAAATTAGAGCATTGATATTTGGTTGAGGTGAAATTTTGGGATTTTTCTGAGAAAGTTGAATTTTCAGTGAATAGTAAAAATACAGTTTTAGGGTTTCGGTATGTTTAATGACATCATAACTATGTCATGATGATGTCATGAGATATTTTAAAGGATTTTCGACTAAAGAGGATGAATTATTGTGTGGGGGTCCCCATGTGGACTAACTTTATGGGAAGTACCATGGGAGGGCCCATGCTTTTGAGAAAACCACTTTTGAGGTGTCCCTTGGCCATTAATGCCTTGTCTTCTCACTTTCCCTAAAAATACCAAGCCATCCTCTCATATTTTCAACTCCAAAACCATCCTAAACGAAGTTCTGGTCTCCTTACCTCCCAAGGAGTCCTCCCAAGGTGCCCCCAATCCCTCAAGGTCCCAACCTTTGAGTTTTAAGAGTTACGTTTTAAGGTAAGGGATCCGACCTCTCTCTTTAATTTCAAGTAATCTCTTTTATGTCATTCCTTTTATGATCCATGTTATTATGTTGGAGGATGTTCTTTTATACTCCTCTTACTTTCTTTTTCATGTTCACATAATGAGAGATCCCCTCTTACTCTCATTATTTCGTTTTATGAAGTTTTAAGTGGCGCCGTTAGGCTGCCGAGTTTTTAAGTGGTTCTTCACCCTTCTCATTTTGAAGTTCTACTTTCATGTCAATTCTTTCAAGTTCATTTTTGTTATGTTGGGGTATGATCTATATATC
Organism: Viscum album; assembly: GCA_963277665.1. Lineage (NCBI taxonomy): Eukaryota > Viridiplantae > Streptophyta > Magnoliopsida > Santalales > Viscaceae > Viscum > Viscum album. The sequence goes on from OY728129.1 coordinate 828,671,435, forward strand.
TATCATACTGGAATATTATGTTCATATAATGAGAGACCCCATTTGATCTCTTCAATTCAGTATTTTGAAGTTTTAAGTGGCGCCGTTAGGCTGCCGAATTTTTAGGGGATTCTTTCACCCTTCTCATTCTTTTCAAAGTTTCACTTTCAGGTCAAGTCTTTCAAGTTCCTTTTTAATTATGTTGGGGAATTATCTCTATATCTATCATACTGAACTCTTATTTTCACATGATGAGAGACCCTATTTTATCTTTTCAAATCATTTTGTTTGAAGTTTAAGTAACGCCGTTAGGCTGTCAAACTTTCATAAGAGAAATCTAATTTTTGTCTTCCTTCCATGTTTTTCATTTCAAATGGCATGTCCTTGAAATTTCATTAACATGATCATGTATCCTTCTTATTCTGTCCATCTACTGTTTTATGGGTCATTTATGAATGTTTTACCCATTTTCCCTCTCTTTTTAATGTCTTCTAAAACCTCATAACATAGCCGTTATGCTGCAGAATTTCCGTCTCCAAATGTCTCTCTCTTTTTCTAAAGTTATTTTATATTATTAAGTAAATACTCAAACTCTTTATTCTAAAGGGGTATTCACATATATACCAAAATGTTCTATTTTAAATTATGGTATTTACATACATGAGACCCACCTTCCATTTCTGTGGGTTTTAAAGTGATGTAAAGATCATGTCTTTAAAACAGTTTTTTAAAAACGTTATGATTATGAAATGAAACCCATTTATTTTATGCTATATGGGTTATTTATGAAATTTTTGATGATGATATATGTGGCTCACATGATAATAAAGGAAAATTTAAGGGTGCACCCTGATAACACTCCAATGCATTGGGTAATGATGTAACCACTAGAGATTACAATTTTCACGATACCTTGGTGAATAACCTTGGTAATTTTCAAATGACACCTTAGGGATGGACCTTGGTGATATGTTCATGATTGTCTATGTTAAATGATGTAGCCACATCTTCAAGTTATGAAAAAGTTTTATTTTTTTTATGATATGCCTCATGATTTCATTTTCATGCCTTAAAGTTCTTTTCATGACTTTATTGATGTATCTCAAGTTCATATGTAAAATGTTTCACTTGTTTCCCTTGCTGGGCCTTCTGCTCACCCTTTATTTTGATGTATGTCCCCAGGTTATGAGATGTAGTAATGAGCCTAGGGTGAACATGAGGAGAATCCTTTCAAGTGTTTAAGAAGAATGTTTTATGTTTTCATGTTTTAAGTTCCTAGTTTCCAAGACACTAAACCTTAAAGATCCTCAGTTTTGTAAAATGTAATGAAAGTTTATGTGATAAAAAGGAAGGATACTATACATAAGGAAGCTGCTTGGGTGCCTTTATGGAGCAGAAATAGTTGTGGAGGATTATATAAGGAAGCTTCCTGAGTGCCTCTATGGAGCACCAATGGTGGACGGGACTTACACAAGGTAGCTGCTCGGATGCCTCTCAGGAGCGGCAATGGTGGATGTGGCTTACACATGGAAGCTTCCCAAGTGCCTCTGAGGAGTGACAATAGTGGATGGGGCTTACGCATGGATGCTTCCAGTAATGACTTTTTCATGTCTGGAAAATAGGTCATCCCAACTCATTGGTGGGTTGAGGCATATAATGGAGGCCTACAACTATGCGCAAGTGTATAAGCAGGATAATTCCATGGGCGTTGGACTCAGTCCGAACCAAGGGTGATGAAAAATGTGAATCACATGACTGAAATTCGGAACCCTGTGAGGGTGGCATGACGATGCATGATAACTATTGATCGTGTTTGAAACACAGTATCCGTATCACATTAACCTAAAATGGGGACAAGAAAATGAGGGTCAACTGTTGACCGAGTTCGAAACACAAGACTTGAATTGAAGTGTCGTACAAATTATTCCAGGGTGTTGGCCTAGAACGGTTGTTAAGTCTAGGTGTCATGGGACCAAGCCGTTTGAGGGTCCCCTCAGACATGGAAGAGGATGAGGATCTGAATGAAGGATACACAAAGCATGAGGTGGAGTAATGTGATGTTTGAACCGATTCCAACACTCTTGAAATTATGCCACTGTAATCATGGTATGAGGTATCTTATGATTTTCACATAATCCATCTATTATTTGGAACAACAGGCATCCTATTACTAAATGATAGGGAATGCTATAGTTTAAAGTCATGTAGAGGGAACTATTTTCATCTTTTGATTAGAGCATAAGGAATCTTTTTCTTAGTGTAAGAGGCATCCTATGTTTTGGACATAGGGTGTACTACAGTTTATAGTTATGTAGGTAGGACTGTTGACATCTTATGAATGGAGAATAAGGAATCTCTTGTTTAGAGCAAGAGGCATCCTATGTTTGGCACATAGTGTGTACAAAAATTTATAGTCATATAGATAGGAATATTGGAATCATATTCTTGGAGCATAAGGCATCTCTTGTTTGGAGAAAGAGGCATCCTATGTTTGGAAAAAAGGGTGCACTACAGTTTATAGTCATACAGATAGGACTATTAGGAATAAGGTGCCTAGAAATGGCTAGTGTTGGGACTTACGCAAGATTGGACCTTTCTAGTTCAACCTGGCATAGGAGCCAAGTGATATGGTTTGTATGAGTTTCTTGAGAAATGGTCAACTCATGGTGCTCGAGGAATTTATGATGAGACTCTCGACACACGGCATGGGAAACGAACAAAGAAGAATATGTCATCTATAGGTATTTCATGTTGTGTAGAGGAGTATCTCAAATCATGGTAGTCTATAGGTGGAAGGTTGGTGTGCATAAGGGTGTAATAGAAAATTTTGACGTCCCGGCCTAAAAAGTTTGCGGGTGTGAGACTCCATTTTTCATTGTGGTCAGTGATGGAAGAAAAGTTATCAGTATAGAGGGGCGAGACCACTGGCTGACTTTGATCAAAGGTGGGGATGTGGGGGCACAACCCCCATGGTATGGACCCATGGGCATTAAGGTTAGAGTATCCCAAAGGATAGGTCTTAACAAAGTAGCTTAGTGTAGGAAAGGTGCTCGCGGAGCATGGGGTCTCATGAATCAGCTTTGTGAAGGAAAGCTGCTCGCGGAGCATGGACTTGAGCTGCAAAGGGGATCACAGAGAAAAGAAACTTGTGGAACAAAGCCTCTCATGGAGCAAAGGCTCTCCTAGAGAAAAGACTATCATGGAGAAATGCCTCTCTCAAAGCAAAGCATCTCACAGAATAAAGCGTCTCACGGAGCAAAGCCTCTCACGGAGCCCTTTGCGAAGGTCATCACTTCGCAGTTCCCTGGAGCTCCGCAAAATGAGAGATCGGCCGCCCAAGGGGAGGCATGACCATCCTTATGAAGGGGGGTGAGCCAGGTATTTATAAGAGATGGAAGTCGGAGGAGTGTGCCACAAAGAGAAAATGCGTGCCCCATAGCACAAATGCGCGCTGCGAAGCAAATCAGACTCCACAACTGGAGGTAATTCCCTCAAGTTTCTCGTAATCGTGGAGCTGACCATCATCAAGATTCACGACGCTTGAGGTGGCTTCGTTCAAGTTACCTCAATTTCTTTGTAACCGTGGATTCGACCATCATCGAGCTTCATGGTGCTCGCGGAAGCTCTGGTCTAGTTCCTCTACTCCGCGATCACGGAGGGAACTTTGCGAATGGGCTCCACGAACCAGTTTTCTATCCCAACATCAAATGTCCATAAATCCTAATCCGTAACTCCATTTAGGACCTAAGACCTGTCAAATCGAATATCGCAAAATAGGATACGATATTTTGGTCATGCATGGAAGCATTTGGAATATTTAATGGATGTGTCTTTCGGTACCAACAACTATCCAAGGGGGTCAGGGGTCTGTCCAAGGGGGTAGGGGGCAGCCCGGGGGGGGGGGGGGGATTTCGACTAGGGTGGGGGATATCCATGGGGGTGGGGGGTGTTCGGGGGGTAGGGGGTGTCCGGGTGGTGTACAGGGGGGGTGGGGGCCATCCAGGGGGTTGGGGATACTATCCAGGGGTAGGGGTGTCCAGGGGTTGGGTGAGCTGTCCATGGGGGTGGGGGGGGGGGGGGTGTCCACGGGGGGTGGGGGGTGTTCAGGGGGTGGGGGTGTCCAATGGGTGGGGCTGTCCAAGGGGGTCGGGGGTGTCTGGGGGGGGTGTCCAGGGGGTGGGGGTGTCCAGGAGGTGTGGGTGGGATGTCCAAGGGGGTCGGGATGTCCAGAGGGTATGAGGTGTCCAGGGGGTGGGGGATATCAACGGGGGTGGTAGGGCTATCCGGGGGGGGGGGGTGTTAAGGGGATGCGCGGGCTATCAACGGGGTTGGGGGGCTATCCACGTGGGTTAGGGGGTGTCCATGGGGGTGGGCGGGCTATCCACATGGGTGGGGGATTTCCATGGGGGGGGGGGGGGTTCCAGTGGATACGGGGTGTCCAGGGGGGTTGTTGGGCTA